>CM021102.1:451985451-452463344 GCA_007115665.2 Sequoiadendron giganteum
AACCCTCAACCCTTAAACCTTAATCCCTAAACCCCTATACCCTCTAAATCCCTCAGCCCTCAACGCTCAACGCTCAACCCTCAACCCTTCAACCCTAATCCCTCTACCACTATACCCTCTTAATCCTTGAACCCTCAACCTTCAACCCTTAAACCCTAATCCCTCAACCCCTATACCCCATTAATCCCTCAACCCTCAAACCTTAAACCCTAATCTCTCAACCCCTATACCCTCTTAATCCCTCAACCCTCAACCCTCAACCCTCAATCCTCAATCCTCAACCCTTAAACCCTAATCCCTCAACCCTTATACCCTCTTAATTCCTCAACCCTCAACGCTCAACCCTCAACCCTTCAACCCTAATCCTCTACCTATATACCTTCTTAATACCTCAACAATCAACCTCAACCCTTAAACCCTAATCCCTCAACCCCTATACCCTCTTAATCCCTCAACCCTCAACCCTTAAACCCTAATCCCTCAACTCCTATACCTTCTTAATCCATCAACCCTCAACCCTCAACCCTTAAACCTTAATCCCTCAACCCCTATACCCTCTTAATTCCTCAACCCGCAACCCTCAACCCTCAATCCTCAATCCTCAACCCTCAACCCTCAACCCTTAAAACCTAATCCCTCAACCCCTATACCCTCTACCCTATAACCTCTTAATCTCTTAACCCTAAACCCTAAACCCTTAAACCCTAACCCATAAACCCTCTACCCTCTATTGTCAATCCTCTACCCTCTACCCTCTACCGTAATTGCCCAACCCTTAAACCCACTTAGTAAACTCTCTATACTAATCCCTAAACCCTCTTGACCCTTAAACACTCAACCCTCAAACCCTTAAACACTCAACCCTAAACCCTTGACCCTCAACCCTCAACCCTTAAACCCTAAACTCTTAGACCCTCTACCCTCTACCCTCTACCCTCAACCCAATACTCTCTACCCTAAACCATAATCCCTCAATCCTTACACCATTTAATCCAAGAAAACTCTCTACTCTAATCCCTAAACCCTCAACCCTTAATCTCTCAACCCCTATAATGTCAACCCTATATATTGGACCCTCAACCCTAATCCCTCGACCCTATACCTTAAACCCTCAATCTTCAACCCTCAACCCTTAAACCCTAAACCCTTAAACCCTCTACCCTCTACCATTTATCCTATACATTAAACCGTCAACCCTCAATTATCAACCCTCAACCCTTAATCCCTCAACCCTCAATCCTTAAACACTAAACCCTCTACCCCTTACATTGGACCTTGAACCTAATCCTTCAACCATATACCCTCAAACCTATACCCTAAAACCTCTACCCTCAACCAATTAAACCCTTAGCCCTAAACCCTTAACCCCAAACCCTTAAACCCTAAACCCTAAACCCTTAAACCTTATACCCTATACCCTTAACTAAATACCCTCTACCGTCAACCCTATTCCCTCAAACCTCAAACCTTAAACCCTAATACTCTAGAAACCATCAACCCTATAGGTCCTCCACCCTAATCCATCAACCCTATACCCTCAACTCCTATCACTTTCTCTCTATCTATACATCTCACCTCTCCCTCCCTCCTATCCTCTCTAATTGTCTCTATCTACCATCTCCCTCTTTCTACGTACCTCTCGTTCAATCTATCCCTACCACCCTCTCTCTCTCTCCTTCTATCCATCTCTTTATGTCCCTCCCACTCTATGCCACTCTCTCCCACTCCCTCTCTCCCTCTCTCTCATGTCTCTCCCTCCCACCCCCTCTCTCTCTCAGGTCTCTACCTCTGGTAACCTACCTAGGTAACTCTCTCTCTATCTCTCTCTCCTCTCTCTATCTATCCCTCCAACCCTACCTAGATAAGTCCCTCTCAATCCACCCCCCTCTTTCTCTACCTCTATCAGGTCACTCCCTCCCACACCCTCTCCCTCTCTTAGGTCTCTCACTCACACTCCCTATCTCTCCCACTCCCTCTCTCTCACACTTCATCTCTCTCATACTCCCTCTCACTACCTATCTCTCAAGTCTCTCCCTCTCACCCCCCTCACACTATCAAGTCTCTCCCTTTGGCACCCTACCTACATAACTCTCTCTTTCGCTCTATCTCCCTCTCTCTCAATTATCTCTCTCCCACCCACCCTCTCTCTCTCCCTCCCTCTATCCCTCCCACCCTACCTATCTAAGTCTCTCTCACTCCAACCCCTTCTCTCCCACTCCCTCTCTCTTAAAATCTCACTTCCAACCCCTCTCCATCTCTCTAGACTCTCTCTCTCTGAATTCTCATTCCATCTAAAGACATACATAAATACATACATAAAATAATAATACATATGTACATATAATCTTACATCCATACAAGCATACATACATACATGTGTAGATACAATATTACATACATACAGGCATACATATAATATATATGCATTGATACATACATGCATACGTACATACATGTACATGTACAAACATACAAATATATCTGCATAAATTCAATATATTGGCATTTAACATAAAGGAAGACATGATGCGAGTGTGTTATAACATGTTCGCGCTATGTCTTAGTTGACATGTTCCCTGCAAAAGAAAAAACCATGTCAAAACTGAGATATAACGCAAGCGCGTTATATCTTGCTTTGGGAATTCCTGAGCCTTAGGCTTGCTATTTGCCTTGGAATACCAACCCAAAGGCTTGGAGGGAATTCCTAATGACCAGAGACATTTTTTAAAAATATCTACCATATTTCACATAATCGAATTCGTGCTCACCATCAAGATTGCACGTGGTTCAATATCAAAAAAATCGAACACATGGGTAATGTTTGGTTCTCTCTCAGCTATCCAACGAAGTAATTTTTTTCACTTTCTGAAAATGTTAAGCCTTTCATCCATAATTTATTTTATTTTTATGTCCTTTTTTTGCCAAAAAGCAATGTTTGGTATTTTTTTTGTTATAAATTAACCATTCATCGATTTTTCAAATAAATTACAATTTTTAGAAACTAGACTCCATTCTACAAATTAAAAAAATTAAAAATAAAAAAGTTCAAATAGTTTCCAAAATTTGTAGGGGTAGCATGATCAAAATTCTGTTTTTTCAGGAAATGTCCTCTTCGAAAATTAGTAAAAAATCAAATATTGATTAAAAAATTATTAGAAAAATCATGCATCTACTAAATACTATTAGCTAACTTCTGACCATTGTGATTTTAAAAATACTAAAAAAAATTTCACTGTACGAGGGTCGTACAAGAGTTGCTATGTTATGTTTTTCTGACAAAAACAACACCAATTTGTGTATGTCCCTCTTTTGAACCCCTTAATCTCAACCATTTTAAAAATAAATTAGTAGTTTAGAAATTAGATTCAGAGCACTTTGATCCTTGTTTTTGTTCCATCTCAAAAAATTGAGTGTAACTATCCTCAATTTCACGTCCAAGGTTAGTATTTGCTGATTTCAGAAAAAAGGTGTCCACTTAAGTCCCCTTTTTGGGAACCATCTTTGTGCACTTACCCATATCTTCTATGTTGACCTGAAATTTATTCTTTGTTTCGATCTCTTTGTGTCATTTTTCTTGTTCCATAAGTATTTGGGGGATGATCATAGTTCTGATCTCTCTAAAAGTATTGTAGCAAAGACATACTCACCTCGAATCCATGGATCCCTTATGTGTGATTTTGGGATTTCATTTTTGGGGTAACCCCTTATTTTTTCATGACATATATTTATTTGGAAACATATGACTTGGCATAGGGCTTTCCGAATAAGATCTCATTTCCTCTTTATTTTTAGCATTTATCATTTTCTACTTTAAAGCAATTTCTCACAACATGATGTTTAGCAATTTATTTAATGTGGGGGCATATGTTGTCATTATTTTTTTGCATTTCATGTTTCATTGTGTAGTATTCTTACTTCATGCAATGTGTATTTTTATTTTTGGTAACATTGGGTGTAATGTCCCTCAAGAGCGTGATCTCTCTTAGCTTATTATATTCCTCTTAGTGGCTTGATACGACACACTGCATCTCGTAGGTTGTCAATCTTCTATTATTTGATTGGTACTCTCTTGGAGACGTTAGGCACAATGTTCCCTAAGTTAACACCTTACATGAACTAAGCAAAACTCTTTTGAGTTTACCTTACACTAGTGCATTTACAATAATTGTTATATGGCCACCTTGCATAACACACTTTTCTTCCTTGTGGTTCCATCTTGTTTGTTCATGAGTTCCAAGAACACGAAGCTTTTTTTGCCTCATGAAGCTCAAATTTCATTGTTGTGTGGCACCTTATCAAATTTATCATGAGGTATATCTTTGGTATGGTTCTATGTATGGGTTAGTAGCTTGACTCGACACATTGCATCCCCTAAGTTGTGAATCTTCTATTCTTTGATTGGACCTCTCTTGAAGACATTAGGCACAATGTTCCCTAGGTAAAGACCTTACATGAACTAAGAAAAAATCCTTTGAGCGCACCTTACACTTTATCACATATACAATAATTGTTATATAGCCACCTTGCATAATGTTGGTGTTTTTTCCTACTAAGCCTCAGACTTATCTAAATGGATGTCATGCCTTTTGTTCAAGAAATTATTTGGCTAGAAAGCCAACATAATGAGAAAAGATCTCAAGGATTTTACTCCTACTCTTTAGGCTCTGTGAAACCAAGGAGGGCATCCCTTATTGTGTTCATATGATATTCAAAACCTCAAGAACACTTCCACACATAGATTTGTCCCTATTGAATGCAACTTAGACATTACTCATCAAAGGTTTGGCTAACCTTCAAATAAATGACCTCCAAATTGCTAGGAACATTTGGTATTTATGAGATTCACATCTTAGCTTGGGTAAAATATGAATTAAGTAGTGTTCCGACCTTGAATCCATAGATGGGTATTTTATGATTTCATTAAACTATAAGAATTATTAATGAATAAGCCAGTGCCTCATCAAATTGGTTAGGAGTCAAGCATGAAATATTCAGTCATACACAATACTCTATCCTAATATGAGTGAACGGTTTTCACAATGCATTACATCATAAAACTTCATAGTACTTAAAGTATCAATTCTTATCAAATCCTTAGTACATTATCACATAACTAAAATTCTTCCTCAAGAATTTGATTAACTCATTGAGTTGAAGCAAGAAATAGAATCATACATTCAAGTGAACCATTGAAAGATAAACAAAATTATAGTTGATACTTCCATTTATAGTTTGTCACAACAACACACATGAGAGCACATACTTTAAATTTTTTTATATTTGTTTGAATTTCAGTAATTATATAGAATCATTTAAGAGTATTTTATACATAAAACCTACTCAAGATAATTTGTGGTAGATTCATCAAGAATTTTGCATTTGGTGCATTCACTATACCCTACCTAGACTTTCCTGGACTCAAAAATATGATCTCTGTAATGAGCCTTGAAATCTCTTTTATAACAAAAGAGAGCAACAAGCACCAGGTTCATTACAGTCACATTTCAACATAATTGCATTTCAAAAAAAAATTTCATTTACATTTCAAAATCCCAGACGATTAGATGCAATCATGTACCGCATAGGGGAATCAAAAACTTGTAACAACTATCCAGTGCTACCCCATCAATTTAAAATTTTGTTAAGGCTCGTTGTTCATATTCATGTTGAACCAAAAGGAGACCCAACACACATCGTGACAAAAAATAGCAAACCGTCACCATCAAACTAAACCAACACCAAGACCACAGTACTTGCACCCGCTTCATGTCTTTTCCATTATAGCAGGTGAAGCCACCACCCCTTCCTCATCATCAGAATTATTCTCAGCACTAGAACTAGTAACAACACATTGTGCCACTATGAAAATTGGAGACACCATGAAAACCCCTTCATTAACATATGCCATCTTGGTCAGCACCACCAAGAATTTTCCATAGTCGAAGTCAGTCTTTGTGTCACTACTACCAAAGCTATTAGAAATGTCAATGGGTGAATTTTTCTTGCCGAAAGAGCCTCAACCATACCTTACTTTGGCCCTTGATCTTCATTTGAACCTTGCAAACCTTTCCTCCTAGCCAAACATTGAATCTTTTGTAACTGTAGCCAGGATTTTTAGCCGAGAGCTACACCTAGTAACTCCTGGGATGGGGTTCATGTATTTCATCTTCAGGCTAAGAGAGTCTTGAAGACTACCCCGTTCATGTGATGGCAAGTCATCACTAGATTTTTTAACATTACCTCTAGCTGACCTACATACAGTTGATGGAGATGTGCTCATCTTGTATTGATAAATAGAAACCTCACAAGAACAATTGCTAACCACAAAAAATTCAGACTCCCAATTGTTGTGATGGAAAAGATGAGACGCCATCCATATTCATGAGCCAATTGATGATGTCAACCATAAATGCTCCCTAAGAGCATAAGTGAATGAGTAATTATCCATTGGAATCTATTTCATCATCGTTAATTCCCGGGTACATGAAAATCGGTATACCATTCATATAATTGCCAAGAAGTAGTTCTTCACATGCATGGAGATTAGGCCGATATCCTTTGAAGAGAATAAACCATTAATACTCACTATTTGGAGCATCCAAATGGCCATCACATGGCCAATTCTGCATTTTGAATATGATCCATCGATCAATCATTGATATGGAACTTCAGATGACTCAAATCAAGTCAAAGATGTTTGAAAATTCCATGTTATCACATGGCCAGTCCATCGACCAATGGTCTCATTCCAAGTTAGACATCACATCCATCACTCATAGGCCCCATCCAACTTTCATACACTACCAACCAAATCCATGTGGCAACATTGCACAAACCGAGCACAATGTTAGGTTCCATTATTTATTAACCTGCTCAACACACACTCTACGACTCATATTTGATTAGATAGTACATTTGGAATTGTCGATTTACCTCTAGCAAAGACGCTACCGATATTGGAGATTGGGTCCCACCTGAGCTGGGGGATGCATGGTGCAATCACACATATGGAGTGGCCCAACCAAAATATAATTTTTAAATACTACACGAGGTGCGCACAAGGGCCAGGATTAGATTTGATGGCTCAGATTTTACACAAATGCGTGTATTGATTTTTTTTAAAGGAAAGGGGCCTTGAGCTAGGAAACATGTAATGACCTTTCACAAAAATAAAGACTTACGACATAAGTCTTTAAAAAGATGAAATATTTTAGGCTGACCCATGAAATATTAAAGTTTGATTAAAAACCCAATGATCGGTGGGCTTAGGCAAAGGGGTTGGTAATGACAATGGGCCAAATGACATAATTCATTACTAATACAATTGGCAACCTAGTGAGAGGGTCAACAAAGAAACATAATGCGAGGGTTTTGGGGCCCCATAAAATTTGAAAAATGTGAAGCTAGGGTATTAAACCCAAAAACCTCAGGGTGAACCATGGAAATCAAGGTGAAAGATTATGAGAAATGTCAAGGAACCCACCAAAAGATGTAAATTTTTTGAAGTTCCATCAGTGGCTCCTTCTCGGGGATGCATACCCCAAGTGGGTATGGCAAGAATCCAAATCTCAAGTAGAAGCAGACCAACACAACAAGACAAAAACCAAGAACTTGTTAGGACAAGACGAGAAGGCACAACATGAAAGAAACAAAACACACCTATATAAAAAAAATTACACAATTCTACAAGGTCCCCTCTGCTAGGGACAGTCATCCAATTCCACTAGCTTCAATTTTTAAACTTCTTGTATCAAGGGTTTCCAAGCTTTGGAACCAAACCTTTCTTCTATCCAGAGCCATCTTTACACATACCTGCATTGGATGAGCACTCATAGTAAACAACTTCAAACAATATATATTACTATGATGGATACCAATGATCCCCCATGTCTCAACACTATCCTATTTACCAATCTCAAGCTTGTCAAGCTGAAGTGTAAAAAGGAAACATCCATATTCCACTTGATCACACTCACTTTGCATATTAAATTAAAAACCTTCAAGGATAGTATGCATCAAAACAAGACCATAGTCTTTTGAAACATTAGACAAGAGAGATACAAATTTAAGAAATTCTTCTCCATGTCCTACATAAGTGTCATTCCTGTTGGATGAAAACAAATTCATAATAATACCCAAAAGGTGAGGAGTATCAGAAAAGAATTCAACGAAAAATTTATGTTGGTTATTGTCATACCCAACATTCTTTAGTTGCCCAAAATGTGAGGCAAACTACCATTCATCAGAGATAAACCCCACAACTAATGCAAAACCTTTGTGTGCATCAAAGTAAATAGTTCTAGCACTAATTGTTGTAGATATTTCTTCATTAGTTCACACATTACTCATGAAGCATTTACCTTTATATTCAATATTTACACCCTAAGAAGTGAAACCAATATTCTCATATTTTTCATCACCTCTAACTTCAAATTTCTTCTCTCCTTGTAACTAAAAGACTTGCAAGTCATTGTTACAAAATGAATTGTACTTATGGGAAAAAAATTCAGAGGCCCTAGTTTCCTCTTGGTCTTCAAATTCATTTTCCATAGTAGTGCCAGATGTGAAATTTTCATAAGCATTCTCATAAATAAAATTTCTAGTGTACTGCTCACAATGATATCCTAACCATACATCCAAAGTGTCATCAGAATCTTAAAAAAGTGGATTATCCCTGCACCAACCAAGGGATTCATCTTTATCAATTGGCATGGATGAATTTTCATCAAAGAGAGGGTTTTCTATTATACTCATTTCTATCCAATAAATATCTGCCCCTTTTATATGAGAGTGTGACCTTTGTAACTTTTCATCACCCATAGAATTCTTGTAAACTTTTGAAAGAGGGTTTCCCTTCATTTGGTAGGGATATTCATAGTCATTAAAAGAGAGACATGGCTCTATATCATCATAACCACCACAACATGAGAATTCATCAATAGTGAGGCTACATTTAGATCCATCAGATTGGATATCATAATATATGCGGTTGACATCTTGATCACCAATAAAATATTGACTACTATCAACATTAAAATCATAGCTATTGATCAGATTAGTTGATGGTGCAGCCATTCAGGACCTCATCTATCTCTCCATCCTTTATTAAATCCCAAGAGCTCGATTCAGATGCATCACACCCATCATCACAATAGGGATCATCATCCCCATCATTATAATGATAATTTTTCCATATAACATTAGTGAATTGGTTGCAATCATCTAATTCTAAATCATTTTCTTCACCAATTTGTACTACTTATTGTGTCTCCTTAGTAGGATTAAGATCATTGTTTCTTATGAGTATCTGATGTTGTGCATGGCTGCTCACAATTCCTTCTGCCAATTGTATCCAACTAGCCACTTCGTTTAGACTTTCAAGCTATAATTCATTTGGCAACATACTAGTTCTTGATTGGTATATTTCACAAAACAAGTTGATACACATTGAATCTTTAGGCCTGACACTCTCTGGTATTTCAAACAACACATCCATAAACCTATGGAATAGGTCATGAGGCAACTCACCTTGACCTCTCCTTATAGAACATAATCTTCTAGCAGGAGAAACATGATCAACGCTTCTTAACACTTGGGGGTCCTTCTCTTGGAGCTCACTAAGATCAACATACTGTGGTAATGGATTGGTTGGGATAGGAAGAACTATATCTTCTTAGCATGATTCTTCAATGGTTGCTTCCTCAACCATAGCTACACAAACTGCATCAGAATGACCAACATTATTAGCTATGCATCCCTTCATCATTGAATATTTTAGGTTGTTCTCAATGTCCATAACATGCTGGTATGCTTGGCATAGTGTTGTAGGCTCTTTATCTCTCAATAGGTAGCCCATATTTTTTTCAAAAGCGCCTAGATATACAATCAGACACTCTGCATCATTTGGTATAATGCTTTCTAGAATATCCCTTATTTCCTTTGTAAATATAAGATAGAAAGAAATGACCAATTCATCTTTATTTCTGTAGATTTTCATAAATATTTTCCTTACCATACCTGGATTTATCCTTTCACCAAACTATTCTGCAAAATAATTCTTAAATTGATTCCATGAAACTATAGAAAATTATGATAAATATGAGAACCAATCTTTAGTATCATCCTTTAGAGATTGAACAAAAAAATTAATGACAACATCTCAATGATTTACCTCATAATCTCCCATCAAATCCATAAATGTAAGAAAATGCCTAGAAGTTGATTCAGAACTCTGCCCTATGAACTTGGGAAAATATTTCCTAACATTTTTAGGAATCAGATTCGGGAAACCTTTCATACCACTAAAATGCAATGACATATACCTTTCAATAACAAAATCCGTTGGAGGGCATGATAAAACTGATTTCCCTACATACTTCTACTTGATATTTCACAAGGAAAAAACATTTGAGGGTAAAATTCACATAATCCTCATATCGTTACTGATATTACATATTACACCATTAGAATTATGAAAATAACCAATACCATTCCCTTTCTTGATGCAATTCATCCATATGGAACCTTTTATCATCTCAAGTCTTACAGATTTCACAAATTAATCTCAAACATGATAATGCTTTCTTTAAATTTATTAGAATACCTAGAAATTTGCAACAACTGTCAACCTCTCGTCCCAACAACAAGTTTTGCAGCTTTGGGAAATTTCTTAATTTCTTCAATTGGTTCTTGTAGACAGAGTCACCACCTCCTTTATAGAGGACTGAACTTCAAAGAAACATGAAGCCTTTTCATAAGTAAATTTCATTATGGGTTTCCTCCAACAGTGGAGTCATTCTCAAATTCTTAAGTCTTACTGCAACCAAAAATCTTCCATGTTCTCAAACCTTCAATATTTTCACAAAATATTAAGACCTACCAAATGTCAGACTTTGTAATACTACCAATTGTGCCTGGAATTCCTTTTTTTAATAAATTTCTCAAACTTTCTCCCAGCAGAGTCACCATTTATGTTGGTGTTTTTTTCCTACTAAGCCTCAGACTTCTCTAAAGGGATGTTATTCCTTATGTTCAATAAATTATAAGGTTAGAAGGCCAAAATAATGAGAAAATATATCAAGGCTCTGTGAAACCAAGGAGGGTGTCCCTTATTATGTTCATATGATATTCAAAACCTCAAGAACACTTCCACACACAAATTTGTCTCTACTGAATGCAACTTAGAAATTACTCATCAAAGGTTTGGATGACCTTCAAAAAATGACCTCCAAATTGCTAGGAACATTTGGTATTTATGAGATTCACATCTTAGCTTGGGTAAAATATGAATTAAGTAGTGTTCCGACCTTGAATCCATAGATGGGTATTTTATGATTTCATTAAACTATAAGAATTCTAAATGAATAATCCAGTGCCTCATTAAATTGGGTAGGATTCAAGCATGAAATATTCAATCATACACAATACTCTATCTTGATATGAGTGAATGGTTTTCACAATGCATTACATCATAAAACTTCACAGTACTTAAAGTATCACTTCTTATCAAATAATTAGTACATTATCACAGACCTATGATTATTCCTCAAGCATTTGATTAACTCATTGAGTTGAAGCAAGAAACATAATCATAAATTCAAGTGAGCCATTGAAAGATTAACGAAATTACACTTGATACTTCCATTTATAGTCTGTCACAACAACACACAGGAGAGAACACAGTTTAATTTTTTTATATTTGTTTCGATATCAATAATTGTATAGAACCATTTAAGAGTATTTTATACATAAAACCTACTCAAGACAATTTGTGGCAGATTCATTAAGAATTATTCATTTGGTGCATTCACAATACCCTACCTAGACCTTCCTAGAATAAAAAATATGACCTCTATAATGAGCCTTGCAATATATTTTTTAACACAAGAGAGCAACAACCATCAGGCTCATTACAATCACATTTCAACATAATTTGATTTCAAAACAAAATTTCATTCGCATTTCAAAATACCATATAGTTAGATGCAATCATGTACCATGTAGGGGAATCAAAAACTTGTAACAACTATTTGGTGTTACCCCACCCATTTCAAAATTTTGTTAATGCTCATGGTTCATATTCATGTTGAACCAAAAGGAGACCTAATGCACATTGTGAAAAAAAAAAAAGGAACCATCACCATCAAATCAAACCAACACCAGGGCCATGGTACTTGTGCCCACTTCATGTCTTTTCCACCATAGGAGGAAAAACCACTGCCCCTTCCTCATCATCAATACGCTTCTCAACACTAGAACCAATAATAGCATGTGCTTCTACTACGAAAATTGGGGACACCGTGAGGACCCCTTCATTTACACCCACCATCTCGGTCATTGCCACTAAGAATTTATCATATTCAAAGTCAGTCTCTATGTCGCTACTACTAGAGATATCATTAATGTCAATGGGAGAATTTTTCCTACCTGAAGAGCCTCAACCATACCTTATTCTAGCCCTCAATCTTTGTTCAAACCTTGTAGACCTTTCCTCTTGGCCACACATCAACTCTTCTATAATTGCAGCTAGGCTTTTCAGCTGAGAGCTACACCTAGTAACTCCTAGGATGGGCTTCATGCCTTTCATCTTTAGGCTGAGAGAGCCTTGAAGACTAGCTTGTTCATGTGATGGCAATTCATCACCATATTTTTGAATATTACCCCTAGTTGACCTATGCACAATTGACAGAGATGTGCTCGACTGACTCATCTTGCACTGATAAACAAAAACCTCAAAAGAGAAATTACTAACCACACAAAATTGAGACTCCCAATTGTTGTGACAAAAATATGAGATGTTATCCATATTTATAAGCCAATTGATGATGTCAAACATCAATTCTCCGAAAGATCATGAGCGAATGAGTGATTATTCATTGGCATTTATTTCTTTGCTGTTAATTCTTGAGTACATTGAAATTGGCATACCATTCCTCATAATTTCCAAGAAGTAGTTCTTCACATGCATGGAGATTAGGCTGATATCCTCTAAACAGCATATGCTATTAATGCTCACTATTTGTAGTGTCCAAATGACCATCACATGGCCAATTCTACATTTTGAATATGAGCCATCGATCAATCACCAAGATGGCACTTCAAACAACTCAAATCAAGTCAAAGATGTTTGAAATTCCAGGTTGTCACATGACCAATCCATTAACCAATGGTGTCATTCCTAGTTAGAAAACACATCCATCACCTGTGGGCCCCATCCAAATTTCATACGCCATGAGGTGAATCCACGTGGCACCATCACACAGACCACACACGACATTAGGTGCCATTATTTATTAAACTGCATGATACGTGCTCTATGACAGATTTTATCGGAAGGTACATTTGGAGACGTCGATTTAACTCTAGCAAAGACCTTGCCGATAGTGGAGATTGGGTATCACTTGAGCTGGGGGATGCATGGCACAATCGCGCACACGATGTGACCCAACCAAAATATAATTTTTAAATACTACGCAACATGTGTGAAAAGGCCAGGATTAGATCTGACAGCTCAAATTTTATGCACATACATGTATTTCATTTTTTAAAAGGAAAGGGGCCATGAGCTAGGCAATGGACAATGACCCTTCACAAAGAAAAAGACTTAGGACATAAGTCTTTAAAAGGATGAAATATTTCAGGCCGACCCATGAAATATTAAATTTTGATTAAAAGATCGATGACTGACAAGCTTAGGCAAAAGGGCCGGTAATGACAATGAGCCAAATGACATAAGTCATTACTAAAAAAAGCGACAACTTGGTGAGAGGGTCAACAAAGAAACATAATGTGAGGGTTTTGGGGCCCAATAAAATTTGAAAAATGTGAAGCCAGGGTATTAAACCCAAAAAACTAAGGGCGAACCATGAACATCAAGGTGAAATATATTGAGAAATGTCAAGGAACCCACCAAAAGATGTAATTTTTTTGAAGGTTCAACACATAACACACTTTGCTTGCTTGTGGTGCCACCTTATTTGTTCATGAGTTTAAAGCATACAAAGCTTTGCTTTCCTCAGGAAACTCAAATTTCATTCTTATGTGGAACCTTATCAAAGTTATCAAGAGGTATAGCTTTTGTATGGTTGTATGTATGGGAGTAGAACTTAGGTGTGACATTCTCATAGCCATTTGCTTGTGTGAGCGCAAACCAGCCGTGTGTGTATGTGTCTTGCTAGGGGGTCACCTAGTGGATGGCTTGAGGTTCCACTAGCCCTTGTGAGCATGCGTTTGGTTTGTATAGTGTACATCATGTTCCACTTGTAAAATTTCTTCAACAAACAACCTAGATCGGATCCACTGCATGCGGGAAAAATGGTTGAAGCTTGATCTAGACCTCTTTTGTTTTTATTTTTCTTTGTCTTTGGTAGTGTATTCTTGTGCCTTGTTGTTGCTACTTACATAATTTTCATGTGTTTTATTTTTTGTCTATGTTGGTTTGCCATAAGACCTTGATTCTGGGAGCTCAATCATCCCTCTTGATCATTATCATTCTATCTCACTAGCATTGGTACATTGGGATCCCTCTTGATGTGAGTTTCATCTACTTTAGTGCGAGTTTGAAGTAAGTTCCTCCTCTCACTAAAGCGGGGGCTAAATTTAGTGTAGGAAAATGTATCCCTTTACATTTTCATACTTGTTTAGGCCCTCCCTACTAAAATTGGGCTTCTTTATGCCTTATTTGGTCCTATTTTGCATCCATAGGCCTTAATTAATGCATTTTTTGAAGATAATCCTAACATATAACAATTGAACAATAGAAAATTAATGATTTTGGATTGTATGACCCAAATTTAATGATACATGACTCATTCACCATGTTGGGCATATGGGTCCCACCTAGGTTTTAGGGCCTATATCTAAATTTCACATTAAACTAGGCATATCTTGAAAAATGTATCCCAAGCTTAGCCTAATAGGACTCATACACCCTATGTCACCAAAACATGTAGCCTTTGACACTTTTCACACATTTGGACCCTTGCCTATGGATTTTGGACCTTTTTCAACCTCATTTTACCCCTTTCCAAGCCTTGTGTCAAGGTGTTGTAATGTTTTGTAATACATTTTCAAACTTTCTTAGGCTTTTCATCACTAAATCAACCCTTTCTTATGCTTTAATGACCCCTTAATGAACATACATGCCTTATTTTAGTGTGTTTTGTGAGACAATCCCGAAAAAAAAAAAATCACACTTTAATCCCTGAAAACCAATGAAAAATTCCCAGGTGGACTAGGTCACCACTTTGGGTGACCTAGTCCCATGTGGCTTAAAGATTAAAATAAACTTAATTTTTATTTGGGATTTTGTCTCCTAAACCATAAGGTCAGCCTGTATGGTGTTATTTTTGGGAAATTAAGGCATACCTTGTATAAATAAGGGGTTTTCCCCTCATTTTTCACTTCTTCTAATTTCTATTCATTCATTTATATTCTTTCACTCTCCAACATTCTTCTTAAGCAAGTTGGGGTTTGAGTATCTGAGTCAGCAAGACATCTCTCTCAAGAAGAATTCAAGGGTTAAATCCTCCATTGATGCAACTCAAGATAAATAATTAGGGCAAGGTAAACTCCATCATTCCTTTGTTTCATTCTTCTTTACATTATTTCATCATTTTGGTTTGATTACTCAAAAGGAGTTTGACCAAGGCAAACCCCCATGCCCTAACAATCAACAAGCTTTCCCTCTTAGTGTGATTTGCAAGTCTTGTATGCAGATTTGGCAAAGAACCAAGGTGGAAGAATCTTCATCAACTTGTCAAATCTCTTCAAGGTTTGAGAAACCCTAGTTGAAGCTTGGAGAACACTTGCATATTAGATTCTTCACTTTTGGAACCGAATACCTAGAGGAGCAGAAAGTGCAGACCGAGGGCTTCCATTTCCACTCTGATTTTCAAAAATTTAGAAGAGGACTAAGTCACCAAAAATGGTGACCTAGTCCCATTGAACCTATTTTTTAGAGTTTCCAAAAGATTTGGATACCCATTTGGCAGAAATGGGCTCCGGTGTAGTTTTCCAGATTTGGAACTAGGTCACCCAGAATGGTGTAAGTGTCCTAATAGGCCTAAATTTTAGCATCAACAACACTTACAACCTCCTTTCTAGTCTGCAACTCACTCCTAGGTGCACACCTTTCATTTCCAGCTTTCAATTTTAGTTTAATGTACATTTCTAGGTCATCTTGTACATACTTGCATATCATAATGTGTTTTCAAACATAGTTCAATTTTTTATTTATTGCATTATTAGTTAGCTTCATTTATCTATTTCCAAAAATTACACACACTTCAAACACATCACAAACCCCCCCTCTGATCCTCTTGAATGAACCCTCAAATTAAAAGGTATAAAAGAGAGCCCATTCCTCAACCAAGATCTTAGGTGAAAAATCCTAGAGGCTCATTAGGGAATCATCTTTCACCACTTCATTTTTGGTGGTTCATTTTGGTGAGCCTAAATTTCCTACCCCCTTCTTGTCTGATTTCGATTCCATCATTGTCCTAGAATTAACTTGCATTAGTGAAGTTGCATTCTAGGGCTTCTAAAATTTGCATTAGTGAAAGTGCATATAGGTGACATTTTTGCATCTTAAAACATTAAAAATTCTTGAAATTTTTCATTTTTATCTTAGTTCTGCATCAAACAACATAGAAACCACCCACACCCATCAAAATCTTTTGAAAAAACTGAAAAAAATCACCAGTAGGACTAAGTCACCACCTTGGGCGACCTAGTCCCTTTAGGCCCTAAAACTATCCTTTACAGAGCTGAAAACCCTATTTTTATGCTTCTATTTTGTGTCATTACCTATCTATATCAACTAGTTGTGTTTATATAGCATGCATTTAATTAAATCTAGCATAAATTAGCTCATTTCATGCATTGCTTAGTTTTAATTTTGCAAATACTACATTTCTTTTTCAGATTGTTACATAGTGTAATAAAAAAATTACCTTGTTTCCCATCTAAAAAATTGCATTTCAAAATTTCACTTTAAATTATTGCATTGCACTTTATTTCCCTTCTCTTCATACCATGTTTTCTTTAAAAGATGTGGCTTTGATTTGGTTTCAAAAATATTGCATAAATTCAACATTCCTTCTTATGAGTTCAATGTAGATTATAATAATGAATTCATTAAAAAAAATGTTAATAACCAAACCATTGACACTATTCTTAACATTACCTTACCCCTTGATGAGGATCTTAGTGTTGAAAATCATAACAATCATACTTGTGCTTCTCCCTACACCTCTCCTATTAGTGATGAAGGTATTTTTGTGACATAAGATACATACATTGAGAATCTTGATTGTCTCTCTCCTCATCCTCCTTTTCCAAACATTAAACAACAAACATTTCTAAACATTTTCTTACCTAGCCTCCCTAACCATGATTATCTCAATTTCCCTTATTCTAATATCCCTCCTCGATGCAAAGAGGGCCTGTTGGTGTTAGAAGATCCTTCTCCTAAGAGTCATGAGACTCTTGACCCTCCCTTCCCTAATGCTACTACCATTTGGGATAATCTATTTCACAACCATAGTGGTCCTTCTCTTGATATCTCCCCCCTTTTGATGAAGAATGTGATCAACCTCTTCCAAGCTCTCATACTAGGGTAGATAGTCTGGAGCAAGAGAATGAGACCTTTCATAATCAAATAGACCCCTCTCCTCCTCATCCCACCATTGTTAATCCCATCATTGATCATTACCTTGATAATATTATGCCCTTACAAGAAGCTATAGAGCCTATGTTAGACTCTCCTTCCCTAGTGGACGTTAATATTATTCAACCTCAACTCATCTTGTATCCCCCTTCACACAAACCTAAACTTGAATTCACCCTATACCCACCTACTCATAATGTGTCATAGCAACTGAGTCATAATACTATTTCTCATACACATTACACAAGAAATAATCCATGCCAATAATAACAAATAAACTCCACTTCATTACCTTCATCTCCTCCTATCTTACCTACTACCCCTCGCTTATATCCCATAATTAGGGAGTATGACCTTGTTGACCAACTAAGAAATACTCCCACTAAAATATCATTATGGGATCTCATTCAAGACTCTCATCACTACCACAAAATGATGCAAGAAGCCTTACAACAAGTTCCCATCCCTTCTAATGTGCAACCCAATGACATAGTAGCTATTATTCACAAAATCAATGTTGATATTTTTTTTCACCAAAGTGTGCTCCCTCCTTTCGATGTACAAAAACAAAATGAAGCTTTTTTAATAATCTCTCAATGTGAAAACAAAGGGATAAATAGAACTCTTGTAGATACTAGCTCTACCCTTCATGTGTGTAGTGTGCACATTTTGGATAGGCTTGGCATTGATAGATCCCATATTAAACCTAATTCTCTATCTATCAGAGGATTTTACAATGTCACTAAGAAACCACTTGGTGTGATAAGTATACCTATTATAGTTGGAATGGCCACATTGGACACTAAAATTCATGTTATGCCTCATGAAATTTCATATAATCTTCTCTTAGGCAGGCCATGGATTCATGATATCAATGGAGTTCCTTCCACTCTTCATCGTAAGATTAAGTACATATACAACAAAAAAGTGTACACACTTGATGTCGATCCTAAACCTAATAGATGCTTAAACATTGAGAAATCCAAAGAGAATCATTTCAACACCTTAACACCAACCACCCAAGTGGAACCCATCCAACAATCACTCCTAGATGATGATTGGGGTTCCTTGGAATTCACACCTCTTTTACTAGGAGAATCCAAGATCACCACCAAAGAATCTGAAAAGGGAAACGTAGTCTTGTCCACACAAGACTTGATAGATCCTTTGAAAGAATCCACCTCAACTACTTCAGACAAAAAATCCAAGAACAAACCCTCACCTTATCCAAAAGTTCTTAAAAAAGCTCTATGGAAAAGGTTAGGAGCTCATGAAATAACTTGGATATAGTGGAAAAGGATGTGGTTCTCACGAACAAGGTATCCACAACCCTATTGATCCTAACACGTAGAAAACCAATCATGGTCTTAGATTTTGTCCTTTAATCGAAATCCTCAAACCTTCACCTCACACCAAATCTCTCCAAACTTACCTTTCTAACCCTACTTTCAAACGAGATCATTTTCCCACAATGCCACACACAAAGAACTATTTTATTAAAGCCACTATCATCCCACAACCCACTACTGATTCAAATTTTACACACTCTTCCATAGGAGTGTACAAAATCTCACAATCTATAGCACCTTGCATAGGTATGACATCCTATACTAAGAAATACCCTCCTTTGTTACAAACCAAAGGATCACCTTCTACCCTTGATCAAGAGGGTATCTTGTTGAGACTCCTCCAAGATGACTTGATCTCCCTTCCTCCTAGAACTCAAAAGAAATGTTCCAACACAAATTATTTTTGTGCTTACCATCGAGTTCATGGTCACTCCACTAATGAATGTAAGGTCTTGAATAGAAAAATACAACATCTTAAGGATTTTGGTGTTCATCCTTTTGTGTGGGAACCTCATTCCTCTAATTGATACTGATTTTCACTCAACCTTACACTTCACCATTCCCTTCGGCTCACTCTTGTCCTGCTCTAAGTGGGGGAACCTCTCATTGTCTCTTTTGACTAGTCATTAACCTTTCATGAACATATAAGATCAAGCTTGGGATGTGAATGAAATGTCTTAAGTTGACTTGCATGTGACATACTCACCCTTTCATGACATAGCTTAAATCTAAAACATATGACTAGACATAGGGATTTCCGAACAAGCTCTTATATCCTTCTCTCCTTCTTCTACTTTAAAGAAATTTCTCACAACAATGGTGTTAGCAACTGCTTTAAAGTGGGGGAATTCATCACCACTCACATTTCATTATGTGATTTTATTTTTCTTGTGATTCCCTCTCTTGGAAACATTAGGTACAATGTTGCCAATGATGAGACATTGCACTTGTCCTCTCTTACAAACAAGATGAGACCATTTTATCTTTTCCTCTCTTGGAAACATTACACATGATGTTCCTTAAGATGAGACATTGCACAAATAAATAAAAATCCCTTTGAAACATTCCTTACACCATAATTACAAAATTGCTTTCTTTTGTGGTGCCTTATTAAAGTTATCACGAGGTATAACTTTTGTATGGTTTGAGCGAGAAGCCCAAGTGGCATGAATTTCCCCATAGCCACCTTTGTGTGTGAGTGCATACCAATTGTGTGTATGTTTCTCACCTTTTAGACCTTCTCACTTGGCAAAAAACCAAAAGTTTTGTCACCCCAAACTGAGTACACATCTTCTTTTTAGACAAACAACCTAGATTTGATCCACAAATAGCTAGACAAATGATCGAAGCTTGGTCCACATTTTTACTTCTATTCTTCTGTCCCTTCTAGTTCTTGTCATTGCATGACCATGTATCTCATTTTTTGCATATAATTCACCCTTGAATGTGTCCCTTGGCATTGATTTCTTGTTGACTTAGAATCTCGAATCATGGGGGTTTGACCACCTTCTTCATCTTTGTCATTCTTTTCCATCTCCATTGGCCTACTTTAGTGTGATTTTGAAGCAAGTTCATCCTCTCACTAAAGTGAGGGCTAAATGTGTTACCAAAAAATGTAGCCTTTGACACTTTTCACTCATTTAGACCCTTGCCTATGGATTTTGGACCTTTTTCAACCTTTTTTTACCCCTTTCCAAGCCTTTTGTCAAGGTGTTGTAAGGTTTTTTAATACATTTTCACACTTTCCTAGGCTTGTCATCACTAAATAAACCCTTTCTTATGCTATAATGACCCCTTAATGCACATACATGCCTCATTTTAGTGTGTTTTGTGAGACAATCCTAACAAACAATAATAATCACATTTTAATACCTGACAACCATTGAAAAATTCCTAGGTGGACTAGGTTGCCACCTTGGGTGACCAAGTCCCATGTGGCATAAAAATTAAAATAAACTTAAATTTCTTTCGAGATTTTATCTCCTAAACCCTAAGGTCAGTCGGTATGGTGTTATTTTCAGAAAATTAGGGCACAACTTGTATAAATAAGCGTTTTCCCCCTCATTTTGCACTTCTTCTAATCTCTAATCATTCATTTATATTCCTTCACTCTCCAACATTCTTCTCAAGCAAGCTAGCATTTGAGTATTTTGAGTCACCAAGAAATCTCTCTCAAGAAGCATTCAAGGGTTGAATCCTCCATTGCTGCAACTCAAGATCAATCATCATGGAAAGGTAAACTCCATCACTCCTTTGTTTCATGTGTCTTTACATTATTTCATTATTTTGGTTTGATTACTCAAAACTAACAATCAATAAGCTTTCCCTCTTAGTGTGATTTGTGGGTCTTATATGCAGATTTGGCATAGAACCAAAGTGGAAGGATCTTCATCAACTTTTCAAAGATCTTAAAGGTTGGAGAAACCCTAGTTGAAGCTTGGAGAACACTTGAAGATCAGATTCTTCACTTTTAGAATCAGATACCTGAAGGAGAAGAAAGTGCAGACCGAGGGCTTCCATTTCCACTTTGATTTTCAAAATTTTGAAAGAGGTCTAAGTTGAAAACAATGGTGACCTAGTCCCACTGAACCTATTTTTCAAAGTTTTCAAAAGATCTGGATACCCATTCGGCAGAAATGGGCACCAGTGTAGTTTTCTAGATTTGGGACTAGGTCGCCCATAATGGCGTAAGTGTCCCAGTAGACCTAAATTTCAGCATCAACAACATATCCAACCTCATTTCCAATTTTCAACTCACTCCTAGGTGCACACATTTCATTTCCATCTTTCTATTTTAGTTTAATGTACATTTCTAGGTCATCTTGTACATACTTGCATATCATAATGTGTTTTCAAAAATAGTTCTATTTTCTATGTCTTGCATTACTAGTTAGCTTCCTTTATCTATTTCAAACAATTAGACACACTCCACACACATCACAAACCCCCCTCCAATCCTCTTGAATGAACCCTAAAATGAAAATGTGTGAAAGAGAGCCCATTCCTCAACCAAGCACCTAGGTGAAAAACCCTAGAGGCTCATTGGGGAATCCTCTTTCCCCAATTCATTTTTGGTGGTTCACACCCCAATTGGCATATAAATACCACTTAGCTTAGACCTAATTTAAATTCAAATACTTGACTGAATTTTATTCTCCTAGATCTGATGTCAGCTTGTAGTGTTGCAATTTCATGAAATTTGACATAAACAAGTATAAATACAAGGTTATTTCACTCATTTTTCACCTAGCAAGTTGATGAAGCATTCTTATAGAAAATTTGTGATCAAGAGAACTTAAAAAAGTTTACAAGAGCATTCAAGAGTGATTATCAAGTATTTTGTAGCATTATTAATGTATCTAGCATCATGTCGAAGTCATCATGCATCATGTTTATTTTGAGATAACATTTGTGATGTAGAGTTTCATGGTTGCAAGCATTCAAATCAAGATGCACATTCATGCTAGCCATTAATTACAAGATTACATCTTATTCTAGGGTTTGGTGAGTTGCAACATAGAATATTTGTTCATTTATGATTCTTCCTTTCTATTTCATTTCATTTCTAGGTTTGATTATCAAAACGAGGTTTGACTAGGGCAAACTCCTATCCACTAACAAAACAAGAGTTTTTTCCTCTCTTTGATGTGTGATTTGTAGATCTAGGTTGAAGATCCATTGAATAGAAGGATTGGAAAAAAGTTGTCAAGTTGGAAATTTCTCAAAGTTGTCACCTTACTTGCAAGATCACATAAAGTCACCTACAAGTTGCATTTTAGTGATTCAGACTCGGAGATTTGGCAGGAAGAAAGCTACAGGAAGGCATCAAAGGATATCAGAGTTTTAGATCAAGCTTGATACTGGGACTAAATCATCACTTGTGGCATATGAGTCCCAGTATACCTAAATTCAAACATTTCTAGTAAATCTGGATTTTATAGTTCCAAATTCCATTTCTTTTTGTCAAAAACCATAATCTAGGACTAAATCGATGAGCCTCACATAACAGCCCAGTGTGCATTAAAGTCATCATTTTCAAGATTCCAGTACTTCATTCAATCCTCTTCAATTTCCAGGTGTACCTCTATACTTTCTCAGTTTATTATTCTGCATTTTAGCTTGATAATTTAGGTCATATAATTCAGTTTGCACATTTTTTACATTTCTAGTCTTACCAAGCCCTAGCTTGGTGGTGAACCTCTTTTTAGTCTTTAATCACACCCTAGGACAAAATTTAGTAGATCTCTTTCCCTTATTTCATCCTCAGATTGAGATCTCTAGGATTTTCTTGGGTGAAACTAAGTGAAATCGGTCCTAAACCCCTAGGTTCCATCTCACAAAAGGTGGAACACCTATTTTTGAGGTTTCCAAAACAAGGTGCAGTAACAATTTATTGTGATAGTTAAAGTGTGATCTATCTAGCTATCAACCTGATGTTTCATGCGAGGCCCGAGCAAATTGATGTACAATATCATTTTGTTAGAGAAATGGTCAAATATGGTAGGGTGAAGCTAGTTAAAATAGATACTTTGATGAATTTTGTTGATTTTTTAACTAAGCCTATGAGTACAAAGAAGTTTAGATGGTTTTCAGTGACTATGGTCCTTTCGGCCCCTAGTAATTAGGAGATTATTCTTATACACCCTCTTGTTTGTCTTACAAGGTGTTCGAAAAGTGGTATATTTTTTGGGAAAATGTATCTTAACCTTGGAATTACATAAGGTACTATTGATATGTAAGCTAATTTGTGTGTATATTTTATTATTGTAAATCTAGACCGTTCATCATGAGGTCTCTGATTTGATGGTTGATGTTTTGTTGGCTTGACTTTCCCTAAAGGCAACCCAATTTTATTAGGATGTTGTACTATGACTATGTATTGTGATGTATTCAAAGAGTCTCATAGAGGTCATGTTGTCTCTAGATCTCTGGTTGGTGGTTCTCCTATGAGAAGCTTTCCTTGTAAGTACATTGTAATCTTTGTGATTTTTTCATAACATATTGAACAAATTTTGGTTTGTGGGACTTTTCTCTTGAAAGGTTTTTCCCCACATAAATCATTGTGTTCGCGCATGCATGATATTCTTGTTTTTTTTAAAAAGAAATTCTATAACTATTGAATTTTTTTATAGTTTTACATTATTCTCCTCTTAGGATTAGTGTAAGAAGTTGTTACACTACCTTAGCTTCCTTACAAATATAGTGAGAGAAAAATAGCTCTATAGCATAAGAGAGGCCATGAGTGAGATAGAGAGAGAGAGAGGAAGATGATACAACTTGTTGATTATTGAAGTTTGACCTCCTAATTACTGAAATTTGACATGTTGGTTACTAAAATTTGACTAAGTCTAAAAAATTATAAGATCTTCCTAAAAACTAGAATTTTTATTATAATTCCAAGAGATCTGAAACGACTCTCAATAATTCTAAAAATATATACATGAAATATAACATAAAGTATAAGAAAGTAAATGTCCAAGTACATAGTTTCATTGATAGAGAAAAAGAAAGATAAAGACAAAGAAACAATGAAAAATTTCAAGAAAAAGTATTCTAAAAAGTCATCATTCACATTTGGAACTCACCGAATGATGCACCAACCCAAAGGGTTGGATGACCATTTCATGCCAAAGATATGAATTTTTGAAAGGGTAACAAACTGTACACATTTTTGGTTGTGCTCTCCATCAATTATGCATGTGTTTCAATGTAAATTTATAAAAATATCATGATGATGTAAATCTCTCTCTTAGCTATCTAACTATTTAATTTTTTTTTGCATTTTTATTATGTTAAATTTTTCATCTTTAACTTCTTTTGTTAGTGTCTCCATTTTTACTTAAAAACCAACATGTGCTAGTTTGGGTATAGCTTTTTACTCGTTTATCAAATTTTGAAACAAATTACATTTTTAGAAACTAGACTCCATTCTACATATATTAGGGTGATCCCACAATAGTGGTTTACAATTTTTGGGCAAACTGGACATTGCAATTATTATTTTTAACTAAATCTTCACTTTCGGGCTCTTGTAACGGCTAAACGTGAGGAATTTGAAAATGATTTAAACTAGAGTCTCATCACATTTTGTTTGTAGATTCTAAAAATATTTTTTTTCAAAATTTTTCGAATCAGATTGCACTTTTTTTCCATCTCCCACTAAAACTGGTTTTTTTCAAAAAACAACATTTTTAAAATGTGACGTTCACCGTATACAACATAACTTTTTTTGTATGAAGGATAAAATTGTAATTTTTTCGAATTTAAATTTGTAACTACGATATCTAGCACTTTCATTTGGTCTCATAGTTTTTTATTGAATATTTTTTTCTTAATCGAGTTTCAAAGTCAAACCAATTGCAATTCAGACATAGGCGGACTGTATACAACATAACTTTTTTTGTATGAATCGAAATTCAATTTTTTTTTTAATGGATCAAGGACATCAATACCCAGCCTCAACGTATTTTAAAAAAAATTATTTTGATAATCTGCTATTTTTCCACATGTGCAGACCATATATTTTTATTTTCAATGAAAAACCTATGTTTAATAAAACTAAAAAATAAAATACATAATAAAAGCAAATCATATTAAATTTATATTCGACAGATAGCTCATTCCAAGGACTATCATTATCTAGTTGGGTTTCTGAAGTTTTCTACATTTTCATTTTCAAATTGAGCTTCTAACGACAATTTAAAAAAAAAAAAATCAAATTTTTGAGGAGATAGGGGAAAAAGGGTGTTCGGCCGAACATAGGTTCGGCCGAATTCCTTTAAGTGGTTTAGGTTCAGCCGAATCCCTTTAAGTGTTTTGAGCAAACCTATGTTTGGCCGAACCTCTTAAAGGGGTTCGACCGAACCACTTTAAAATAATGAGCGAAATTTAGGGGGTCCGAGAAAATGACAGGTTTTTTTTTTTTAAATCCCTATTAAGGGGGTTCAACCGAACCCTAGTTCGCTCGAACCCCTTTATTTTAATATTTCCGCTCACATTTCAATGGGGTTTGAGTGAACATAGGGTTTGGTCGAACCCTGTGGTTCGACCGAACCATGTTAAAGGTTCGGTCGAACAATTTGGTTCGGCCGAACCCCTTCACTTTATGTAGAGGGAAAAAACGACTTTTCCCTTCCTCCACAAAAGTGTTCACCATTTATTTGGGTTCACCCATTAAGAAAAAAATTGATTCTTGGTTAGTTCTCAAAATATTTTAAAGGGGATTACATTCAAATTTCTAATTTTTAGGATGTGTCCACTTCAAAAATTAATAAAATATTATATATTCATTAAAAAATAGCCAAAAAAACTGGCATAAACTACATGGTGTTAGCTAATTTTTCACCAAAATAATTTTTAAAATTCTTATAAAAAAGTTAACATTTTAAGGGGAGCACAATAAATGCTATGCTATTTTTCGATAAAAACATGACCACTTTGTGTGCTCCCCCTTTTTCAAACCCTTAATATTCACTATCTTTTTTCAAAAATAGTAGTTTAGAAAGTAGATTTGGAGCACTAGAACTCTTGTTGTTGTTACACCTTCAAATTTTAAACATAACTATCTTCATTTTCTAGTCGAACATCAGACTTTGATTATTTCAAAAAAAATATTGGCAACTTAAGAGCGCTTTTTGTGTCACAACTTTGTGCACTTACCCTTAAGATGCTTGTGAATAAAAAATCCCACACAGGTTATTCCATTGTGTCCAAATAGGTGGCCAACCCACACAACTATATAAATCTTAGATCCAAAAATAATGCACCATGTCAACTCATCATCACATTAGGGGAGAGAGGCTAGTAGTTGTGTAGGGTCCAATAGTCATGCAGTCAATTGTGATTATAATACCCCTAGTCTTACCGCATATTTATACAATATATTGTAAATAAATAGTCCAAATGTAAATAAAAAAATAACCAAATGTTGATCAAAAGTGGACTCATACTTGAACACATGAGAACCTCTGAATATTATATAAAAAAAACATAAATACATTCATGGAGAAGTGAAATAAGTATTTTTTTGTCTCAAATAAAATATCATAACTATCCACTATAAGTGTGTCATTTAAAAAATAAAATGCTCATTTAATAAAATAAGACACTCATTTAAACAAGTATTGTTATCAAAGTGAAAAAATATTGTTCTTATGTGTAGAACTATTGGGGTAGCAATGTACAAGCATTGAAGTATTTTATATTAATAGTTTTCCCTATCAAAAATATAATAGGTGAGCACAATAAATAGCATGTATTTTCCCATTAAATGTGAAAGATTTTCAAAAAGTTTTAGTGTTCAACTATTGGTCCATATGTGTTGAATATAAAAGTTAGAAATATTAAAAATTTATGGTTACCAATAGGTATTTGGTCTATTTAGGTTGCATGTTAATTTTTTTGTTAATAGAAAATATGATATCCTACAAGCAACAAATGATATTTTTTAGTTGAGTGTTGGGGATCAATCGCATCTTTAAAAAGTCAAATTTTAGAAACTTCTCAAAAGATGCGCTGATTTGAAGAGTTGCATGAATTTTGTCAAAAATAATTAAAAATTTAAAAACAATTATATTTTATCTTTGAAAAGATTTAAAATTAATTTATATTTCTATAATAAACATTATTGAATCATATAGACTAATATTATAAAATAGAATGGTATATTATATTCTTATAATAATTGTTTACAGTCGTAGATCTATGGTAATGTACAGTCTATTCGTAATGGTTGTACCGGATTTTTTACACTATGCAGGGAAACAACCTGAGCGTAGATGGCAACGATTGAATGGGTATCTGAGTTTGTTCAAACATCACTTCTTCCCTCCATGATCGTATCTTACCCACTGTTTCACATGATACCTTTTCTTCTCATTCAAACACGCCGACAAACCTATCATTCTCTCACATTGTTATGGTGTGTACAGATTTAGGCCATGTAAAAGCGGATGGAAGGATTCGTCTTTCAAACCACCTCTTCAGATAGCTCCATTTTGTCACTTATTCAAAATAAAATCTTTGATTTCCACAATTGTATGTGGAAGATACAGATTCTGATTCCCCTTACTACTGCCACGAATTCGTGGAAAGCCGATGCATGGATAAGGTAATGGGACATGTGACACAGACAGGGCGTTGGATGATCATGGATTCTTGGTATATGGTTGCTAGGCATGTGGGTGCTGAAAAATTTCTCTATGTATGATTGGAACAAGAGACCAACTACATGTTCAATTTGAAAATTTCAGACAACCTCTTGTTTTCATTTGAATTATTAGGTAGGTATGTATGATTGGAACAAGAGACCAACTACATGTTCAATTTGAAAATTTCAGACAACCTCTTGTTTTCATTTGAATTATTAGGTAGGTATTGGATGGAGAAATTTGGGATCTGTATGGATTTGGAAATCAATTATTTGTCAAAATCAAGTATTTAGTCAGAAAAAATAATCTAATCAATCCAAATAATTGATGAGAGAGATAGTATATTCTTTTATTATATCATATTCAAATCCTTACAAACCTAAAATAGAGAATCAAACTAAAATAATATAAGCTCAGCTGTCTAGAGAAGTAATATACAGGCTAGTGTCTCCATCTCATTTGCTGTTTGCTGAAAATTGCATCTAACATATAATTGTATATTCTTATTAATAATCTCATATAACTAAGTATTATTTTCCTTATTAATATTCACAAATAATTAAGTATCATTTTATTTAGTTTTATTTTATATTAAGAGATTGTCATGCTGGGGCTTCGCACCAATAACCAGAGCAGTGTCAATTTCACTTGCATAATAATTTTGCCAGTATTTAATGAAGCTTCTCAGCTGATCATGAAGGATATTAACATTTTACAAGATGGAATGTCCAACAAAGGAGAGGAGTCATTTGACTTTAAATCCACCCAAGCTACTCCCATGAGTAAATTTTGGTGCTCAAACAGAATTTAATGTGAAATTTTGAGCTTGAGGGGTGGGCCAGCATTTAAGACGCTAGTTTTTAGTGCTCAAGGATGGACCCAAAAAACCTTGATTTTTGGAGGGAGTTTTGAGGAGTCGGTGGTGTTAGGAGAAAAGGAGAGAGATTTGCGATATGAAAGAAGAGAGGTGGTATGCAAGGGAGAATATATATAGGGGATATGTCTAGTAATTGTTCAGGTATCATTTAATTAAATTTGTCTCAAAATTTAAAGTTTAGCAAAGTATTTCACATGTTCAATTGCAATATAGAAGAAAGGGTCCAGTAGCCATCCATCCTAATTTCGTGCACACTAAATTCTTAAATGATATATCAGATTTCTATGAATTTTTTGGGTTTCTTTATATGTGACATAGAGCTTAAAGCTATTATTTTAGCTTTTAGAAGTTATGATGATTGCATGATGAATCGTGAAAGAGTATTTTTGTAATTTTATTTTTGTCGCTAAATGTATATATGCACAATTAGGAATATTAATTAGAGCAGTTGTGCAACATTTTTGGTGGTCATATCACATGATTATTGGGGTGTCTATGTGTGGGTATTAATCAACACTACAAATGACCACTTTCGGACCTTTGTGCATATAATGACTTATCCTGCAATTGTTGTAACTACATAGAAGCTAAAACAATAGATTTGAGATTTTAAGTCATATACAAAGAAATATATTTTTTCTAAAAATTTCATCTACCATTTTGAAGCTTAGGGTAGATGATGTTAGGGTTGAGGGTTACTAGGCCCTCTCCCCTAGAGACTATCATCTAATAGCATTTTAAAGGATATTATATTTAGGTCCAAAATAAACACGAGGAGGAGGGAGTGTGAATGCAACATAATGTGATGTCATTTGAGAGAGCTTGTTTATTTTGCATGCCACAAAGCCTAGTATTGAGTAGTTGAAATTTCATTTCTAGGGATGTAGATAAAAAGAGAGATATGATAAATTGAGTCTTAGTGGAAGTTTGAGCTACAAGGTTTACATTTGAGAATAATATATTCATGTGTTTAGTGGGGTCATGTATTAGAACAAAAAATTTAGGTAGATGTAGTTGTTATGGCTTGTTACCTGGTAAACATGTATCCTTCACTGAATCCCATTGATAAGAGACCTATGGAGGTGTAATGTCCCTAACATAAGCTTTAATATTAAGACTGATTCTTATATTGAATTCAATATAATAAATAAACATGAACACATAGATCACTTGGATATAATTGGTAAACTTGAAAATTTTATCTCGCTATATATGCTATATCAAATACAATTCACTCATACTAACCTAGAATGATATACAATCTTGCCACAAATAAAAAATAGTACTACTAACTTTCTTATAGATTCCTTGAAGCTATGATACAATATCTGAATGAGAATGCCCTTACGTTCCAAATGGGTCACATCCTTTGATTCTAGTGATCATTGTGTTTTCATCCAAACATCACAAACTTGTATGGGTTTTTGGACCCATAGAAGGAATTAGAACACAAGTGTCCCAGAATATAGAAAAGTGATATAATGATTTAATACCTATTACAAGGATTGACTCCCTACATTTATATGTTAACAATTTACCCTAAGGAACAAGTCAACTTTGAGCCAAAATGGTGTCAATGCCCAGAATTTGAATTTCAACACACTACACTAGGTTGGCCTTGAGGCCAAAGTAGATTCTTTCAAAGTTAGCATGCCACCCTATGGACCCATCCACACACTTCCTTGGTGCCTTCCTTCTTCTTCATACTTCAAAATTGGCACCACATGTTTTAGAGGTGGCCCACTCAATTTAACTAAGGGATTAGCCTTTGAGAAGCTAACACAATCATCATTTGGTGAAGATATCTATCCCAAACCTACTCCATTCTTCATGAGTTTTGGATAGGATGTGCACATACCTTTGTGGAATATATGTTATGATCCACAACCGGAGATATGTTCTTGGGGAGGGATGTGGAGCAATGTTCAAATCTGCCATCGCGTCAAAGGGGTGAAAATGGATAGTTTCTCATAGTGATCTTCTTTTAGTGATATTGTTCGAGAGATTGATCATTGCCTTGTGAAATTTGCATAAAATGTACATGGCTCTTGGGTGATCTCAGTACCTTGGTAACAGGATAGTTGGCTCTTTTGTGGTAGAATGCAGAACAATTATTAGATGTCAATCTAGAACTATCTTTCTATAAAAGGGGACATGAAAAACCCCCCCTTCTCGAAATTGCTTATCCTCAAGCAATGCAAATTTTGATGATCTAGAATGTCAAATCCTTCCTAAGTAGCATCTTCAATTGGAAAATTCTTCTGATGAACAAGATACATAGTTATATCCTAGTTCCTTAAATGTTTTATTCTAGTGTCAATTATAGGTTCCAAAATAAAGACGAGTTTCCCTTCATTAGCTAGTGGTGGTAACTCAAAGGTAGGAGTTACATGAGATACCACGACATTCTTTACACATGAAAAATGGAATATGTTGTGGATTTTACTGTGTACTAGAATTTCCACCTCATAAGTGACTTCTCCAACCCTCAGAGTTCTCTTGTAGGGCCCATCAAACTTAGCCTTGAGATTTTCCCCCCCTCCTCTATTGACGAAAGACTCTATATGGTTGCAACCTTATGAATATCACATCTCCTACCTCAAATGATCTCTCTATGCACCTCGTATTTTCATACATATTTTTCTAATTTTTGACAACTTGAAGATGATCCTTGAGAGTTCTCAAAATATTTTGACTTTGATTTACTAAATTGCTTGTATTTAGAACTCGTATGTCTATGAGGAATAACTCTAAAAAGGTTAATACATCATATCTATAGAGTGCTATGGATGGGGAAACTCCAATGGACATGTGATGAGTTGTGTTGTAGAAATACTCCCCGAAGTGTAGCCATTTGATCCAAGATGCCTATTGACTAGTGGCTTAATTCTTCAAATATCCTTCTAACCACTTGTTTGCAATTTTATTTTTTTCCATTGGTTTAAGGATGATAGCTTAATCTAGGAGTTATCCTTGTGCCGATTAGATGGAATAATTCCTTCTAAAATGTACTAAGTGTAATGGAGTGAATTTTCACCCCTTGCAAATTCCCCATTTACACCCCTTACCTTAGAAAAATCAAACTTGGTGATTCTTTTCCACCTCATCCATTCACTTTTCACCCACTTGGTGGTTGTCTATAATGCTAGTGGGGGAGTTTTTGTCGGGGACGCTAGCACGACATGTGGACATCTACGTGGAGCTTTACCATCTTGACAGGATTCATGCCTTTGTAATTTGTAGAGGTGTTACACTTCTCCATTGGCAATTAAGTGTAATGCCCCTATGTCCTTGACTAACCTCGAACACCTCTTTTGGGATTCTATTCACCCTAAAAATATCTTCATCCCCATGGATTTGATCTTCTACATTCTCATTCACTCCTAGAAAGTTTCTATACAATTCATTTTATAGCACTTCCACCATTCCTAAAGCTCCAAGGTCAACACTCTACTGGTTTTTCTCCTCACATTACTACAACAACATGAGCTCAGATTTCCCTTCACATGCTCAAGGGCATGTTTTTGAGGAGGTTCAATATCCATTTTACTTAGCATTGTTATTTCATTTTTGTAGCATATTATTGTTAGCAACGCTTGGTGTTCTTCCTTTTAGTGCTTTCCTGTATCATACTTTCTCTCATGGCTATTTTGGTTGTATGTGAAGGTGGGAACAATAAAACATAGGTTTGAATATGGCAAGCCCTAAAACAGCCCCAATATTTTTTCCTATTCTGCTATGTGTCAATTTCATGTTTGTGTGGAGCTTGTGGCAGGATGGACTAACCGTGAATTTGATTTTAGCCACCTTTTCTCTTGTCAAATTATATCCCTTAAGTCAAGGTATTATTCTTGTCATTTTAGTACTTTAGCTCTGTATTTTTTCTTTTAGTACATAAAACATATTTATCATGTTGATTAGTTAATTCCTATTAGTCTTAGCTGTAATTTGTAATCTTTGTCTGTATGGATGCTAGCACCCAACTAGGACACCAGTGCATTGATTTGTCATCTGTCTTCTATGCTAGAGTCCTCTAGTAGAGAGTTTCCTAGGCTACAATTTAGACTCGATAATTTTCTCACCTAGTTCCCTAAACCTCCTAGGTTGATAGAAGGATAGTGGAAGATAAATTTACCTTCCTTTTCACCCTCTTAAAATATCAAGCTTACCTTAAAATTTCCTTAACATGAGGTGGATCATGGTAGTTGATTGTTGTCTAGACCCTCTTGTGACCTGGGGTCTTGAGTAGTCCATCCCCCTCCTCTATTTTTTGGTAAACTCGATGTGAATTGTTTTAGTTCTATTTGGTAGTTCTGAAAGACTCTTCCCTCATGTCTTAGGAGTATTGTGGGTGTGTGCATTATAAGGAACCTAGTCTTGCAACCCAACCTATGACCTCTAGTGGAATAACTAGAAGGATCCCTAAGTGAGCTGCGAAATGAAACCTTGAGTAGGTCACTATATAAATGTGAAACCCTTGGGGGCTTCTAAAAAAATCCTTTCTAGTGTATGTAAGAGATGGCTTCCTTTATGCATCTTCCCATCCCATCTGTGCAACTTACGAGTGGATTTCCTTCTGTAACATTCACCTCACCGGATTTATTGATGAACATTAATAGAGAACCATCTCCTTTTTACTTCCTACATGTATCAATGGGAATACCATAACTAGTTTTCCCATTGACCCTACATGTTGAGTCAAAGTTATCACAAAGGAGATCATATTAATTAACTTCTTACATAAGGATGGATATGATGAGTCTAAAAGAACTATACATACACATGATGGGATTTTCGTCCCTCCCATCAGTTCTATCACCTTATCAATCCTAGTTGGGCCTAGGACTATGAATGCATTCTTTGATATTATCCCAGGGTCCAAATTATTTAGAGTGAAAATAGGCATTCCTTCAAAGGTTAGTTTCCATAAATGCGATACCCTCAATAATCCACAAGTGCTTGAAGTTATTTAATGAGGGTTATGTGCATGTAGTCCATGACATTGGTTACAAATTTATGGTGGCACATGGAGTCTACTCACTTGATCACTTTTGGCCTACCCCTATTGGTTTGCTCCCTCATAGGATGAACCTATTGTATCAAAATTATGTGAAGTACAAGAATGGGGGCATAACATCGAAAGTGATCTACCATCCTTCTCCCTATTCAATTCTAGTTAAAAATTATATGATATCACAACATAAGGTTGTCTTTCTCACTTGAAAAAGATAGGAGGAGAAGTTTGTTCATGGCTCTTCTTCCTCTTCTTCTGTAGTTCCACCTACCTCTACCTCCCATCTTGCTATGACACCTTACACTTTCGCCCTATGCATCTCTTGGGGAGTCTGATAGTGCTCACTTGGAAAAATTCCAAGCATCAAGTATTTGACTTCCTTGTCTTTCCCACAGTGCCTCGTCCTATCTTGCATGGTAAGGGGAAGGGCCCTTATGGACCCCTTGGTCCATCTCGGCCTCTGGGGCCTCCTATTTTCCCTACCCCTAAGGTATCAAATGGGAAGAGGCTCACTACTATGGCACTTGAGTCTTCTCCCCTCGTTGTTGTTGCATCGGATTCTCCATCTCTTCCTCATGTTCTTGCCTAGGATTCACTCCCTTAGCTGAAAATGGTTATGATGGATACTCTAAAGGCTAAACAAGATCCTTCCATCCCTCCTCAGGCTATAGCCTCTGGCTCCTAGAGTCATAGAAACTGACTTGTGTGTGAGCAGAAGCACTAGAGGAAGGCTCTGGCTGCTAAGTAGGATACCTCACAAAAGGAGGAAGGTGAGCCAATAGTTTCCACTTCAATGTCTTCTACTATGTCCTCCTCTTCCTCCCTTTCTGATTCAATTCCCTCTTCCTCAATCTTTTTTTTTTCTCCCCCAAGAGGGTGCAAGTATTCATGGCTCCTTCACTTGAGCCTCCTCTTTTGATGTCCTTTCCAGATAAACCATCTCACCATGTTTCATAGGCCACAACATCACTTTCATTCTTTCTTTTCTCTCCTTAGGATTCCACATGCCTTTAAAACTTTCACACACCATCCTAAGGAGGGGCTATCATACTGCTTTGATTTTTAGAAGGTGTATTTGGTGGCCAATGAATCCCTTGCTAAAAATATTCTATTTTTCAAAATTTGCATTCTTCAACATAGATTCCTAGATGAATTTTTATTTCATCAGAGATTCATAAGCTATAATCTAGGATTTCCCTTGAGAGGGAGCACTATTTATTTTGAATTCCTTGATGAAATGAATCTTTCAAAAGGATTCCTTGATGCTAGAACCACTGGTGAAAAAATATCTCTTTTAAAAAATTTTATCGCTTTCAAACTAAGTGTCCCTTGAGTGGACCCCTTTTCTTTTGAAGGTTTCCTGAGGGACTCCTTTGAAAGCTCTTCCTTCAAGTGTTCAATTTCTATGTGACTATCTATATATTTTCCTACATTTCTTTTTGATATCTAACTATCTAACATGTTTTGTTTGTGGATTAACATGTTTCTTTGCAAGTGTTCTTATGAAGCCACTTTTCAATCGATCTTGCAGGACCGAGTACCTCTAAGGTCCCATCAAACTATGGGGAGCCTCTTACATCTGGCTTCCTTCAAGACCATGCACCTGGGGGTGCCTCCATTGCAATTCTGAGGACCTATGAAGTGCTTACATCCAATGAGATCTTCATTTTCAACTCTATAGGACCAAACACATATAGAGCATACTTTTTCACCCTTATGTAGGCTTGCAGATCTATGAGGCATTTTGTTCAACTATCCTCATGCCCGAGTCTCTATGGATCCATCTTCTCTCCCTTGCACCCAAGTTCACGAGACTATGATCTCCTTCCTCAATGGTTCAGGTATACTTTCTTTGAATTGTTTTGATATACTTTACCTTGCATCTAGTAGCACATATTATTGCTAAAGTGGGGGCAAAATGTAATGGAAGGAATTTTCACCCCTTGCAAATTCCCCATTTACACCCCTTACCTTAGAAAAATTAAACTCGATGATGCTTCTCCACCTCATCCATTCACTTTCCACCCACTTGGAACTTGTTTGTAGTTTTGGTGGGGAAATTTTGGTTAAGGATGCTAGTGCAATGCAGAGATGTCTGCACAATGCACTGCCCTCCTGGCAGGATTCTGACCTATGGAATCTATAAAGGAATTACACTTCTCTATTGGTGATGAAACATAACACCCCTACACCCTCTATTGACCTCAAACGACTCTTTTGGGCTTCTATTCACCATAAAAACATCTTCTTCTCCATGGATTTTATCTTTTGGATTCTCATTCACTCTTGGCAAGATTATACAAACTTCATTTTATAGCACTTCCACCATTGTTGAAGCTTCAAGGTCAACACTCCATTGGATTTTTTCCTCATGTTAATGTAGCAATGTTGAACATCTCCAAGCTTGTGAGCTAGCATCTTCCTCCACATGCTCAAGGGAATATTTTTGGGGAGGTTATATCTAGTTTACTTTGCATCGTTATTTTGTTTATGTAGCATATTGTCATTAGAATTTCTTGGTATTCTTCCTTTTAGTGCTTTCCTTTATCATACTTTCTCTCATAACTATTTTGGATGTATGTGGAGGTGGGAATATCAAAACAAGATTTTGATTGTGGAAACCCCTAAAATGACCCCAACATTTTTCCCTATTCTATTGTGTGTAGATTTCACATTCATGTGGAGCTTGTAGGAGGTTGGACTAACTGTGAGTTAAATTTTTTTGACCTTTTCTCTTATCAAATTATATCTCTTAAGTCAAGGTATTATTCTTATCATTTCAATAGTTTAGCTCTTTATGTTTACTATTAGTGTATAAAACCATATTTATTAGGTTGATTAGTTAATTCCCTATTAGTCTTAACTATACTTTGTACTCTCTATTCGTACAGATTCTAGTGCCCGACTGGGATGCGTGTGTGCCATGTTGTCATCCATCTTCTATGTTCTATTATTTTGGTAGAGATTTTCCTAGGTTACAGTCTAGAATCGAGAGTTTTCTCACCCGATTCCCTAAACCTTTCGAGTTGATAGAAGGATAGTGGTAGATCAATTTCCCTTCCTTTCCACCCTCTTAAAACATCAAGCTTACCTTAAATAATCCTTAGTATGAGGTAGATGAAGGCAACTAATTTTCTAGACCCTCCCATGACCTGGGGTTTTACAAAGTCAATCACTCTCCTCTACACTAAGGATGTAGTTGTTTCTATTATTGATAATGTTCTTGGGTAGTCCATGCAACCTGAAAAAATTCTTTGAATAACAATTCTAGAACTTGTAGAGCTTTGTATTCACTAGAGATGACAAATAAATGATAATATTTAGTCAATCTATCAACTACTACATAAATGCAATCTTTCCCTTGCACCTTAAGTAATTTGGTAATGAAATCCATGGAAATAGTTGTTGGAAGAATAAAGAGTTTTCCATTGATGCATTTGTTGGAAACATGAGCATGAGGGATAAGTAAATTACATTATAGTTTTGTCATTTATGTCAACATTGTATTCTAGTATGAATACCATCATGCAAATTAGTTTGAATAGCTTGACCATATTTTGATATGGTAATATCATGGGAATTTACAAGAAGGTTTGATCTAGTGAAGATAGATGAAGGGAAAGTTGTTGAAGTATTAATAGAAGTAATTCTTAGTATAGGACATCCAATTTTTGGGTCCGCATTAGTCTGTTGTATAAGATCTTTCTCTAGAATTTTGATATAATTTTGTAGGATGATAGAGGAACCTAACTCCATATTTTCATATTGTTTTCCTCTTGGTGTTGAACTTGTGAATAACATTATATCAGTTTGGTAGCAATAGGTGTTTTCCTATTTAGGGAATATGTTCTGGTGAATCTGCACTTTTCTACTGATTAGAATTTAGCTTTACACTTTTGAGGAGATGTTGATGGGTGTTAGTAGAGTGTGTATTCCAAATGGAATAGAGTTTGGAGGTCCATGTGTACAAATGTGGTTGTGCATTTGGAAAATTTTGTTATTAGGTCATTAGTGGTGCCAACTTAATGAGTTTTGTGTATTGCAGAGTTTGAATAATTATTGATTTGTTATGTAGGAGCTATTATGGGTCCATGTCGACCTCTTTTGAGTTGTTATAATTTTTTAATCTTGGTGTGAAGTGTGTATGTATGTATGTTGAGTTGACAAGGTATAATTGATATAATACATCTAATTAGGTCAACCTAATTGATGTTGTAGGTTTTTTTTGATGAAGCAAATATATATGTAAGTTCCTTTTTGGTGTTTTGAATACAGATAAGTGACATGATGTATAGTTGTTTTGAATTGTGCATGTATAAGGAGAATATAGAGAAATGTAGAGAGTTAATTCAAATCATAATAAGTGTGAAAATTTAATATTTTTAGCTTCAATGGAACTATAATTCATGTATATGGGTATGTTTAGGATCATCATGGAAAAAATAGGCCTTTAAGTGGCAAAAATTCAGAAAAATCAGAGTTAGGAAACTTGACATAAACATTTGAATAAGTTTTTTTGTATTATTTCAAAAATATGTTAGAATAGAATTTGTAGAAAATTGAATGTAGTTTCTAAATTACTAGGTTTATTTACAAAAAAAGAAAATCTATTTGGTGAAAATTTGAAATTTCAATTAAATTTCAACAAACAAATAAGAAGTAGGTGTCTGTCTGACCACCCTAATCAAATTAAAATGATAATATTTTTTTATAAGATTTTAGATATAATTAGAGGACTCATGTCCCGATGTGATGCATATATTTTTGTAATTTTTTTCCACATAAATAATTAATTATAATTGTTTTATGAAAACTTAAAAAAAATATAAAGACTCGTATGTCTGACCACCTTAACTTGGTCAAAACTTCATGAAATTCATTTTTTTCTTTTTTAATCTTATAGTATGTGAATCATAGAATGTGACATATGTTTTGGATTCAAAAAATATGATATTCTTTGAAAGCTATAGATGTTTTTCAATCAACCTAAAAATCAGGACTTTAGTCATAATTCAATAGAAAATGAATAATAATTATTTATTAAATTCAATGTAAAGCATAATTTATATTGGTGGAAAGATGAGAAACTCCTTTAAAAATCCTTTTTATTTCATCAATTTTGGGTAAAAAAAATGTTGTTAGCCACATACCCATCATATTGCCATTTTTTGGCCCATCATGATCTTGCACATACCCATATGTTAGATGAAATTGTAACAGTTCAAATATTGGTTGTGTACAAAAATATCTTCTATATTTTCTTCTTTTAGTGGTAAGTGAATCCACTTGGATAGTGAGTCCACATATAGTGAGAAATTCTATAATATACTATAACTGGTTACAATATATTGTGAGATAATCCTCATTGTGGTTTTTCCTATTTTGGTTTTCCACATAAAAATATGGTGTTCATGTGTTATGTGCTTTGATGGTTACTTTCATACTTTTCTTTCCTGCTACCATTTGAATATACTATGTGGAATGAATGCCTAAAAGTTTAATTGGTTATAAATAATACTGGTATAGTTCCCCCTCTCAGTATTTCGGGTGTTCAACAATTGGCATCAAAACTTGGTTCCTTGGAAGGAGATTAACCACTTGGGGAATATCTTGGAGGTTGAACACATGGCTATTAGAATATTTACTACTCCTCTAGAAGAGGTGTATGATGTTAGATTTAATGAAGAAGAGTGCATGGTTGACATGAATGGAGAACTTAGAGTATCCCTAGAAGATATGGAAAGGACTGAAAGTGGGAAAAAAGATTAAAAGGAAAATGTTAAAGAAGAAAGTGAATGTATCAAAAATTTGAGAGAGGGAATCAAGAAGTTCAGAGAAAGACAAAAGGACGTCAAGGAGAAGTTGAAGAAAGACAATGAGATAGTTACTAGTCTAAAGGTGCAATTTTTAGAAGGAAAAAGGATTGAATAATTTATGAATGCTAAAGTAAAAATAAAGTTTGAAGAATGTACAAAGCTTGAAGAAGAAATTATGACCTTGAGATCAGATCTAGAAAAAAAAGATCCATGAAAACAAATTCAAGATGAGTTCTACAAAGCTTAATGAAATGGTTGCAAATAAAAAATGATGTAAAGACAAAGGTGGATTAGGGTTTGAGTTAGGAGAAATCTAAAAGACACATCAAACTCCAAATCAACTTGAAAAAAAAGACTAAAGACAAGAAGAGCAATGGAAATAAAATATAGAATCAAAAGAATCATGTTAGAAGACCATCTATTAGACAACCAAATACACAAAGGTACCCATATTTTTATGGTTTATGTTATTCTTGCAATATATTTGAATATAAGGCTATGGAATGTAGAATTAGAATAAATCATAATGTTCCATCTTTTCTCTAATATAATTTCACATGCAATATATTTGGTCATAAACATAGTGAATGTAGAAATCAAATGATGAATGGCTATAACAATGGTAGAATGTTTAAATATTTCAATGGATATTATTATACATGCAATGGACTTGGGCATAAAACTAATCAATGAAGATCTAAAATGAAAGGAGATAAACCAATTTAAAAGAATGTCATATGTTAAAATTATTGTAGACCTAGAAATATTTCTATTTTTTTTTTTAAGTAGAAATATGAAGAAGGATAATCCAGTAAAGAATAGTAATCTAGTACAAAAAAATAATCCAAAAGAGACAAATAAGGAGATGAAAAAAATATGGAAAAAGAAGGATGAGATAGAGGTTAAGGATGAGTCTGTACCGACATCTGGTGTAGATGTTTCCTCTAGAAGCTAAATTGAGAGCTTTGGCTCAAGGGGAAATTTAATGGAAATTATTCCATCCACTACCAAAGAAATGGTTCTAATTCTTGAGCATGAGGACATGAAATGTGGATCAATTTTCTTGATCTATTTTAGAAGATCCCATTAGAAAACATCTTGATACAAAAATTTATGGAGAATTTGAAGTTGGTTGAGCAGATAGTTATGTTTTTTATCAACTTTTCAACTAGAGTGTTTAATAAAAAAATGGGTTAAGTAGAAAAGTTTTATAAGTGATTACAATTAATCAAAATTCATTTTTAAATAAGTATTCATGAAGTGAAGAGAAGTTGAAGAGAAAAGTAGTGTGTTCAAAGCAACTGAGATTTGGAGGGAATAAAACCCTAGCCGAAAAGTGAATTAAAAGATATTTACAATAATATATTTCCCTAGTTTTTCAAAAAAAATTGAAATGGCTACTCCAAGGTTTATTGAGGTCTTAGAATCAACCCAACCAAATTTTAAGAAACATCCATATAAATCTATGGAATTTCTTCTGAATGATGCATTTTCAAGGGTCCCATGTGGAATTTTAAACACCAAAGACATAAGGATCTATATCCATAGAAAATTGGAAGTTTATGACCACTCCAAGCTAGGTGATATGTGGAAAAATGAGCTCACTAGAGATGATTTTGCACTAAAACCTAAAATAAGAATTTTGTAATGAAGAAGCTTGATGTATGATAAGTGTTTCCCAACTTTTTCCATGATAATACTTGGGTTAGAATTGCACTCAGTCATATTCATGCCAAGCTTGTGTGGGAAGATGTGTTTGGATTGATGATGAAGAAGGTAATTAGGGAGGTGAATAGTTTGTGTTCAAATGGATCAGTTTTGGTGCTTAAATCAGTGAACACTAATACATTTTGACCAAATTTTCAATGAAAGTTCGTCAAAATTTTGACAACTATTTGTCTGAAATATTTCGTCGAAAAATCGATGAAATTTGAAATGTCGATTTTTCGACCCAGGATTGTCGGATGGGTCGAAAAATTGATGTTTCAAATTTCGTTGATTTTTTGACGAAATTCTGATGACCTTTTGTCAGAAATTGGGTCAAAATTTACCAGTGGAACAATGAGGTTGTGATGGATCTTACTAGTTCTCAATATGATAGGATATATTTGACCATAAAGAACATTAGAAATCCTATAGTGAAGTATATCATGATGATGATTAGTTATAAAGTCTACTTCTCTAACAAAGATTTTTTTTTTGTCCATTTCCATCAACACTGTCTATGAAATGGTTAAGAAAGGAGCTTATTGTAATTTGTGCAAACTTGCAGTGTAGGAAAAAAGTATCCCTTTTTCACACTTAATTTGGGAATTAAATATTAAAATGAACTAAATTATGCCTTAATTGAGTGTTGTAATATTTATTTTACACATTTACATCAAGGTTAGGGCCCTATTAAATAAAAATGGACTTAATTGTACCTTATTTTTAGTGTTGTAAAGTGTAATCCTTTACAAATTCACACTTATTTAGGGATTTATTAATTAATTGAGGTTAATTTTCCTTAATCGACCCCTTTAATTCAAATCCAATCCTAATTAATTATAATTTCTAAAGAGGAAAACCTGACATTCGTTAATGCCATAACATAACACTTATCATTAAGAAATGTGTGTCCTAGGTGAGTGACCTAGGACCCATTCACCCAAGGGAAAATGGATCCTCTCTTAGTCTTAGGACCTAAATTTTAAATTTTTTTGGTGGTATTTTTACATATTCAAATCTATAATTACATTTTGTCTTGTGTTATTTGAGTTTCAAGAAATTAATATTACATACCTATAAATATAAGGTCATTTAACTATATTTCATCTAAGTTTTCAAGTGTTCAATTGCAAGAGCTAAAGAAAGATTTCAACAGAATTTCAAGGCATTCAAGAGAAGATTTAGTGTAGAATTATCCCAGAAATCAATATCCAATTATCATTTCAAAGTCTTCTTGCATCATGCATGTTATTTGAGCTAATATATTGATGTAGTGTTCAAGATCCATTCAAGCATTCAAGCCAATTTTTCAAATTAGGTTTCAAGATCAAGATCCACATTCATTAAAGTCATTTCATCCTAATTGCAAATTCACATTCGAAGGTTCATTAATGTTTTTGTGAGTTGTGAAATTGATTTGTTCTTTCATCATTCCTTCATGTTTCATTGTTTCAATTCAAGTTTTAATTACCAAAATGGGGGTTGACCAAGGAAAACCCCCATTCACCAAAAACAAAACATTTTTCCCTCTTGTTTTGAGTTTGCAAATTTAGGTGGAAGAACTCTTGAAGAGAAAAATTGAAGAATTTGTCAAAGTTGCATTTGTTGTCACCACTTTTGTGATTTCATGAAAACTCGTGTACAAGATTTATTTCTATTTGTCTGACTGTGAAAATTAGGAATCTAGGAGTGCAAAAACAAGTGCAAAGATCCTAGAAACCTTTTTTACAGAGCTTATCCAAGACCAATTCACCATAGGGTGAATGAGTCCTCAGTTAGATTTAGAAAATCACTTTTGGTGATTGGTACACACCTTCTTACCTCTCTCAAAATTTCAATTTAATTTCTAGTTCCATCAATATTGAGCTTAATCTTCAAGATTCAAGTTATGTATTGCATTTTGGAGTTATTTTTCTACTTTTAATCTTTCTCCCCAAAGTGTTGTTTAATCAAGACCCCCATCCTTGCAAAAAATGAAATCAACATATTCACACTTTGACTTGACTCACCTCAAGGTTGATTGTCCTTTCATTGTGTGGATCTCATTTTCTAATGAAATAGTGGAGGATAGGTCCCTAATTGTGCTCATCAACCCCATTTTGGTGAAATTCACTATTTCTCACCTTTTCATTTTGGTGAACTTCCCAATTTCACCCTAGAATTATATCTTACATTCATTTGTATTGCATTACATTGAATTGAGTCTCATTTAGGGTTGTTTAGCTTGCATTAACTTTGCATTTCATTTAGGGTTCTTAGGATTGCATCTTTGCATTCTTGAAATCTAAAAAGTACAGAAAAAAGAGTCATTTTTCAAATCATTTACATAGAATTTTATCATCATTTAATTGTATTTAAAAACTGAAACAAAAAATGCACACCAAATTAGGTCTGCCAGTTTTTCATTTTTTCATATATTACATTTACATTCAACCTTAATTTCATAGAATATTCAAATTGGAACTTATTGTGTTAGATTAGAATCCAGAAACCAATGGAATCAACTTATAAATCTATAAATTTTTTTTAAAAAAACCCTAACATAGGACCCATTCATGCCTAGGTGAATGAGTCCCTGATCAGGGCCATTTCCTATATTTTTGGGCACTAAATCATCTATTTCTGCATTCTATTTTTTTAATTTTCAGTTTTTTTTTTTAAGTTTGCAAAATATATATTAAGTGAAATTGATCATATTTATCTTCATTTTATAGATTTAGTACATTTTATGATTTCAAATTTGCATTTACAAGAAATTATTTTCAGGTTTTTGCATTGTGTAATTAGAAAATTACCTTGTTATAAATCTGAAAATTTGAAAATCCCCTTGCATTTAAAATAATGGACATGTACATTGGTAATTTATGGAAGTCTTTAACATATTTAGTTGATGTTTAAAGTTGTAATTTTAGTAATGATCCTAATACATTTGAACCTAATCATGCTCAACCAACTCCTAATGAGTGTCCTTGTGAAGTTGGCATCATTGAACAAGATGATAGCATGAACAGTTTCATAAATGATTGCCAGAACAATATTGAGAACAATTCATCCTTTTACCAATCCATGCAACAACCAACACCCCCTACCATCCCACCACTTGATATTTTAGTCTTTAAATTTTTTAAAGTGAACCTAAACCTCCAACAATAAGTGAACCTATCTCCTCTAATCAAGTGCAGGCCTATCCATCTTATGTTAAAAAAGTGACCAACACACCCATCAACCTAGAAGAGACTTATGTCCAAGGCTTTGAGATCTTAACTAAACAAGGATGTGGCATAACTAATGAGCATGAAATTCACAAAAGTTTAGAGAAAATTCCTATTAAATATGCTAGGGGACTAGGACATCAAAATCATTATCCCTCCACATCTTCTAAGGATACAAATTTCCTCCCTCATAATGATGAAGTAATGTCTCATAAGGATGATAGGATAATATTAGGTCCTCATCCTTCCATAAGAAAACAATAAAGGCCTTACAAACTCAAGAAACTAAAATTACCTTGTCCATGTCTCTCACTAAAGGAACTTACACATACTTCTTAATAAAGGACTTCTAAGATTACCACCCATCAATAAAAGTAAAAATCCAAAACATAAGAACACAAAAATGTCCCATTATCAATGTCATATATTTCTTGGGCATATTACTAATGAGTTTCATGCCTGAAGAAAGATCCTTGAAATTTTTGATATAATATAGATAGTCCCTTAAAGCATGATCTTCGCTCTTTTCAATGTAATACTTGTAGGATCATCACATACTCACTATTGCATGTTTAACATTAATTGAAAATCATTTTCATTTTTTCAAGGAGCTCATGATCATCAATCATCTTGGCTCATCCTTGTACTACACTTAGTTGGGGCAAGGGGTTCGATAGCCTTGTCCTAGTTTCAAAATTTGATGTTTTCCCTTTAGCTAGATTTCCTCCATTCGTATATACTAAACAAGATTGGGATGCAAACGACCTATTATGGGTTGACTCGCATGTACCTTACTATTATTTTTCTTTTTTTTTCTTTTGCATGTTTCTTTGTGTGATTTCATGTGTGTAATGTTTTCCCTGGTACTACTTTTTTTTTATGTCTCTCTCTCTCTCTTCATGTGAATTCCTCTATTTGTATCTACATTATTCTATATGTTGTAAAAATTTATCTTTTCTTTTGTCTTGTTTTTTTCCTTTTGGGGATGATGCAAGGAATCGATAGATTTAGGCCTCTTCCATGTTGAACCAGAATATTTTTGTTTTTTTTCTCTTTCTATGTGTCATTCTTCCTATTTTGTGAGTATTTGGGGAATGGTGACGTTTTATGATCTCTATAATCACATTGTAGAAAATATATACTAACCTTGAATCTGTAGATAACTTGTGTATTTCTAGGGGAAAAACATTTGTCTTTTCCATGATGTAGTTTCATTTGGGAACATATTACTTCACATAAGGATTTTTAAATAATCTCTCATGTCTTATTCATTGTCTACTTTAAAGAAAATTTCTCACAACAATGGTGTTAGCAATTACTTTAAAGTGGGGGCATTCATCAACACTCATGTTTCTTTGTGTGATTTTCTTTCTTCTCATGATACATCCTTTTCTTGGTGGTGTCATTGGGTTCAATGTCCTCCAATAGCAAAAGATTTCTTATCATATGACTTTCCTCTTAGTGGTGATGCTACACAATGCATTCCCTAAATTATTATTCTCTTATATTGGATTTGTCCTCTCTTGGAGACATTAGGCATGATGATCCCTTAGAAGAGACCTTATATAGTTATTAGGCTAAGTCCCCTTGAACAAATATTTATTTTTATTTTTTTCGTAAGTGTTTAGCATAATACAACTTGTTAACCTTGTGAAGATCGAACCCCTCCCTTCAAGGTCACCAATCATAACACACCTTGCTTTATAGTAGATCCTTTCCCTTGTTCATAGTGTTCTTAGCATAACATAGCTTGTAAGGCCCTATGAATCTTGAATCCATAATTTTTGTGGCATCCTATTGGAGTTTTCAAAAGAAAAACTATGGTATGGTTAATGTAGTGAGAGCCTATAGAACTAGCATGACTTTCTCACTAAGCCACCTAGTGGATGGCCTGAAGTTTTTTTAGCCTCGAGTGACTACATGCATTTTTTTCATAGTGGACATCATGTTCTACTCATGAATGTTTTGGAAAATATCTTATACATGTTCCACATCATGTTGGACAATTGAGGTGTGATCCACCTTCTCTTTTCTTTAGGTCTTTGATATTGTATGATTGAGAATCTTTGTCATTGTTGCATACATATGTGTCTTGAATGTCTACTTTAGTGTGAGTTTGACATTAGGTCATCCTCTCACTAAAGTGGGGGCTAAATCTAGTGTAGGAAAAAGTATACCTTTTTCACACTTAATTTTGGAAATATTAAAATCAACTAAATTATGCCTTAATTTAGTGTTGTAATATTTATTTTATATATTCACATTAAGTTTAGGGCCCTACTAAATAGAATGGACTTAATTGTGCCTTAATTTTAGTGTTGTAAAGTGTACCCCTTTTACACTTTCACACTTATTTATGGATTTATTAATTAATTGAGGTTAATTTTCCTTAATTGGCCCCTTTAATTCAAGTCCAAGCTTGATTAATTACAATTTCCGAAGAGGAAAACCATACATTCATTAATGCCATAATATAAAAATTATCATTGAGCAAAGTGTGTCCTAGGTGAGTGACCTAGTACCCATTCACCCAAGGGTGAATGGCTCCTTGCATAGGCGTAGGACCTAAATTCTAATTACGTTTTCAAGGTGATATTTTAACATATTCAAATCTATATTCACATTTTAGCTTGTGTTATTTGAATTTCGGGAAATTAATGTGGCATACCTATAAATATAAGGTCATTTCACTATGTTTCATATAAGTTTTCAAGTGTTCAATTGCAAGAGATAAAGTGATATTTCAAGAGAACTTTAAAGGCATTCAAGAGTAGATTTAGTGAAAAATCATTGTAACAATCAAGATCCAATTGTCATGTCATAGTCTTCTTGCATCATGCATGACATTTGAGCTAATATGTTGATGTAGTGTTCAATAGGAATTCAAGAATTCAAGGCATTATTTCAAATCAAGTGCACACCCATTAAAGAAATTTAATGCTAGTTGCAGATCCACATTCGAAGGTTCATTTGAACAAGGGTTTGGTGAGTTGTGACATTGCTTTGTTCATTCATCATTCCTTCATGTTTTATTGTTTCAATTCAAGGTTTGATTACCAAAAAGGGGTTTGGCCAAGGAAAACTCCCATTCATCAAAAACAATACATTTTCCCCTCTTGATTTATTTTTTCTGATTTAGCTAGAAGAACTCTTGAAGAAAAAAATTAAAGAATTTGTCAAAGTTGCATTTTTTGTTGCCTTTATTGCAATTTCATAGAAGCTCACCTATAGTATTTATTTATAACTATCTGTCCATGAAAATTATGAATATGGGAGTGTAGACATAGGAGTAGAGAACCGAGACACCATTTTTATAGAGCCCTAGCCAAGACCCATTCACCATAGGGCGAATCATTCCTCGGTTAGCTTATAGAAAATCACTTTTGGTGATTATTACAAACCTTCTTAGCTCTATCAGATCTATAATTTAATTTTTGGTTCCATCATTATTGAGATTAATCTTCAAGATCCAAGTTATAAATTTTATTTTTGAGTTAGTTTTCTATTTATAATCTTTCTCCCCAAAGTGTTGTTTAATCAGGACCACCATCCTTGTAAAAAATGGAAATCAGAAGATTCACACTTTGACTTGACTCACCTCAAGGTTGATAGTCCTTTCATTGTGTGCATCTCATTTCCTAATGAAGTAGTGGAAGATAAGTCCCTAATTGAGTTCATCAACCCCATTTTGGTGAACTTCCCTATTTTTCACCCTTTTAGAACTATTGAGAAAAGCTAATGGAAAATTTGCAAAAGATAAAGGATACTAGATATTCCTTTAAAATATGGAACATTGATCATATGTTTAATCTTTTACTTCTTAAGAGAACTCCCTAGAACAAAGAGTGTGGTGTGGTTAAAATGTAGACAAATTACACACCAAATTAAAGGATTTTTGAGAGGACTTAGATATGCCAAGGCACAAGAAGAGGCTCTTGTGGGATTCTTCATAGTTTTCAAAAAGAGAATATAGGAAGGGGAGAATATTCCCTGGAAGATAGTGGAGAAATACAAAAAATGTATCATCTTCATGGTCTCCAAGGATGAGTGCATCGTACAAGCTATTGAGCCTAGAACAATTTGGATCCTAGAAATGGGATATGAAATTATTAAAGAAGATATTGTGGGGACTATGGATTACATGTTGATAAAACTAAGGGATGCCTCTAAAGAGAGATATGGAACTTATGAGAAACCCATGCAAGTTCACATGGACAAAAGATAAAGTACCATAACAAAGAAAATTGATCAAATGAGTACACAATTTACAAAAGCTATGGGGCTCAATAAGGAGAAAGTTGAGAAAGATGTTGGTTATTTTTGGAGAACCAAATTTGATCTTAGCCATTATCTATGAATCTACCAAGATTCAATATTCAATAATGGTGAGGATTGGCCAATGAACAAGTAAATTATTTTTGGGCCTTTACTTCTACACTTTGGGCTCTATGAAGCCCAAGAGGGTAATCCTAAAAATGTTTAGATGATAATCTTGTGCCATTTTATCATGAACATTGAAACAAACAGATAATTTTCATATAATGACTTAGCAAACATAATTTATCAAAGAAGTTGGCTGCTTCTTAACAACACTCAACATTCAGAGCATGAGAATGGTGAAACTCAACACAATTGTAAACCATTTTAAGAATTTGATTTAATAAGTGATTTTTTGTTGAATTGACCAACTAAATGCAACATGAATACTTTACTTAGATGAGTGACTCATCCTTGGAATTAATTTAATTCCCATAGCTACACATAATGATAACAATTTCATACATGACATTAGTTAAGCTTTGAAGATAGTATATTATAGTATTTCAACATTGTATTCTCAACCACCACTTCTTACCAATATCCTACTACTCAATTTAACATAAGCCAATAGCTTCAATCAAGAATTTACATTAATTCTTTGAATTAACAAGCAAGAAAAAAACTACACATCCACTAGAAATCAATGGAGACAAATAAGATAATCCTTGACTATATTATTCATAGTTCATGAAATAGATACATAGGAGAGAAAATGGCTTTGAATTTGCACCATTCTATACTATATTGCTAGTATTGCTATCAAAATTACATATGTATTAGTAGACTCAAACTTAAGACTTAAATCTAAAATGCTCAGTATATTTTTTACAGTTCTCTCTATGATAAATTAAAAAACAACAAACCCCCATACTTCTGGCCTTGAATTCCTTCTAATATAAATGAAGGAGAAAAACAAGCTTTTGGTCAGAAAGTACACATGTCGCTATTCATTGGACCATTACAAAATACATTCCTTTTGTAGTTATATTTGCATCAACAAATGTAGGTAAATGTACATGAGACAAAAGTTATTTTCATTTGTTTAAGGATATTTGGTCCCACCTTTGAAAATACATCTTCGAGCTGATTTAACAATAACCACGTGCTTCAAAAATATGTCCACATACACCCAATGAAGTTGAAGAAAAATATAAAAAAATAAAACAAAAAAGACAAGGAACATGTCCACATCTGCAAACTTGTCATAAATTTCAAATATAGGAGAGAAGACAATGTACTATCTATTCTTTAGCAAAATCCTAATCTGTACTAGTTCCAAATTATGCATTGTGCTTCTCCCATTCGTTATTCACCATGGTTGCATATTCAAGACCAAAATTACTCTCGCCACTCCATAGTTGTAGCTCAATCATCTAGTACATCCAAGTAATTTTTCTTCCATGCTTGGAATTCCTCTTCAGTGGGCCAATTGAAGCTCATGAATCTATCATCCTTTAGTCTATAAGGTTCATACATGGTAAAAACCTAACTTGCTTCTTTATCAAACTTTTCCATAACAATTTCTGCATGGGCCAACATTTGCATATTCTTCTTTAGCATACCCATAACATGGCCTTGACAAATCAAAGTAGCTTGATTTGAAACAAATTCATTGTTTTCTTTTCTCTAGTCCTACTGGGTTTTGATGTTACCATTATCCAATAAAATGGATGGAAGGAGACCATGATGTGTTTCATGAAAATACTTGACCTATTCCCTTATCCTAGTCTCCAAAGTCTCAATATTCCCCCTAAACTCCTAAATTTCATTTACAATCTGAATGGTAAGATTACGCTTTTTAGGATTTTTAACATCATGCTTGGCTCCGGTAGACATCATTCTCGATTCCTATAGCCTAGGAATCTGTGTCTCCATAAGCGAAATGGCTATCTCTTTGTTAGTGTCAAAAAATTTTATAACAAACTTCATGGAAGACTAACTAGCATGAGTGTTATTTAATCTATTATTAACCCCTCTATTTAAATGCTCTAAAACTATAGTGACAATCTTCATATTACTAATAAATATCTCTCTATTGTGATTGTCACATTTTTCTTTGTTATCCCTTAACTATTCAAGCAGCTCTTCTTTGTTGGCACCTTCCTTTGTCTATGGTGCTTGTGATTTTTCTAGCTCTACCACTGAAATGGGTATATTTCCCATTTTATAAGGCACAATTTCCCATGAGGAACTTGTTGAAGGGGTGAAATTAGTAGGTGTTGGCTCATGTGAAGCAGTAGGAGAATTAGTACCAGTCTACATTTGTTATCTTGATTGCAAGTTTTACAATTTATCTTTTAATAATGCTAATTCTATTTGTACCTATATTTTTTATTGTTGATTCCTTCCATAATCAACAACCAAGTCATTGAATTACTTCCTAAATTATTCTTTTTTGTAGTTATTGACTCCACATTAGCTTTTGTAAACTGAGAAATATTTACTGACATTGTTGATGCTTCAATATTTGATTCCTTTGACACTCTCTTTATTATCAAGCCTCCTATTTAATTTGGTTCAGGCTCTACAATGTCATGATTTTTGGTGCTAGGGGCTAGGACCCATATAGCTAGTGTATCCCACTGATCATTGAATGCAAATCCTTGTAGTGCAATTTTAGCCTCTTCCTTTGAATTATAGAGAGGTTTATCACATATTTTTATTTTATCAAAAGGAATAGGAGAGGCTAGATCCCATTCTGGCAACAACAAGAAACCACTATTCCTTACCAGTTCTCTGCCTTCAGCTGCAACCATTCCATGAAAATTAGCTTTAATTTCTTTTAAGATCTATTCTTGAATAGTTTCATCATGTAAGTTTGGATAAATAATTATTTTCTTAGCCACATTATTAACATATTCATCCTTCTTAGCCATATAGGAAAACTCCATGAAAGCTTGATATCTTACAAATGAATCATCATCCATGAATTTTGTGCATGCTTCTATCTTGACATACTCAGTGTTATTAATCCTAGTAAGGTTAGCCTTGCTTAACCTTAAAGCCAACTATTATGGAACAATCATTGCTAGTGTAGAAGGAAAATTCCCCATTTTATTTCCTCTTCTGACACCCAAATTTCTTCATCAGATTCCTCATATTCATAATCCACCAAACTTGTTGATTTGACATTTTTATTTTTCATTGGTGTCTCTTTTGGTGGTGAGTCATGTTGTGGTGGGGAGTCAATATTAACAATTTTAGGTCCAATTGACCTTGGGGGAGATGGTGGTGGTAGTTTTGGCATTGGAGAGAAATCTTTTTTCTCTTCTTGTTGAGGAAGCACCAACTACATCTTCTTTCTTTGCTTTGTTCTTTCTCCCTATGAAAAAATTTATTTTATATTCATTAGGAGGTTGATATGTAGGCATTTCCTCTATAACAAGGATTCCTCCTCCACCCTATTCCTCTTCCATAGGAGCTTTCCCCTTATCTTGAATTACCTTCTCACCTTCAAGGTGAACAACCACTACCTCAAAATTTTGGAACATATGTTCCATTCTCTACATTATATTGGGATTTTTTGTGAGAGCGGTGAATTCAGGGTCCTTATCCCTTATCTTTTTTTGAATCTTGTCAAAAGAAATCCATTTTGCATTTTATCCTCCTGCTTTAAGAGATACAAAATTTTCCTTATTACATCCTCAAGATATTGGAAAATGTGGGAAAAGTTGGAACTCTTGTTCCTTATCTTTAGACAAGCTATGAAACCTTCAATATCATGATAATCCCTTACTCCTACTCTTCTCATGCTTAAATTATTGAGTATATCATTTATATTATCCTAGCCTTCTTTAATCATCACAAAATCATAGAAGCATGTGTATGAAGGGAAAAAATTTCCCTTTCCCTAATCCTTCAAATTCTTGTTCTCCTCATTTCCCAACTGCCACATCACTTCAAGAAACCCAATTCTTTTTGGCACATATTTTGGTAATAAGTGAGGTGAGACAATAGCACCATAGACTCTCAAAATAGTATATGTGGGATAGGGAATAATATCTCCTCAGTTATGATCAACCCCCAATTACGACATACTATCCTTAGGTCTCAAGAAATTATGCAAAGCCTTGGGGATCCTTGGAATGTTCATAGCTAGAGCTCTCCTCAAATTGGAGGAAAACAAATTATTTAAGACCACATAGTCAAAATTTCTATCATCCTTGTCCAAGACAATATTCGAACATTGGATAGGTAATTATAAGTCCTCTTTCACTCTTTCTAGTGTATGTAAGAGAGGGGTACCAACCATGTCAAGGCCCTAGGTCATGGAGAGCTGAGAGTGGAGGGCTACCCTGACTTACCTCACTCTAAAAGGATGGGGGTCGAGGATGAAGAGCACTATGTAATAATTTTGTCACTCTACAGACTTGAAATCTTGATTGAGGCTAGATGAGATGGTTTTTGGAGTTAGTACTACACCTCAAAAACTCTCTGTTTGAGGATGGTACTATAGTTCTAAGACAATAGTGTAGCATGTTGACATCCATATAGCTAGAAAATGTAGAGTACAATAAAAACTACCTAAAAAATTACTGACAATATAGCTAGTTGATTTCAATGGAAATAACATAATGATCAAATACAATAAATAGATGTAGATATGGTAAAGCAAGTAAAAAATCTAGGGTGATGAAGATTATCTTACAAAAGCACCAGTTTTATAGCTAGCTCCATACACACGTCCACCTACACACAAACAAGAAGGGGAAAATTGTTGGGACTGTATAGGGGTCTACCTCAATTAGACCCCCATTTTGGTGTTTCCACCTCCATGGACAACCAAAATTCAATGAATTAGAATATGTGATAAAGAAGGTAGAAATTAAAGATTGTTGAACACTAAAAAACAATACTATGCTACTCTATCAAATCACAAAGGAGAGGAGTGATGCATTGCCACCTCCACCCAAAGGCTCAATATAAAAGGAAGGGATAATGCAAGGTATGAACTAGGAAAATTCACCATAGCTACAATGGTGATGAAGGGAGGTCTTGCAAGATTCCAAGCCCGTAGCTTCTATGAATTCCTCACACTTGCAATGTGGAGTTGATGTAGCATCGATTCTACTACAATTCTCATAGTGAAGTACTAGAATGTTTCTTGAGAGTGAAGAAGTTGAATGAGTTGCTAAGAGGATGTGAAAAGAGAGGTTGAATGTCTAGAGAGTGAAATGAATGTATGAATAATTTTTTTGAAGATGGGATGAGAAGGAATCGGCCTTTTTTGGGTCAGTTGGTCGAAGAGGAACATTACAATTCAACCCCAATCAGGTGTGTAATGCATCTGCCAACTTCAGACAGAGGAATCCATTAGGGACCGTAGCTCACCATGCAAATTTCCACATGTCACACTTGCGTCCATGAAAAATATTATCTCGACACATAGGACAAATGCTAAGTGGATAAAAGGGAGGTGGGTGACATAGAATATCTCCTTTAGATTTGATTTTCAAGGGTGAGGGTACGTGAAAGGGGAATTTTTCTAAGGGGTGCAAATTCGCTCCTATACATTTTGTCTCCACTTTAGTGAGTATGAGCATAGATGGATGTACAATAAAGTAGATCAAAGAGATAGATATGTGTAACTGAATCATCAAGGAAGTAACCACAATCTAGTGAGCTTGAAAGCATAGGGTAGATAAAGGAATCGACAAGTACTCTCTCCTAAGGATTTTTGAATAAAAGGACTCCATAGCTCTGTAAAACTATGAAGTTTCACAAAGTACACTGAAGGCCCTTGAACCAATGATGGAAAAATATCACAAGATGTAAGCATCTCACATGCCCACAAACCTACAAGAAGGTAACCCCCAAGTTCTCTCTCATGAAGGAAGCCTAGTGAGGTAAGTACCTTATAAGCCCACAAACCTACAAGAAGGAATTCCCCAATTTCTCTCTCATGAAGGAAGCCCAATGTAAGGGGACTCCATAAATTCAAGATAGAAATTGGCTTCATAGGTGCACCTAAAAAGAAACATGTTAATCCACAATTAAAACATGCCAAAGAACAAAAAACAGCCAAGTAGACAAGAAGACAGACAGTCACACAAATGGTTGAGAAGTTGGAAGGGTTTCAAATAGGTCCCTTGAGAACCCTTCAAAATAAGAGGGGTCCACCCAAGGGACAAATTTTTTGAAATTGTAAAAGAGATATATTTTTTCAAATCAATTCATGATCAATGAATCCATTCAAAATATGTTCACTTCATTAAGGAATTTGAAAGGAAGAAAATTCCCCCTCATGAGGGGAAGGTCGAGGATTCTCTCACAAGAAAGGTTGCTCCCTCCTCAGAGGAAATTTATCAAGTTCTTTCTTTACGAACCCATGATGAAGGAAACATGTTCCGCTAGGGGTCCAAGTTGACAATGTCATATTTGAAAAAAGGCTTGCAAAGTATTTTTGAGAAAATATTCATTGGAAAAGAATCTATATTTTGAAAATCAAAATATCATGGAAATTACGTTGTCACACATACAAGGGACAACTCAAGAAAATAAGAGAAAAAGATAAGGAAATAAAAAATGACATCACATACAGAGGACATAGGGGTAATCTGATATTTTAGGGTTAGAGCTACTCATAAATATATATAAGCATAATAATAATATATAAAGGAAATGTCATAAAACCCATACTATATCAAACCATATGAAGAATGCATTAAAAGGAAAAGTAAAAATAAAAAATTGGGTCAACATGGAAGAGCAGCCTAAATGCCCCCAACACTTTTCATCATCCCCAATTTGTTGAAAGTCAAAACACATAACAAAGGAAGAATGATGATACAAATAGAAGAAGGTTTATGACACATAATTAATCCTTTATCCAAGAACCAACAAGGGTGAAAAGGGTCATCCGGGAACACACATCACAACACACACACTTCTAATCTAAAGGTAAAGAAGAGGCCTCCCCCTAACATTCATCGTACAAGAGGTCGCCTACTTCCCAATCTAGATCATTATAAGGGGGAGGTTGATGATCCTACAGTGGTGGAATATTAAGGGGAGGAGATTTAGACCCCCCCATAACAAGTGCTAAGGAATATGGCCCCACAAGGTTTTATTTGCTTAGCTCTTGTGGATCTATGGTTAACAATTTTGTGAAGATCACTGACAAGGCCGAGACCTAATCCAAGAGTTAAACATGCAATTTAGAAGAGTTCCATGTTGTACCTCAATGGATGGGGAGGATGGTGCCTAAGATTCACCACTTGGATCACCAAGTGACTCAGAAGCACTGATAAACTCAAGGGAAGCTGGAACTTTCTCCATCACAAGGATGAAACAAGCTAGCACAGGACCACCTTTTGGGGAAGGTGGATCCTCTTCTGCTCTCCATTGTTGGAAGAGCCAATCTCTAATTTTTTCTTTGTCATAGGATGTGAAATCCCCACAAATGAGGCAAGAGGAACATAAGAGGAGGAAACTATGGCAGAAACTACCAAGTTATTGTACATTTCAACAAGTTTAGGGAATGGAGGGATTTTTAGAAGGGACATCAAAACAAGTAGCTCAATCAAAGGAGTGATAAACACCTAAACCTTTTTAGGGTTAGGTGCACTCACACTCATAATTGGAGTTAGAAGTGATATTGAACTTGATTGAATAGAAGTAGAGGGGGGGAGAGAGGACACAATAGGAGGCCTTGATACAGGGGCAATCATCTCCTCTTCCTTTTTCTGCAAAGCAGTTTGCTTAACCTATAGAGAATTTCACTGACTCTTGTGCTCACACACAATATAGTTTTTGTGACTCTTTGAGATAAAGTCCAAGAGCTGTGAAGGGACAAAAGGCTCTTGATCATCCATAGGGGTGTCCATCGTAGTCATTTATGATGGAGGGACAGACTCCTGAACAAGAGTAGGAGGAAGAGATTGAGTGACAAAAAGGGGATTCAACTCTAACACCTTCATGATAAGATTCTTCCCATTCACTACTTTAGGAGCAGGAGTGATGGAATCCCGTGAAGGCTGAGACATAGAGGACTTCCTGTGGTTACCTTTCAGTATACCGTATAGGTAGGGCCAAGGTCTTGGAGGCATAGTAGGAAGGTTTGATATCATAATATTATCTTTGCACCAAGTAGGAACCATCATACTTCTCATGTGGAATTTGGGAGTAGACATACAAAAATTTTCTTCAGAAAGAGGAGAAGAAGAGGCACCCTGAGGATGGGTAGGCCTCTGATTTCCCTTTAGAGAAGAGGAGGTAGTTTGTTTTCTCACTTCCCAAAGAGTCAATTTTAGCTACCCCTTTTCCATGGTCTTATACTTCACATAACTTCAGTAAAATAGGTTTGTTCTTTGGGGAAGTAGACCAACTGGGGCAGGCCAAAAATGATCCAATGAGTAGCCCCCATGGGACACCAATAGTTGGTGTCCAGTGTCATGCACCACATACAAATCACCTTCATGGGAGAATTTCAAACACCTATGAATGATGGAAGAAATTTCATTCATGGAAGCTAACCAAGGTATTCCTAACTTCACTTTGATCAAATCCAATTGTGGAATAACATCAAAGGTTGTTTCTATGACCCTAGGTCAACCTATGATAGAAATATTTATTGATCCATATGACCTAAGAGAAATTTCATAGTGCATATGGATGGTAGAATTCATTTCTTCATACTCCTCTCTTTGCAATGAACTCAACCACAATGTATCCTTTGTAATGACATTCACTAAGCTCACAGGGTCAACTAAAAGCCCTGTCACAATGTTTCCATTGAGGTGAGAAGGAATGTACATGGGAGAGGGCTTATTATTCAAGTGCATGTCCTACAAGGTGAATTTCATGTCTAGCAGACCAGTCGTAGGCTATGAGGAAGGAGTAACTATGACCATGTTGATGTACATCAAGGGCTAAGTGGTAGAATCAAAGGGATTAATAATTAAGTTAGTAGAATGAGAAAAAAATCGGTCTATGTATATCTGCATCTCACTATTTTCTTTCGCCACTAATTTATTTTCATTTTTCTTACTCCCATTGAGATGAATAGTACCTTCGTTGATGTGGTCCTATATCTCATGATGTAACTGCATACAATGCTTGGTATCATGTTTGTTGACTTGATGGTACTAACATAAGGCATTTGCATTATACTAATCAAGGTAAGGTTCCTTAGGAGGTTTAGGGTTTTCCAAGGTTATGATCTTATCATTCAAAATATTTTGCAAGATGGAAAAATAAGATTATGCTAACTTTGTGAATTTTTTGTTGTGTCTTATGTTGTTGTCTTATGTTGCAGCCATTACATTCATAATAGCCTTACCTTTTCCTGAGATTGATACAATGTATTTTCATTTTGAAATAGAGCATGAGGAGGATACCCTACACTAAACTACCATCTGCTGATATTCTTGTAATACCACACATAGATGCGCAAATGAAGGGTATTTCATAAGGGTAAGATTTTCCTACCAAGGTCTCTATAGATTCCCTATAAACACCTTATGCATGTCAAAATCGAGTAGCGGGTATGAGATCTATGAAAAGAGGGCTTGATTCCATGCTATGAAATAATTTATCTTCTCATTATCCCCTTTCTTGCATCAGATAAGATCTGAAAAGGTCATCTTCAGTCTGCTATTGGCTTGGAACTATCAAGGAAACTAATTTACAAGTTGATCAAATGAGAAAATAGATTTGTTGGGAAAGGAACAGTTCCATTTGAGTGTTATTTCCTTAAGAGATCAAGGAAATAATTTTGCGATCAATACATCATGATGGAAAATACTATACACATGGCATCAATGGTGGAAACATGCATTTTTGGATCCCCTTTTCTGCCATACTTTTAAAATTTGGGAATATCCATTCCTTGTGGGAAGGAAGTGCTTAAGTTTTTCACCAACAATGGGCTATGTTGGAAGAAGGGTTGAAAGATAGGTTGGAAATAGGCCTAGTAGAGACTCACCAGCTAGTTCTACATATGACCCTTGTTCTAAAGTAGGGAATTCAGAATAGGGTCAGTATATGACAAAGGACCAACAGAAACTCCAAAACTACCGTTGTTACCTCCATGAAAACCACCACCACTAGTAGGGCCTCCACTGGAGCTACCTCTGCCTATGCCACCACCACCACTAAAGCCACTACTATTCATTCCACTAGATCCTCCACCACCAAAGGTAGTAGGAGTGAAACTAAACTAAAGGGGTGTTTTACTCACCTTAAGAGTGTGAGGCCCTTGACGAGAAGAAGAGAAATTTAGCGAGGGCCTTGTTTCAACTATGCATATGGATGTAGTGGGTATAGAGAAACCTAGTTGTCTTTCATAGGCATTGGGAACTTATCCTCAGGTGGTACCCAATCTAGGACTATAAAAGGGACATAAGCTTGAGCTAGATCAGTGAGGCCACGTAGAAATTTTATACGTATTCAATATTTCCCTAGCAACTCTCACCCTGCCCCGCTTGCAAGCCTAGCAACTCTCACCATGTTTGGTTCTTTCTCTAAGTGATGTACAAGTTCTAGCAATATATTATCTAATTCTGTAAGGTTTTATGTAGGAATACACACCGTATCATCCTCATCTATTGAAAAATCCATAGGGGATGCAGGAGGAGTAGGCACATAAGTGGTGTCTTCCATGAAACCCATCTTGTTAGCATAGTTTTTAGGAAAACTAGTGGAAATATTGGGGGTGAAACTAGAAGTGATCTTCACCTTTTCCATCGATAGGTGTTGCACACTTCCCCTAAAAATGTACTCAAAAGTCACATACTGGGTTGTGATGCTCATAAACCTTCACAAAACTTAGGGTTATAAAAATCACAAGGTACAAGGAAAAGTCACAACACAGACAAATGGGTAGATGCACTTCATCTTAGGTTCACCAAACATTTAAGAGAGGGGGACCAACCATGTCAAGGCCATAGGTCATATAGAGCCAAGAGAAAAGGGCTACCCTAACTTACCTCACTCTAAAAGGATGGGGATCGAGAATGAAGAGCACTATGTAGTACTTTTTTCACTTTGCGAACTTGGGATTCTGATTGAGACTAGACGAGCTAGTTTTTGGAGTCAGTACTACACCTCACAAAACTCTTTTTTTGAGGATGACAGTGTGGTTCTAGGATGATAGCATGGCATGTTGGCATCTCTCTAGTGTGCTAGCATCCGCACAACTAGAAAATGTAGAGTATAGTAAAAAATACCTAAAACTCTTATTGGTAGCATAGCTAGTTGACTTTAATAAAAAGAATAGAATGATCAAATATAAGAAATAAATGAAAATACGACAAATTAAGTAAATAATAACTAGGGCGATGGAGATTATCTCACAAAAGTGCTAGTTTACTAGCGAGATCCACACACACATCCACCTACACACAAAGAAGAAGGGGAAAATTTTTGGGGTCGTATAGGGTCCTACTTCATTTAGACTTGTAGTTTGGTTTTACCACGTCCATGGAAAACTAGAAATGAACATAGTAGAATATGTGATAAATAAAGTAGAAAGTAAAGATTGTTCAACACTACAAAACAATACTGTTCTACTCTATCAAATCACAAAGGAGAGGAGTGAAGAATTACCACCTCCACCCAAAGGCTCACTAGCCAATGAAGGGAGAATACAAGGTATGGACTTGGAAAATTCACCACAACTGCAATGGTGATGAATGGAGGTTTCATGAGAATCCAAGCCCACAAATTATATTGCCACCTCACACTTGCAATGGGGATTTGATGGAGTGCCAATTTTGTTGCAATGCTCAGAATGAAGTGCTAGAATGTTTCTTGAGAGTGAATAAGTTGAATGAGTTGCTAAGGGGATGTGAAAAGAGAGATTGAATGTGGAGAGAGTAAAATTAACGCATGAATAATTTTTTTAAAGGTGGGATGAGAAGGAATAGGCCATTTTCTAGTTAGTTGGTTGAAGATGGATGTTACAATTCTACCCCAATCAGGTGTGCAATGTGTCTACCAACTTCAAATGCAAGAATCCATTAGGGATGAAAATGCACCACATAGACATCCACATGCAACACTTGTGTCCCTACCAAATATTCTCTCATCAACACACATAACAAACACCAAGTGGATAGAAGGTAGGTGGGTTACATGGAATTTCACATTCAGATTTTATTTTCTAAAGTGAGGGTATGTGAAAGGATAATTTGGCTAATTGGTTTAAATTAACTCCTATATAGTGTTGTATCTCTCCCGAGGTAATTTGCACCCTTGAACAAAAATATGTGCATGAACAATTAATACCAGCTAAATTTTACTCCAACCTCACCTTTCTTTAACTTTAGCATACCTTCATGAATTCTCTCTACAAGAAACCCTCCATAAGCATATATTATGAAATAATGGGGGAGTTTTATATGGGCTACCATATATATCCATGCCATGGGAATTTCTCTCACTTGGTCATAACAAATAATCTGAAAAATCGAGTAAAAAAAAAATTTAAATAAGGGGCAATATAGTGAACTGGATAGGGCTCTTTATCAAATAGACCCAATGTAACTCTTCGGCCCTCAATAGTTGCTAGGTATTTTGGAAATATATGGGATTTGAATTAATGCTTAACTTATTCTCATATTCTTCTTGTGATTTTTTTTTTTCTTAGTCTCTTTTTTATTTTTGGATTTTATACGTTTTTGGTTTTGGGGATGAATCCACACTCAAAGTAATTTTTTTTTTTGAAAGGTGTGTAATATGCCATGTGGTGGCTGCACAAATTTTTTTTATCAACTTACTTTCAGGAGGAGAGTGAGGACACATGTCAGCTTGATAGGAGTTTTCTCTAAGGCTATCTTCATAACTCTAAAACTCTCCACCTGCTGAACACATCATCTCTTTGTTTCGAGCAATTTGCACTTTTAAAGAAAGCATTCTTTTCTAGAGTTTTTCAAAGCAGGTTGGGTTTTCCTTATTTTTAGTTTGGAAGTTTTGTGTCCGTGCCGTCAACCTAGTGATTGGTCAACCAGGTTTTTCCAGGCTATTTTCTAGGATCCAAGTGTTTATGGAGGGAAATCTTTGTTAAATATCTAAGTGACATAAATGAGGCAAATGAGAATTAATGAGAAAAGATTATTGTGACCTAATAAAAATATACAATTAGATTGTGAGCTATCAAATGTCGACATCTAGAATTTTTTAGTTCTGAGACATTGACGATGATTCTCTCCCTTTTCAGCTATAAATAAGAGATGACAACAAAAAGGAGTTCTTGAAGTTTTCGCTTTTGGAAAATAAATTCTTTATTTTTCCTTAGTTATAGAAGTATTTTCATTAGAAGTTGGTAGAACATTGATTTTCTGTCATGTTATATATTTTAACTTGGACTATTATTAGATTCACATCCAACCTTTGTTTCAAAGTTTATTTGATATTTAAGTACAATCTATTTGGTAGAAATTTTGAAACTGTACATGATATGGCCTTTTCAAGCTCCTTCTTTATGTTTTCCTTCAAAATAAAACATTGTGTTAAGCTTAATTTAAATAGTTTGATTAGTTTATTTTCATGTTATGAGCTTATGTGATAAAGTAATAGTCTGTAGAAATTGGATTATGTCCTTGAACTTCTCTAGTTTCTTTTAGGGTTATTGATTCTTCATATTATGGTGTATTAAGAGGAAGGGGTTTATGCAACTTTCAAAATGTTTTTATGTTAACTTTTGGAACTTTTATGCTTGATTGGACCTTAATGAACACTTCCTATGGGGATATTTGAAAGACTACACTGTGCTTGTATTTAGCCTTTACTGCTTGTTCTCTTCCCAAAAATGAGGGGTTGTGGTTTTCTATGTCTAATATATCATTCATAGAAAAATAATTTTGGATTTTAAATGTTGTAAAAGCACTGGCGCATCATGATTTTTCATGTTTTATATTACAATTTTTTCTACCCTTTTTCCCAAACTCAAAGAAGAGCTAACTTTTTATAAAATTCCTAGAGGTATTTAGTGAGGCACAAAATGGTCCCCCACTCGTTGAATTTCCCATAAGGCTATCAAAGAGGCACAAGCTTTGATGATCAACAGTTCTTTTTCTGGCACACCTTATGGGACACAAGGATTTCTAAATGTCTGATTAGAAGTCCGAAATATTTTTAAAATCAAGCCAAGGAAAGAAGTTGGAAATTTCATGCCTACAGTCCAAACAAGAGCATCCTCAAGAGGTCATTTTCAGAAATTCTAGTTATCTGATTCGGTACCTACGAGAAGAAGATTTACAAATTCTATATCACCTGTAAGGATTAATAGAGTGAGAAGTAAGAGCTTATAATCTAGAGCCTTATCTACTCTGCCTAGAAGCCAAAATTTCCAAAATAGAATACCAATATACTCGATTCATAAGAATCTATTCTCCATGGCTCACATAGCTACCTCTGCTCCTAGAAATTTCATAACTTGGGATAGTGGTAGTCTTCTACAATCACCTACTCCCCATACATGTGGCCTGCTATACCAAATAATGCACTCAAGGCTATTACAAAATTTTATGGAGAAGACTTCAAAACCCCCTTCAAACACCTCCAAGATATAGTAGAGGTATGTAGGGTGCATAAAATAATGGATGAAAATATTGCTCTTAGGTTGTTAGCTGCTTCCTTCAAAGGAAAATCTCAAGATTGGTATCGATCTTAGGCTTTCAATTCTATCCGCTCCTGAGATCACCTCAAAGAAATTTTTTTTGAACACTTCTCAAGGAAGGGAGATCACTCTTTGTTACTACATCAGCTAATAACTATCAAAAGAGCCCCACAAGAGGCCATGAGTGACTTCAACAACAAGTTTCACAAAACATAGAAAATAATCCCTATGACTGCTTGACCCCCAACTATGATGGAATTTATTTTCTACTTGAATTATTTTAATTCAAACATCATAGTTATGATAACCTCTATGGGAGGAGATATCCTACCCGACACATATGAGTTGGCTATGCATGAGAAGAATAGTTTGATCAATGTTGGAAAGTTTCCACCATGAACTTCAATGCTCATATTCACAGAAATCTCTAGTGGTCCTCAAGAAGAAGATATTCCAAGAACTTCCACTACACAAGTGATGAATTTGGCCATGCCACAATCCATGTACATGTATCTCATCACACAAATAAGCACATCAGGCTCTTCCTCTCTAGCAACATACATAAACAATATGAAGAGTCTCATGTGGTCTTTTGCTAATGAGTTAGTTATCATCAAGTGGCAACAAGAAGAACCTCTAAAGAAAGCCACTTAGACCTATTAGGGAGGGAGGCCTTCCTACAAAAAAAAATGTATTAAGGACCCTCAAAAGGAGGAGTTCAATAAACAACATCTGCAACCTAGATAGTTTCAGTCACTATGCCGCTACAGATGGTCAAGGACAACCAAAGTAAAGAGTTAATCCTAGGACTGAACAACTTGGTGGAAGATGAGAATGTATGGTTCTTACCATGCAATGATAGTCACATGCCTCAAAATTACCCAAGGGGAAATATGCAAAGGATTATAAAAAATAAGAATGGGTGGGCTCTTGAATGAAGAATAATGCTAGTCCCCGAAAAAATGGAAAATGCATGCTTTAGAGCACAAATGTAAGGGATGTCTTTAGAAAAAGAACTAGTTATTGCATTGGACCAAGCATTATTTTTATGGATGGAGGAAGAAGATGTGATATTCACAAATGAAGCTCCAATGACTAGTGCTCCACAAGTGTAATCAGACTACAACAGAAGATCCAAAAGAAGGCTCACATGAGAATACATACAAAAAGCTCCATTGTGACCTTAGCTATGACAACCAAAACTATAAGAAAGTTCCTTAATTATAAGATCCTTCATATGAAGGTTCCTTTAATTCTACCCCATTATAGCTCTTAGAATTGTTAGAGATATTTTGGTTTCAAAGTAGAGATTGGACCATCAAATAGTGTCATCATGACTCTACCAAGATATCCATCAAATTGATAAACCCTGACTTAACAACCACAAATTCACAAGAAAATTTCCCCTATCAGCCCTAGGGCATCAATTCAATGCCAAGTTTCTTGATTTAACAGACCCCTAAATGCAATTAAATTTTCTACTTCTCCATCAAACATTTCTTCTTAGCTTCTTCTCTTTTAGCTACCTTTTGGGCCAATTTGGCCACATTTATAGTCAATTTTGTAGCTTCTGTAGTTGAAATTTCAGAAGCTCTTTTGATTATTAACCCTCCCCTTAGGTTTGGGCTAATATCAGTAACATAGGGCATGGGCCAACCTAAACTTAAGAAGTAATAAAGTTAGGCAAAATATTTAACTCAATTCATAAAAAGGGGCCTGGCCTAGATAGAACAATGAGACATAAGTCATTTTAATACCCACTCCAAAAAGGTAATGGCCGAATATATCTCACCCAAGGTTTTACATGGAACATTAGGATTTTTATGAAAGCCAAGGTAAAATCCAACCTTAGGTTCCTCCCAAACAACGTAACAAGCCAAGAAAAGGGAAAAACATAAATGGAATTCAAAGAACAATATTTTAAACTCCATCAAATCCACCATGATGCACACCAATCCACCGAGTTATAGTTCCAAGATAGTGGGTGGATTGGTGGATGTCATTTCTATTTAGCCCTCAAACCCTTACATAGACACAACAAGGGAATCCCTGTATTTGATTGTTTTCTCCCACAAAACAGTGATTGAGAACTTCAAAACAAATGAAAATGAAAGGGAACACATATATTTATCTACACCAATGATCTTAGAGCATTTCAAGCTTGTATGGATCCATACAACACAAAAAAACTTCAGAAAAATCATAAAAACATAGAAAATTGCTTCAAGAATGTGGTATCTGATATGAAATTTTGGTATCAACTCCTCCAACAATTGCAATGGTATGGGAATACAATATGATAGAAATCGGATAAAAAATGAATCGTTTGAAACATCAAACCAATATGGAAAGATGAAAGAAAGTGCTAACCCCTTAAACTGAAAAAGTTTCTTTCAACTTTAAGTTTTTTGGGTAGCCAATTATTTTAAGTTATCAAATCCTACCATCATACATAATAAAAATGTTGTTGTTTCAAATGAATATGAGCACTAACTTTCACTATTTGAAGATGTTGAAACCTTGTCATAGAGAATTAGAACATTGATGCGACCACTCATCCTACCTTAAAACATACCAAAAGTCTCTTAGAAATTAGACATAGGAAGATTTAAGATGACTTAAACAATTTTTATTGCCAAAGCATAAACTTCTGATGACTTTAACATGCCTAGTACACACTCCCTCCCCATTAACCACTTAGACATATGGAATTTAAATATAAAATTTTTGCTATTTTTAGTCAGGTAGGTGTCCAATAAACCACCTGGTGGTGTTTCCCTTCAAGTTTATTTACTTGAATGAAGAGCCAAATTCCTTTGATTGCAATAAGAGAATACATTTGATGCCTTGGTTGTGTAACTAGTGGACCATAGTCACATTTAACACTTGTTACAAAGTTTGGGAGTTAAAACATTAAGTAGATTTGATTTATGATGGACACATTTGGATGGTAGTAACAATAACTTGCAATCTATCAAGACTTGATTACCTTATAACCTGTCAAATTCTAGTAATGAAATGATAGATTAATCATAATGTCACCTTCGGATCACATCACCATGAAAGAACTTCATCCAACATCCTTATGAGTGAAGGTACCACCAAATAGGTATTTGTCAGATTTATCTTCCTCGAGCAAGGGAAATTCAAGAAGAGAAGAGGAAAACGAGACACGTAGTACGTCTCAAAGAGAGAGATCAACTAGAGGTCAAAAGATTATAAGAAAATTGCGTAAACGCATGGAATTTTTTCTTGCTGAAGGGGGGTCATGTTCTTATGATGATAAGAGCATAGGCAACATCGAGGTACCCTTAAGGTACAAACATATATGGAAATAATGGGTACCCAAGGAACTTCCTCCAATAAACACTAGTCTTTGTGTCAACGAGAGGATATATCGCATAACACCATCGTCATTACATCATTTGGGCCTATTTTGCATAGACCACATAAAGGTCTGTTATGAAAAAGTTATTGAGTTGATGGAGTATATTGGACCATGTTATAGTTACAAAGATTGGATGCAGCTGGTTCGATATACATGAAGTATGCGTAGGTATGCACTATCAACAAATTATATACAACTAAAAGATAAGGATCCAAATAAAGGAGTGGATAGGTACATTGATGGGAGGCCAAAAGTATTAGGAAATATTGTAGGGTTTATAAATAGTACACAACCCAGGTCAACAAATAAGCAACCAATTGTATATTCGAGGCGCGAGAGGGAAACCGTGTATTCGTATGTGCGATAAAATCAATAACTGCAAAGGAAGAGTTGCTAATTGATTACAATTTGAATCACTTAGATACAAACACAATTACTATGGGGGTGGTATGTACTATATACCATTTTACCCAACCTCCAATTAATGACTCCAATATACCATTTTATTATTATGTTTTTTTCGTAAGTCTATTGGTTTCATTTCGATAATATTTTTTATATTTAATTTTTGTCATAGCGGGACATTGATCATATGAGGAAGGCTCTGGCCCAGAGCATAGATCGTGATCCATCTTTAGGTGCTTCTATCTATCAAGTTTACCTCATTGTAATTGTACAAATAAGATACGAGCCAAATGTTTTATTATTATGTTTTTTTCATGAGTTAATTGGGTTGATTTCGATAATATTTTTAATATTCTTGTTGCAGTTGGTTGATCAAGGAAAGGTACCAGCAATATAGGAGAGCATCCATATGGAGGTGCAGTCACTATTATGTGATGATGACATCACATTTTCCACAAATCCTATGGATATGATGAGGAAGGCCCAAAAAAAATGCAACGAAGAAATCCTTAAGTTGGTATTCATAGTGCCTCAAACAGATGAGATAAGAGAAAGGGTTAAAATATTGTCTGAGAGAGCACAAAACTTGCAAGTAAGTTGTCATGAGATCTTTAATTATAACATAGGTTCATTCATGGTTTTATATTTTGTACTCTCTTATGTCATGAACTAAAATATGTGTTATTTTTATAGGATTATTTATGTCCTCATCTTGCTACTGTCCATGATCAAGGTATTGCAAGTGTTGCCTAGGAAGTAGGGGTCAGTACAAATGTCAATCTTGATCTTACTGTGCATACAACACATCATTTGACCCCATCATCCGTTCCTATATTGTCGACCGAAATTTCAGCAACACATACCATGCAGGCATTTGTTAGTGCACCGTCTGACAGTGAACACATGCCACTACATGTGTCAGTACCTGTGGATACAGAGACCACTAATACTGGTGATGTTTTATTAGCATTTCTTGGATCTTCCTGTATTACTAGTACGGGAACATTGCAGGTCACATTTGAGGTGACCGAGGATTTCCTTCCCATAAAGATAGAGAAGGTCCTAGGTACTTTAAAATGTTTTAATTATTATTATATATAATCCAATTGAAATTTACTTATTTATCACTCTTTATAGACTTATGATCCCATGATAATTTTGAAGGAAATGATGTTTTTTATAAACATCTAAGTGATCTTACATTTGAGCTCTTCAAGCCCACCATACGTACATGGTGGAATGCCCAAAATCAAGATTTAAAAGATGAGCTCGTTAACCATTTAGTTGTGTTGTTTGGTGATAAAACATTCAACTGAACCAAGGTCCTTAAGAAAGCTGGTACCTACCTAAAGTATGTGAGGGACCAATATAGGTCACATTTATAGAAGAATAGAAAGTACGAGCATCCCCCTATGATTCTGGAGAGGGAGTGAAAGGACTTGGTGTTAGATGGAAAGGAGAAGGCTAAAAAGAAAAAAGGAAAGACACCACCGGGCCAAGGAAGGTATGTGATACTATCAAAAATTTAATTATATATTGATTACTCTTTATTTTTACATAATCTAACATATTTCAAATTTTTCATAGGCTTCCCGACACATCAAAGCCAACAAAGGAAAGACTAGAAAAAGACGGGCAGCACAAACTTGGCTCTGGTGGTTATATGAAATTAGCCACATGATTTGTAAGTATCAATAAATGAAATATTGCATCCAAATAATAAATTGCAAATAATTTTGGTTTTATCACACCATAGAAACAAAATTCATGATTGCATGCAAAAATGTAGTGTTGTGATTTCAACAGAGTGCCCACAGAAGAGGACCTGAAGATTGCCTTCCACCAAGGCTATGGAGTCCTGACTGAACACCTAAGAGTCTCAACTGGGAAAACACAATCTTCCACTACATCCAACACATAGGTAAATAAGCTCAATAAAGTTTATTTTAAATTGAATACTTGTGCAATCTATTCAATATTAATTCCATCATAATAATGTACCCATTTGTTTTACACAAATAAGCAATGATAATACTACACATGGCATTCGAATGCAGCCTGGTGAGGGTGGAGCACAACCTGTAGATGAAGGTTGTAGTGTTCTTTAATCAACGTAATAACAAGGAACATGAATTCCTCTACTCAGGGATTGAACATCACAACCAACAGTCATAACTTGCTAAAGAACCTCATTTAATCATCAACCCAGGGATGTAAACTTGAAATGGGTCAACACAATATATGCACTAATCACCTTTCCTAGACATGCATGATTTCTTAAGATGCTTATACTAGAATTTGAATTACTGGAAACAAATTTATTAGATAAACTTGCTTGGAAATGAAAACTGAAAGATAAAACTATTTTGCATCTAATGGTTGCAGGAACAGTTGACACCTCTGTGTTTCTGTCAGCTATAGGAACAGTCACATTAACCTCTATGAAAAGGAAGTGTAGCTATTCTAACTTGCTGAATGAAAATATGGATAGTTCCCTAAGTGGACCCCCTTAGGTAGTGCCAAAGGTAAACAACAAATTAGATTGTAAACTTCATAAACACTTTATTGATTCAACATAGACAAATACATAGCTCACAATCTTCAACTGTATTTCTGAAAATTGAAATGTATTACAACAACAATCTTCCAGCCCTTTCTCTGAAGGAGAATGGGCTATTTATTGAAATAGAATCTAATGACTAACTAACCTTCCCTTATAAAATGGGAAGTCTTTATTACATTCAACTAAGTAAATAGGTGGATTGAAATGCAAGAACTAAGTCAAATCGGTTCATCAGTCTTAAAGTCCCACCATCCTAGATTCAAGCACCATCAAGATGCCTGAGCTAGATTTTTGGAACACTCTTCTTGCATGGCGGATGAGTTGAAATTGCTTCCTTATTCTATGCTACTGAACTAGTCTTCATTGAATTAATCTTCAGCCTTTAAGTGGAAACTAAATTTCTTCCCCAAACGTGGTACCTACAAAATATCTTAATAGTTATTCTTGTGGCAGAAAGTTAGCTCAACACATTCAACCTTTAAGATGATCCATCACTTTACTTATACATTTATTAAGCATTAAACTAAGGAAAACATTATTTTAGACATGGCTATAGGAATTTCAATAGTAGAGGCTACAGGAAGGGTTTGTCATCACACAAAGTCATAAGGCATTCATCAAAATAATAAAATATTTCAAGGTAATAATCATGGAAAGACTTAGCATAATATACTTATTACATTAAGCATAATTTTTTTATGTCTTGTCTCATAATCAACACTAAATGTTTGTTTTAGCATAATGAAAAGAAGAAAAGTATTTGTAAAATCATGCACAAAATGTGCCAAAAACTTGGCTCATCATTCCCCTCAACCAACTACTTGTTGGTCCCTTCAGCAAGTCTGGCATTTCTTCTTCTGGCAAATTCTCTCAGGTCAGCATTCAGTTGCTCTCCACACTCTCCATGCTAGAAACTCTAGAAGTGAGCTCGCATTGCCTACAACCTCTGCCATCTGTTATCCTCAGAGCTTCTATTATAAGTGTTGATTTCTCCTTGTATGGTCAGTAATGGCCATAGGAGAATAGGTGGTTGCATAACTAAGGGTAACCAATTTTCCCTTTTTGTCTTGGCATTCCTCATGTATCTTTCTGCCCTTCTAGTTGTTGTATACAAGGCATTTGGAGTGTGTGGTTCTGCCCTTTTTAATTGAAATGGAAGTTGTTCCCATCTGGTTTGAATGTGCAGGGTTCCAACATTAAGATCATTGTTTATAATTTGGGAATACTGAAAAAATACCTCTTGTCTCAAAGGCTCAATCAGTGGCCTGGCTCTTTCATCTCTCCACAATTTCTTCCAATCAAAGTAAATAACCATTCCATTTCTAGATTCATTCCTCATAGATAATTGCATATTGATTTCATCATGCTTATGACTATCAAATTGTTCCCCCTTGCTTATCTCATTGGCGATCCAAGAGATTAGAGTGTTGATGTGAATATCACCAACATAACATAAGGGGTTCCATTCCTTATCCTAGGGTAGAACCAAGTTCTTCAAATAAAATTCACACGGGAGGTTCTTGATGTGTAGAGGTGAATCTCTATATGCTTCATAAAATTCTTCCAAGGTTTTTAAGGAAGGGTTCTTACCTTTCCAAATTTTGATCAGCTAGAAGTTTAAATACAGCTCCCTAAGGTACATTGCATAGACAAGTGAAGGTTCTCGACATTGCATCAATTGTGGAACAAGATTCACTACCTAGTTGAGAGTATCGGTTAAATTAGCAATTTCTAGATTCTTGTTCCTGGATTATCCTTTGTAACCTCTCAAGTTCAAGTGGAGAAGTAGTCTATTGATGCTGGAGTTCTTCAAAACATTCCATTCCTACAGAAAAATTCATGACATGGGATGGAGGCCTATGATGATGAATTGCTATAGGTATCTTTTGTATTTCCTCAGTTACATCCACTTTGTCTTGTTCTACTTCTCCAATTATTTTTGTATCACTTGACTACCCAGAGTTTTCCTATCCCAAATTACCATTTTGTTGCCAGCCTTCCTGTTCTTCCTGATCAGGAGGAATTACATCAATTATGTCAATGTTTTCACCCTCTTCTTCTGATGGAATTATAATTGTTACCTCCTCCCTCTCAATTCATCCCACATCTTCCTGTAGTTGCTCTGCCATCCCCTCCTGTATCCATTCTGTAATGACTGCTAGCTCATCTAGGCCAGGTCCTTCAGGAGTACTCACAATTTCTTCAATAATAGACTCTAAAACCTCAAGTATAGGATTGGAAGGGTCTGAGGTTGGTGGTGTGGTTGGAGTAGTATTGAGTGACTGGTGGGATGACTGGTTCAGGAGTCTAGAGCTTTTTCTTACGGATGTAGGAATTGTCTTACGCTTCTTTGAGGGTCTGGTTGTAGGAAGAGGGGAATCTCCTATTTGCTTCCTTTTGACAGGTTTAGGAGTAACCATTATGGGCGGCTTCCCTTTGTTATCCTTGGAGGAAGGCTCAGGGTTTATGACAGGGGTTTGTGCTAGGTGTTTAGACACCTTCTTAGAAAGAGGAACATAATCTTGTGAATCAGATGATTTCTGAAGAGGAGACGCAAAAGTAGAGGATGGACCTATGGACTGGGAGGCTCATTGCTTGAAGGTAAGAGGTTGCCCTCTAGGTCCAACATTTCAAATCCTAGGGTTAAAATTAACAATGAATTCTTCCCAGTTCATTCCTGAGACATCTTTAATAGATTTTTCAACAAGTAATTTAATAAGTCAATGGTGGGAAATAGAGTTAACCCTACCCTTTTTAAATTCAGATGCACTATTAGATAGAAAATTGTATAGGAAATTGGGAATATTCATCAACAAGCCATGGCATAGATGAGATAAGAGTTTAAAGTGATGAGAATGTAAGACTGAAAATCGACCTTCATAGGTTATATAATTGATTATGTACCCTGCTTGTGATACCCAGTCCTGCAGCAGACTCATCCTTTGTGCACCTTGCTTATCCACTTGTAAAGGAGGGTCATTCAGCTGAGTAAACTCTGCCCTGGCACTTCGTGCATCCCTCCCTCTAGGAAATAGATCATCGGCTTGTGACAACCCAATTATCTCTACTATTTTGTCAATTGGTGCATTTATTGTTATACCCCAAAATTTTGCCTCTCCTTCCTAGAATGTCCTCGTAAACTCCTCTGCAATGCACTCATCAAGTTTTTCAAGCTTCAAGAATTAATTAAGTCATCCATATTGTCTAAATACTGGCACATGTCATACATCCTACAACAGGATGTTATGATTTGTAGGCTCATGTCGAATTGGGTGACCTCCCATTTCCTTATTTCTCTGCAATTTTATGTTTCTAGGGTGATACTTCACTTGGCTATTCAACTTACACAATGTAACTTCCTACAAACCAATTTTATTGTACTCTATCTCCCCTCAACCAAGACTTTTGAACCTCTCTTCAAAAGATGCAAGAAAATAAATTTGAACATCCAAACTTATGAGTCAGACGGAAAGAAAAGAGTAATCATGAAGGAGCAAAAGACATTCTCAAGCATTATTGTAGGAAGTTATGGTGTGTTGTTCATTAATTGTAGATTGTTTCAAAAATTCAGAGCTTTGGCCAAAAATATAGTAATAGTTGATGTGACAAGGCCTAGTGGTAGCAAAAATAATGGCGTGGCAATAAAAAATAATAATAAAATAGAAAAACGTGCTCAATCATGTGGAGAGGCCGAAGGAAATGGCAACCGTATAGGAAATTAGTTTGCATTAATAAATACCTAATTAAATGTAATGAATGAAAAAACGAATCAATATTGAAGTGAAGTGGAGCTTACCTGAAATTATCTACCGTGATTACCTGATGTGACTTCACTTCTTCATTGAAAATTGTGATCATTGAGAAACATGGATGGTACAGTGGATGAGGTGGCAAAAAGTGAATGAGTATGGATGGCGGATAGAATGATTGAATGGAGTAGGGATCTTTTTAGATAACCCCTTTATTATGATATTTTTATGCATTTTTATGCATGGCCTAGGGAACCGAGCCGAGACTCAATTCCTTTGGCTGTAGGATCAATGGTTTCCTGATCAAAGTCAAACTATTTGAGAAATTCTTTTCTATCAATGGGCTTGAAGTAGAGCTTTAGGCGATGCCCATTGACTAATAACTTAAACCTGACCTCATCAATGGTCCTCAATTATACAAAACCATTGTTGAATACCTCTTCTATTTCGTATGGACCTAACCATCTGGTTTGCAATTTCCCTTGAATGTCCTTATACCTTGAGTCATAAAGCATAGCCCAATCTCCTACTTTGAATTTTTTCTCCTTGATATATTTATCATGCCACCTTATTCACTAGTTATGTATCATCTCAATATGTTGTAGGGAATTCTTTCTGAGCTCATCCAAGGCATTGAGTTGCATGACTCTTTCCTTTTGTGCAATTGTTAAGTCCATGTCCATCTCCAATGTTGTTCTGAGAGTCTTATGTTCAAACTCTATTGGCATCATAACTATTTTACCATACACCATTTCAAAAGGTGTATATCTTGTAGTAGTTTTCCTTGTAGTTTGGTAGGCCCATATAGCCTTTGGTAACCTTACAACCTAGTCCTTTCTATGAAAATCTACAATTTTTGTCAAAATTGCCTCTATGTCCCTATTGGTGATCTCTACTTGGCCATTAGCCTGTGGATGATAAGGAGTTGATTTTATGTGCCTTATGTTATATTCATTGACTAGGGTTGTAATTAGAGTAGAGGTAAACTGTGCTCCCTGATCTATCACTATTTCCCTAGGAACACCAAATCTGGTGAAGATTTCCTCATAGAGGAACTCTTCAACTTTATTATCCTTAGCATGCCTCATAGGTCTAACTTCTACCCATTTTATTACATAATCTGTACATACAAGGATGTAAGACTTACCATTTGAAGGTGGATCAATTGGTCCTACAAAGTCTAGTCCCCATTTGTGAAAGGGTGTAACAATAACTTGTGGAAATAGAGGCATTTCATCTAATCCTGTCGGCCTTCCCATCCTTTGGCATTTGTCACATCTCCTAGTGTATTTGTCTACATCTCTATGTAATGTTGGCCAATAATAGCCAATATTTAAAATTTTCATCACTGTCCTCTTAGCAGCAAAATGTCCTCCACAAAGCTCATCATGGCTTGCATGCAGTATGTCATGAGTGTCCTCGTCTCTTACACATCTCCTCATTACTTGATCTGGCCCTGTATAAAATATGCAATCTGCAATCCAAGAAAAGTTAAAACTTTTCTCTACCAACAATCTCTTTTCCTTAGGGGAGAATTGAGGATGAGTTCTTCCTGCAACCAGATAATTTTGCTATATCTACATACCATTGGTGAATGACCTTGATTGCAAATAGATTCTCATTAGGAAAGGAATCCTCAATAAGTGTAGATTCATCTTGCCTTTGAATTCTATATAGTAAACCAGCAACCACATTGGCTTTACCTTGCTTTTCCACAATTGTAATATCAAATTCCTACATCAGCAACAACCACCTTGCCAGTCTCCCTGTAATGGAGCTTTTTTTCATGAGATACCTGATTGTTGTATGATCGGTATGGACAAGTATTTGATAGCCTATAACATAATGCCTGAACTTGTTGAGGGCATAGATGATTGTTAGCATTTCTTTTTCGAGAACAGTGTAGTTGAGTTCGGCTCCTTGCAAGTTTTTGCTGATATAGTAGAGTGCATGCTCAGTTGAACCACATTTTTGTCCTTAGAAAACACCAATAGCATAATCTTATGCATTTGTATGAATATGGAATGGAAGTGACCAATCAGGTCCCTTAAAAACAGGTGCTTGTGTAAAGGCAATTTTTAGATTAAGGAATGTTTTTTCACATTCTGATGTCCTGACAAACTCTACATCTTTTTTTAATAAGTTGTATAAGGGCCCTATTGTCTGACTGAAATCCTTAATGAATCTTTGGTAATATCTAGCATGTCCCAGAAAGCTTCTCAGTTCCTTTTGCTTGGTAGGAAAAGGTAGATTAGAGATGACTTCAATCTTAGAAGGATCAACCTGTATTCTTGTAGGATAAATATAGTGACCAAGCACTATTCCCTCTTGCATCATCATGAAACACTTTTGGCTATTTAGTGACAGGTTATGATCTTCACACCTTCGTAATACCTTTTTCAAGTTGTCTTGAGCTTCCTTAAATTTTTCCCCATACATAGTAAATTCATCCATGTATATTTCCATGCAGTCATAGGAGATATCTGAGAAAATACTAATAACAACTCTTTGGAATGTTGCAGGTGCATTATAGATACCGAAAGGAAAGAATGAGTAAGAAAATGTTCCCCAAGGGCATGTAAAAGTAGTCTTTTTCTGGTCCTCTGGAGCAATCTTGATTTGATTGTATCCACTAAAACCATCTAGGAATGAGAAATACTTTTTCGGGATAAATTATCCAGAACTTGATCAATGAAGGGAAGAGGAAAGTAATCTTTCTTTGTGGTTGAGTTGAGCTCTCTATAATCCACACACAATCTCCATTTTCCTCCTTTCTTAGGAATGATAACCAGTGGGGAGACCCATTGGCTATCCGAGATTGGGTAGATAAAGCCAACATTCAACATCTTCTGCAACTCTTCTTTAACAATTTATCTCAAGGCTAGATTGATTCTTCTTTGGGGTTGTCTAATAGGTTTGAACTCATTGTTGATGAATATGTGGTTTGTATATAGCTTTAGGTCTAAGCCCTTCATATTGCCATATTCCCAAGAAAAAGATGACTTATGACTAGTAAGCATTTTGACAATAGATTCTTGTTGCTCACTAGTAAGGTTATTATTGATATTCAATATTTTTCTTGTAGCTACCTCCACTTGTGAGGTTAATTCAACCATAGACACTTCAAGTAGGAAAGAAATTTCTACCTCATGGGGCAATAAGGTGTGCAAGCAGTCAGTTGCTGCAGGATAATGAGCTGAGGTGAGCGAAGGAAGAATGGTCTACAAGGAGGATGGATTTTTTTCACAAAGAGGGTATTCAATACCATAATTATTCAGTAGGACATTAGATAGTATCTCTTCCTCTACTTGTTGTGAAATGAAAGGCTCTCTTGTAATCAACATTAAATTGTCCACAGAGTTCACTTCGTCATCTTCTCCCAAATCTAGCACCACAGCCTGTCCAGACTCTAGTTTAGGCTGGGCTATAGAATAAAGGGTAAGCTTCTTTGTGTTATACCCATAAGAGATTGTCATGTTACCTGACCTACATCCAATGTAAGCATCAACAGTGGCCAGCCAAGGCCTTCCTAGTATAACAGGATATCCTCCTAATGACGCTTTTGGAGACAAAATCATAAAGTTAGTAGGATACTCCCAATAATCCAAGGTGACTACCAAGTCTTCTACTACCCCATCAAGTTTGATAGTTGAACTATCAGCGAGATGCAATATTGTAGGTGTAGCCCTCAGGTCTAAAATACTAAGTTTTACCACAAGGCCCTTGGTCATGATATTGATAGCTTCACCAAGATCTACTAGAACATTCTCAATTTGCACCCCATTAATATTGATCTCCACAACAGGACTGCCAGGGTCTGAATATCTTGGGATTGTAAGTTTCCCTAGCATTAAGTTAGAGAGTTGACCTAAAACATGGACTATTTGAGGGTCTTTCTTTTTCCTCCCTGGTTTCTTCAAACATGCCTCCTTGATAGCTTTGATATAGATAGGTACTTCTTTGATTGCTTGGAACAAGGGAATTTTCACACATATGTGCTTTAGTTGATCAAGGATGTCAAAGGTAGGCTCTTCTTGTTTTTTCACAATTTCACCTTCCAACCTTTGTGGAAAAGGAGGTGAAAGTTTATTGGATACCTTAGGTAATGATGGAGTCTACACTGGCTCATTGGGTTGAACTAGATCATTGATATCTTCTTGCTCAATCTCCTCAGATAGGAATTCTCATATTATGGTAGAAGATGGTGTGGGTAACACAATTTTTGAACGCAAGTTGATATTATTCAGGTTGAGAGCATAGGCATTCTGATGATTAGGGTCAGTAAAATAAACTTGTTGTTGCTACTGCTACTGGTTATTTGGATTAGGTGCTTCTTGAGCAGGAAGTTGGGTTAGCTTAGGATTCTAGCTTTGACTAGCTATAGGAGGTGGCATAATTGATTGTTGTTGGGGTTGCTGCAGGAAACCAATGGGTGGATTTGACCATTGTTGGCATCCCCTCCATTGGTTAGAAAACTTCCATTTCCCTTGCAGAGGCTACCACTAATTTTGTTTTGGTGACTGCCAGTTCCCTTGAGGAGGTTTCCATTGGTTTTGCTAAGCATTTTGCCAAGGATTATTCCATTGAGGTTGGGAGTATGCCCATAGTTTGGAGGGTACTAGTTTTTCCACTGATTACTATATGCACCAAAATTTTGCAAAGGGTCTTGAGGCATGCCTTGTCTTGGGGCCCATGGCCTGTGTTGAGCAACAAAGAACAATTCTTCCTCCCCTTCTATGGTTTTTAACTTAGAGGGAAGATGTTTCACCTCCAGATTGGCCATCGATTTGCATTTGCAATCCTTCTTTCTTTGTCTAAAATGAGGACAATATTCATCTACCATTGCCTCAAATTCCTCTTTCTTCCTTTGATCTTGCATAGTGTCCAGTTGAGTAGCTACATCGTTGATGATATCTTTCTTGAAGTCAGACAAAAGATTAGAAATATCCCCCTTAGACACTCTAGAGTCATTTCCTTTTGCAATAGAGGGTCTAAACCCTCTGCCTTTCTTCATAGCTACTCTAGAGTAGTTGAGACATATATTTTTGATATCATCCCAATCGCTTTTGGTGACATCTCCTCCTACCATGAGGTCAAGGGCCTCCATGCAAGTATCATCAAATCCTCTTAGGAAGAGAATTTTTTGAGATTCCTCATTCAACTCGTGCTAAGTATTATTCTACACACTGAACAAAAACCTTGACACATAATTCTCCAAGGTTTCATCCTCCTTTTGTGAAATTTTGAAGATGTCATCTCCTCTCATATCATTCCCTCTACAATATTCTTTATATTTTCTCAAGAACATATCCTTCATTACATCCCAAGTGGTTGCTACATTGCTTCCCAATCCCATGAACCATCTCAAGGCTAACTCTTTTAGAGTGGAGGGAAACAACTTCAGCTTGTGTGTTGAGGTTGTGTAGTCATAGCTCCTAAAAAGGATGTCAAATTCAAACAAGAAGGTATGCGGGTCCTCAGTAATAAGTCCATAGAACTTTGGAAGTAATGAGGCATGGATGTTCTTGAGATTATTATTGTCATGCAAGTCAGGAATTGGAAATGGAAAAGTAGGAGTTTCCATCCTTGGTTATGTCCCTGGATTAGCTCCTAGCTGATGAACTACAAGGGCAAGCAGATTATTTGATGGGTCCTGGTTGTTAGAAGTTTGCAGATTATTCAGATGTTGAACAAGTGGGTTAAGGTCATCTGGCTCTTCAAATAGGTTAAAGCTTAGCTCTGAGGAAGAAGATGAGGTAACTAAGTCTTGGCCAACATCCAAATATGGGTCTTCTTAGAAAAGGTCTGGTTCAATCTCTTCAATATCTATTATTCCAAGAAGGAATCTTCCAAATTGGTCTCTTCTTCTATGCATACAACAAAAAGTGAACTAACTATGAAAATGATAGAATGCAGAATTCTAAACTAAATACTTAGAATGAAATTTAACTCTCTATTATCATACCTGTAATAGGTTTTTAGTTTGACATCATCCCCGACAATGGTGCCAAAAATGTAGTGTTCTTTAATCAACGTAATAACTAGGAACATGAATTCCTCTACTTAGGGACTAGACATCACAACCAGTAGTCATAAACTGCTAAAGAACCTCATTTAATCATCAACCCAGGGACGTAAACTTGAAATGGGTCAGCACAATATATGCACTAATCACCTTTCCCAGACATGCATGAATTCCTAGGATGCTTATATTGGAATTTGAATTACTGGAAACAACTTTACTGGATAAACTTGCTTGTAAATGAAAATTGAAAGATAAAACTATTCTACATCTAGTGGTTGCAAGAATAGTTGACAACTCTGTGTTTCTGTCAGCTGCAGGAATAGTCACATTAACCTCTATGAAAAAGGAAGTGTAGCTATTCTAACTTGCAGAATGAAAAGATGGATATTTCCCTAAGTGGGCCCCCTTAGGTAGTGCCAAAGGTAAACAACAAATTAGACTATAAACTTCATAAACACTTTATTGATTCAACATAGACAAATACATAGCTCACAATCTTCAATTGTATTTCTGAAAACTGAAATGTATTACAACAACAATCTTCTAGCCCTTTCTCTGAAGAAGAATGGGCTATTTATTGAAATAGAATCTAACGACTAACCAACCTTCTCTTATAAAATGGGAAGTCTTTATTACATTCAACTAACTAAGTAAATATGTGGATGGAAATGCAAGAACTAAGTCAAATCGGTTCATCAATCTTAAAGTGCCACCATCCTAGATTCATGCACCATCAAGATGCCTAAGCTAGATTTTTGGAACACTCTTCTTGCATGGTGGATGAGTTGAAATTGCCTCCTTATTCTTTGCTACTGAACCAGTCTTCATTGAATTAGTCTTCAACCTTTAAGTGGAAAATAAATTTCTTCCCCAAAAGCGGTACCTGCAAAATATCTTAACATCTATTCCTGTGGTAGAAAGTTAGCCCAACACATTCAACCTTTAAGATGATCCATCACTTCATTTATACATTGATTAAGCATTAAACTAAGGCAAACATTATTTCAGACATGGTTGCAAGAAGTTCAACAGTAGAGGTTGCAAGAAGGGTTTTTCATCACACAAAGTCATAAGGAATTCATCAAAATAATAAAATATTTCAAGGTAATAATCATGGAAAGACTTAGCATAATATACTTATTATATTAAGCATAAAAAATCTATGTCTTGTCTCATAATCAGCACTAAATGTTTGTTTTAGCATAATGAAAAGAATAAAAGTATTTGTAAAAGCATGCACAAAATGTGCCAAAAACTTGGCTCATCAAAGGCCATGGTGTGCATCCTGGTACTGGATGTATTCATGTTCTATACAAAAAGTAGTATGGATTAATACAATTAAACATCTTAAATTGCATTTGGTGTATTAATCAATCTAGTCTTTCGTGTTTCAAATTTAGAGCATGTAGAGCGTGATCAACATGTTGAGCATGATCAGGTTAGACAAGATCAGGAACATGATGTTTCTCCATCAATTAAAGAGGACCACTCTAATGTTCTTTTAAACATATTTAATTGCAATTGGTGTATTAATTAATGTAATCTTTCATGTTTCAACTCCAGATCAGGATTTAGAGGGTGTTCAACATGTTGAACATGAGGCTATAAGACAATATCACGAACATGATGTGGCACAATCAGGTAAAGATCACCACTCTGATGTTCTTTTAATTAATGAAATACGTGTAACAATAATAATAAAACATATAAATTTAACATTTATTTGCTATTGTAGCAGACCCCCCCTTGCAGTGGTGTCCACATTGTGAGTACACTACTAGGCATACATTAAGATCACGAGAAGAGCTCGAAATAATTGAAGGGGAGACAGATGATTTTGAAAACGATACTCCACTTCAACTTTTTTTAGCTGCAAAAAAGAAACAAAAAAAAAGTGATTGTAATCATATTATGACAACCATATTTTTGATAATATGTAAAAACTAAAAAAATGAATGTTATATGTTAATGAATGAATGTGAATATGTTATATGTTAATGAATGAATGTTATATGTTATTAATGGATGAATGAATGAATGTTATATGTTATTAATGCAGGATGAATGAATGAATGATTAATGTTATATGATTAGGTATGGGGAATTGAGAGTGATGTGAGGGGCAGAGAGGGTCCAAATGAGCTTCCACCTTCACATGGTTGGCCCTGTTAAGTAGAAAATATTAAACTATTCTCAAAATAAAGAGAAGCTCAATAAGGTAAGTAATGCACTTTCCAATATAAGAAATGCATCGTTTGAAGCATCAAATCAATATTCAAAGATGAAAGAAAGTGCTAAATTTTCACTATGAACATTGTGTTGTGTGTGGATTTGGTTTCAAAGCTCCATTTTTTATTTTTATTTTAGTGGTCTCTAAAATTTGACTTTTGTGCATAACAGGTTAGTGGAAAAATTGATAGCTCTGAAGGGTTTAGAGGCTCGATTGAGATAGATACAGGGATATTTGGATCTTGTTGTTGATGGGAGGCTTCCACTTAACCATGAAATTTTGTACCATCTATAGGTATGCCAAAATATCTCTACTTACATTCATTCAACTTACTGTAATATAATATCTGACAAAAATCTCCTTTTCATTATACTTAGATGGATTTTCATACCCTGTTCCAAAGCACATGTTTTAAAATAGGCAAGAAGGATGCTGGCAAGGGTTAAGGAATTTGGCTTTACACCTGCCAATTGCATAGTTCACTTCATTTATCCAGCATATTGCCAATGTGTTTCACAATTTTTGGAATCATATACTATAATTACAAAATAGTAAAATTAAAATATGTAAGTTTCAAATATGGCATTATATATATTTCTATGAATTTTTGAAAGAAAATATCAAAATGGAGAAGTATTAACAAAATAATCTGCATAATTTCTAAGAGATCAGGCAATTTGTTTGTAGAGTTATCTTGAATATATTTAAGACAAAAGTTACTTATAGAGATTGAAGCAGAATATCGGTAGTCTAAAATCACCAGTCAACACATCTTAGCAGTATCTCAATTCAAGAGAACTAGGTCGACTATCCATTAACCAATAAAAAAAATAAAATCAATTCATAAGATTATTCTATTCTAATAGGGTTGACTGGCTGCTTCTTTCTTTTTGATTGTCAGGAAGTTGTCAATATACACTTGGTTTTCCCACCTTCTCTTGCCTCATGGCTAGAGAGTTTCTATAGAAGGCATCAAAGTAACCTTCAAGATTGATAATGGCAATGATTACAAGGTCAGTATAACTTAATGCTAATTGGGTATGATTTTATTTGTTCAAGACCAATTTAGATTCATTTTCTGCTCACACTACTTTTATTTACATTTATGTTTTGCTAATATCCATTTTCCTTTACATTCATATTCTTCTATACATATTGTGTTTACAATAATGTTTTCCTTAATTTAATCTAGGGGAGAGGACCCAGTACCTGAGCAACTTTCAATGTCATGCTGTTGGGATTTACTATGAAGCTAATCCAAAGTTTTTCATTGCTGCCTGAGGCCATATTGCAATGCTTTCTCTAGGAAGCCCACATGATACCCATTAGGTATCTTCTTTTTGTAGTCTCTAAATTTCTTAGAAGAAATCAACAACCAGTTTGTCTAAATGTGGCTCCTTGTTTACACATTAATATCTCTTTTGGCAACAATGGATCACAGTGGATTCATGGGGTCTTATAGAGAAGGCTCTCAAACATGGAGATCAAGAGTGGGACCAGGTAAAACCATTCATAATAATGCTCATTGTTTTATTGACTGTCTAAGAGCTAAGTATCCAGGATAACATTCTGTATTTTTCTATTGAATTTCCAGAGTGAGAATAATTTTGGGTTTACAATCCTATTTTTTAGTACACTAGCTAAGTATCCAAGATGCACTATAGGTACTCTTTCTCACCAAATTGCTCATTTTCCACAAATTTAGGTTCTAGTGTGTAGTTTAATATTCACTAGTTTGATTTTTTATTTTCTAGCAAAATTAGAATCCAGTTCGTACATTGTGCTTGTTGTCCATGACAGTCCCCTTGATCTCATGACTAATCATAAATTTTATATTTTGCTCTAATTGTTGATCAACATAAAATGTGGCCATCATAATATCATCCATAGCCTCCATATGCTACAATTATTCATTGCTCATTTCTCATACATAGTAACCAAATAATGCAAGCCTGGAGCTTGGACTACAGATGTATGCAAAAAATGATAAATCCCTGCCTCTGTAAGCCTAATTAAACACAACAACTGACATGTTGTTTGATATTTTAAACAGACATATGACTGTCCTTTTTCTACCTTGTAAACACTTACTCAATGCATACAATAATTTATTGAAATGCAAAGTTGAATGGCCTCTTAACTCTTGACACTAATGTCATTGCATTTGTCCAAAAAGGGTTAATCATATTGTGATCTAAATTTTCATAATGAAGTCTTTCAATCTGTCCTTTATGCTTCCCTCATGCTTCAATAATGAGACAAGATGAGTATCTCACCAATGAAAATTCATCATTGAGAGCATAGGCCAGTCCTACTGATATATCTTCTCAGGAAATTCTAATCATTGTAACAGTCTTGATCTTTCACCGATAGCTTTAAAACAAAAAAAATTATATTGTTCTGTCAAATTTTTTGACAGACCTCCAAAAGAGTCCGACGAATTTGCAATATATCCAATGAACTTTCATCATAATGACTTTCCTATTTCATCGTGCATTAGAAAAACTACTATCATTATTTCATTATGTACTATGTCACCAAGACTCCTGCCGATGTAATCTTATCGACGTCACATAGTGGGTCGGGTAGACATTCATAACTTACTCAGATGGTATATGTCTTGACAATATGCTTCCCTCATGCTTCGTTGATGAGACAAGATGTGAATCTCACAGATGAACTGTCATCGCTGAGACCATAATCCAGTCCTCTTGATATATCCTCTTAGGCAATTTTGATCGATGTAATAGTCTTGATCTTTCACCGATATGCCTACATTTCAACAAATAGTTTTTTTTTTTCAATTGCATTGTTCAGTCGCATTTGCAACGAACCTCGAAAAGCATCCAATGAATTTGCAATGTATCCGATGAACTTTCATCATAATGACTCTCCCATTTCGTCATGAGTTCAATGAACTTCTATCACTATTTCAATTGGAAGTATGTTTCTAAGACACTTGCCGATGTATGCTTATCAGCGTCAGATAGCAGGTCGGGTAAACATTCAAAAATTACTCTAATGGTATATGTCTTGCTGATATGCTTCCCTCATGATTCGTCAATGAGAAAAGATGTGTATCTCGCTAATGAACCATCATCGCTGAGACCACAATCCAGTCCTCCTGATATACCCTCTCTAATAATTTTGATCGTTGTAATAGTCTTGATTTCACCGATATTTGGAATATGTCAAAACTTTCTTCGCAATGGCGATGAACTATTGTTGTTAATTTTAAGTGTTGGCAAAGGTATGCTTCCCATTCTCCACATCATGTGCATCGCTAGATTGACGAAACTGTCGTCGTGGTTCCGATGAATGTATGTCATTGCTCCGATGCTTCAATGGAGGTATGTCACCCATGCTTGGGCAACTGCTCATCGCTCGATTGAAAAATTGGGAATCATGGTTTTGATGAGCTTGCATTATGAGTGCAATGTTTTACAGTTTGTCAGGCTATAGACAATAATTGAGTGACGACAAGGATTTTTGTGATTCGTTGGTTGGCCAGCAAAACAGCGTCGAAAGTCCAACGAATGGTCATCGAAAATTGGGGTCAAATTTAATAGTGAATCAAAACCATTATGGAGCTTGAGTCCTATAACTCTTTCACAGAAGGTATTAACTCCACCCAATCTATCATGGTTTTCCTCCCTAATCATACATTACCAATGAATTCCTTGCAAACCCAACTTCATGTAGACTTGGAGGTTGTTGTTTCCCATGTACATAAAGAGAATCTACAACAACTGGACAAATATTTAGAAGGGCTTAAATATTTCCTAAGTATTGAGCCTTTAGCTAGATATATGATGCCTATTATGGAAAACCTTAGGAATTTAAAAAATGATTCCAAAGGAATAAAACTGTTACATAGTCTAGCTCATATAGTAGATGTTAACAAACCTATGAAATCTAGTTATGCTCAAGAATTTACCAATGCTCAAAAATAATTAAGAACACAAGTTTCCTCTCCCATAACCATGTCTTCTATTACCACATTTACACCGACAATACAATATTGCAATGGAATAAACTCAAGCTTAGGGATTCCTAGTGGGAATCCTTATATTTTTTTCACTCCAATTGTAAGATCACTCTCAAATCCAATAAATATGCTAAGAATCCCACCAGTTATTCATACTAGTACAACATACTCAAAAAACTCTCACATTATGTCACCTAATGATCTAGTGATAAATCAACTTTTATAAAACATAATGTCACTTCAAGAACAAACTTGAACCTTAAATCAAATTCAAAATGGTAAACCTCTATAATACCTTACATGTGACCCATTATAATTTTCTATTCCCAAAACACCTATATTGCAAACTATTGAAATACCTTGATTTGAAAAGTATAATTATAAGGGAGATCCTAATAACTATGTGTCAGATTTTACCACATTTTGTATTGATTTCATTTTGTAAGATGTAATATTAGCAAAACAAAATCCTAGAACATTGAAATTCATGGCCTTGGAATGGTTTTTCTCATTTCCAAACAACTCAATAGCCTCTTTTACACAATGTGTTAGTGCATTTATCCAACATAATCAGGTAAACATTAGTCCTCAAGTGGCATTTGACCTCCTGATTACTAAATATTTAGATGATAATAGATAAAAAATGAGTGAGATAGAGAGAGAGAGATAAAAATATGATACAACTTCTTGATTACTCAAATTTGACCTCCTAATTACAAAAATTTGGCTATCTAAAAAATTATAAGATCTTCCAAAAACTAGTCTTTTCATTATAACTCCTAGAGATCTGAAACAACTCTCAAATATATTGAAACTATATACATGAATGTAGTGCAGGAAAATGCATAACCTTCCATGTTAACACTTTTTTGGGCTCGTCTTGCTTTATTTATCCTTCTTTATATCTTAATTGGTCTTATTTTGTGTCCACAAGCCCTATGAATTACATTTTTTCTAGCTAATCCTGACATTCTCCAATGCCTAAATGATAATCTAATGATTCTCATCTGTGTTGGAAGAATGAAGAATATCACATCCCTTGTTAAATATTTTGTTTTCATTGATGTCACCATGATATATGAATACTCTAAGTCATACCAATCCGGTATTCTGAACCGCTAATACTGAACTAGCCTCCGGTATTTTTCTTTGGAATCATATTTGGTAAATTGTAGCTACTTCAATTTTTGGGAAATAGTCTAAGATTGAGAAATGCATACTTTGATATGAACTCATAAGCGCAAATGTTCATGTCTATCTCCAGTATCAATCTTTTGGCTATTATGTCTATTGTTGGATGACCTACCAAATGGATAAAGATGTAATGGATTAGTTTTTCTTTGTATAATCCATGCCGACAACTATAGCATGCCACACATTTGAATTATCAATTGAGAAGATTTTTCAAGTTGACTTGACTGTAATATTTGACAATCAAATATATATACAAGATACTTTTGTAGAGTTGATGAGATAAATGAAGAGACCATGTTCAGCGAATATTAGCATGTTACAGATGAAAGCGAATAGGTTGAAGTGTAACTTTCTGGCATGCGAATTTTCTTGAATTACAAAGGAACTAAATCTTCACTTGAGGTGTATTTATATCAATTCATTCTGGCAGCTAGCCATTTTGTTACTTCATTTTTGTGGGTAGTGAGCCTCCCATTTTGGATAGTGAGTCTTGGCAATTAGCCACCCTTTTGTAATATCTTATAACTAGTTATACTATATTATGAGTTAATCCTCAACATGGTTTTTCCCACCCTAGGTTTTCCACATAAAAATTTGGTGTCTCTTGTTTATTGTTTTCATGTTTTGTTGATGATTCTACTTATCTTAATTGTTTTATGTTTTGGATTGATTGGATTTTATCTATTCAATAAGTTTAAACATATATTGAGTCACCCCACTTCTAAGTATATTGGATATTTAACAATTAGTATCAGAGCTTGGTTCCTTTGGAGAAGTTTAACAACTTGAGGGTGATTTTGAAGATTGAACAAATGGAGGATAATGTAGAACTCCAGACTGCTCTTGATGATCTAGAAAAAGCTAAAATTGAGAATAAAGATCTGAAAGAAAATATTGATGAGGGAAATGAATGTGTCAGAAAGTTAAAGGAACAATTAAGGAAGTTCAAAGAGATACATAGAGAAGTTAGTGACCAATTGAAACAAGAAAATGCAGATATTATCAGATTGAAGCTGCAAGTGGAAGAAAACAAAATAATTGAAGAATCTATGAATACAAAATAAAGAACAAGTCTAATGAATGTTCCAAACTTGAGCAAGAAGTAGTAAATCTTAGAGTAGAATTGAAAAAGGAAAAAGTATGTGAGGATAATTTCAAGACAAGTTCCACAAAGCTTGATGAACTGATTACTGGAAAAAAATCCTCTAAAGACAAAGGAGGACTAGGATTAGAAACAAGAGAAAGTTCTAAAGTAGCAAAGGATCAAAAGACTCAAGATAAAGGAATGGGTATGTGCAGGATCATGATGGGCAAAAAAGTGGCAATATGTAAGTGATATGATGACCCATGTGGCTGACAACTTTTTTCTTACCTAAAATTGGTGAAACGAAAAGGTTTTTTAAAGGAGAATCTTAGATTTCCACCCATATAAATTATTCTTTACTTTGAATTTAATAAATAATTATTATTTATTTTCTATTTGAATTACGACTAAAGTCCCGATTGATAGGTTGATTGAAAAACATCTATAAATTTCAAACGATATCACATTTTTTGAATCCAAAACATATGTCACATTCTATGCTTTACATACTATAGGATTAAAAAAAAAATCATGAAGTTTTGACCAAGTTAAGGTGGTTAGATAGACAAGTTTTAATATTTTTTAAAAGTTGTAATAAAAAAATCATAATTAATTATTTACTTGAAAAGAAATTATTAAAAAATATGCATCACATCGGGACATGAGTCCTCTACTTATATCTAAAAGCTTATAAAAAAATATTATCATTTTATTGTGGTTAGGTTGGTTAGACAGACACCCACTTCTTATTTTTACCATGAAATTTAAGTACTAGTGCATTGGAATTTCAAATTTTGACCAAATAGATTTTATTTTTTTCAAAATAAAGGTCTAGTAATTTAGAAACTACATTCAATTTGCTACAAATTTTATTTTTACATGCTTTTGAAATAATATAGATAACTTATTCAAATTTTTATGTCAAGTTTCCTATCTCTAATTTTTTGAATTTTCATTTCCACTTAAGGGCCTGCTTTTTTCATGATGATCCTGCACATACCCGAAAGAAGAAAAGGGATCAAGGAAGAAAACCACCAATTAGACATCCAAATGCACAAAGGTACCCATCTTTCAATGGCACTTGTTTCTCTTGCAACAAGTTTGGGCACAAGGAAACTAAATGTAGAAGCAGGAAGAATCAGTTCTTTGGTCCTTTTCTCGGACAATGCTATGCCTATAATAAGCTTGGACATAGAGCTAGTGAATGCAAAACTCAGATGATGAACTAGTTTAATGGAGGAAGGATGAATCAATCATTTGTTGGCTATTTCTATACATGCAATAAATATGGGCATAAGGAAAATCAATGCAGAACAAGGTTTAATGGAAGTTAATCAAGTCAAAGAAATGTTTTCTTTTACAACTGCAACAAACCGAGACATATTTCAAAGGTATGCAGAAGAAAAAAGGGAAAGCAGTTTGTTCCGGAAAAGAAGAATGAACCTAAGAAGATGATTGACAAAGAATAAGTTAAGCAGAAAATGAGAAAAGTATGGAAAAATAAATAAGAATCAGAGACTACTTATGCATTTGTACCCTCATCCAATGTAGATGATCCCTCTAGTAACTAGACCTAGCATGGTCTTAGGGGAGCTTTAGCAAAAAATCCTTAAAACCCTTGATTGTGAGTGTTTAAAATCTATGACACAAAATGGAGTTGTAAGAAATCAGTATGTAGAGATTTTGAAAAAGAAACTAGATGAAAAGAGGCTTGAATGATTGTTTGTGGAGCGTATTAGGGTTTTATAGCACAACTAAAGGAATTTAGCATCTTTTCCGAATTCCAAGTGCATTAAATATGAATTATGGAATAACATTTATGTATAAAGTGAAATTATGAAGGCATTTCGATCACTTGTGTATTTGAAGAAGGCGAAGAATGATATGAAGCAAACTTAAGTGTGACTTGTGCAAACCCTAACTTCAACAGATTGTGAAGAAAAAGGTATTTCTCGATTATGTGTTATTTCGAGCTTGTGAAAAGTTATTTCCTAAGTCATTTTAAGAGCTTTAAACATAAAAAATGGCAACTCCCATGGTCATGAACACAATAGAAAGACCTAGACCCTCATATATAAAATACTTGATGAAGGTATTTGAGGATGACCCTGTGGGTGATTTTTCTTCAGTTCCCCATGGCATCATGCCAAAAGAAGATACAAGGATGTATATTAGGGTTAAGTCAGAAGAATTAAATCACATCAAATTGATTGATATATGGATGAATAAACTCACCGATCATAAATTCTGGTTAAAACCTAAATATTCAAATCTTGTGGAGATGAATTTGGATCAATGGAACAATTTCTCGAAGTTCAATTCTATAGTAGATGATCTGTATGTAAAATCGGTCCTAAGCAGAATGTGTGATCAATTTTTGTGGACCCATGAACTGCATTTGGTAAACAAGGAAGCAATTAGGGCTATCACTAGACTATGTGACACTAGACCAGACCTTGTACTAAAAGTAGTGAAGAATGAAATATTAATGAGTATTACAAGTGCAACATATGACATAAGGGCTCTTTTTATAAATCCTATCACAAATCCATCCATGAAGTATGCATCCATCATGATTGGCCACAAAATTTACTTCACTACTAGAGAAAATTTTGTTTCTGCCACAACTATCTATACTAGTTATGATATGTTCATGAATGGTATGAAGTATGATCTATGTGAATTGCTTTGGAAATAGCTACTTTAGAACTTGAGAATGTCAAAATAAAAGAAGTACCCATTTAAGTTTGTTTCTCTGATTGTATGCCTGTTATTCTATTTTCTAAGAATGCTTCTAGGGAGATCTGGAACTATGTGTTGGGATCCATCCTGACCTATTGGACATCGAATTTTTGAGCCTATGAAGACCTTGGGAAATTTGAATGTTGTATAAAATGAGATTATGACATTATTTTCATTGTTTAAGAAGAATATGAATGAGAGAGATAGAATTCTGAGGAAGTTGGTTGAGAAATACAAAGATGAAATTGTATTTCATGTGTCTTCTGATGAATGTATGATAGAATTGGTTGAACCTTAGACCATCTAGATTCAACCTTTAGTTTATGAGGTCTTAGAAGATGTTGTTGAAGGATATGTGCAACTATTGTTGAAAATTCCTAAAGACCCGAATGAACCCCGTATTGGGACTTATGCAAAAAAATCAAGAGAAGTTTACTTGGAGCAGCACAAAGCTCAAATTAAGAAAAATGTGGAGAAAATTCTTAAACAATGTTTCACACTTGAACAATTAGCTCAAGAAAGAGCTCTTCAAGGACAAAAGTCTACAGAACTACCCAATGTAAGGAGATCCAATAGGACCCCTCCTTCCATACCAACTTCGGGTCTTGCTACAATGAAGCCTATATCCAACACTATAGATAAAGGCAAAGGCCCAGTCCCCTTCGGACCTACTACTAGATCTAGAAAGAGGAAAGGTGTTACTCTAGGAGCCCTTGTCAAATGAAGGAAAGAAAAATATTCTAGAGAAAATAATATGAGCATTACAGATGATCAAGATGAAGAGGAAGAAGAACCTTCTGTAAATTTGACAAGAGAAGGGTTAGTGTCTCCTCTGGTGAAGGTGCATCACATGAAACTAGTGTTGGCTGAAGAAAATTCCACTATGTGTCATCATCTGAAAGAACTAATGAATAAGATGTTAAAGATGCAAAAAAGACTAAAGTTGAAGAGGAAGTTTCTTTGGACAAGGAAAATTAGAATTTCTCCCCGGTAAGGCCTATTTCTCCTCTTAAATTAGATGTATTGGTAAATAATTTGGTGAATCAAGATTATATGGAAAATTCCACCATGGAAGTGTATAATTTAGTAGAAGAAGAGGATAAAGAAACAATAATTCTATCTCTTATCAAATATGTTATCATTTTGGAAGCCAAATGGGACAACATCATGTGTGATGTTCCCAAAAACTTGTGTGAAATATTGAGGAAAAGGAGAGTAGAGGTAGTCGAGCTCGAAGAGAAAATAAGAAAAAATTCCTATAAATGAATTGCATCCTCTCTAAATCTGGATAACTTAGAATCTTTGAAGAATATTTGTGCTAAAAATTTTAGGGAGAAAACAAGAGTCGATGTGTTGATGAAAAGAGATAAGAAAGAAGTCAAAGAAATAAGGAAACAATAAGCATTATTGGGGGCATTGTAGAAAAATATGGCATGATTGATGCATCTGGTTTAGCCTCCGAACCTAGAATATAAACATCTTTAGAATTTGTTGAAAAACATCCTTCCAGTGATACAGATTAAAATGAACCCTTGGAAGTGAATGAAACCAATGTTCCTCTGAAAATTGGTAGTAGAGGTGTTCTACCAGAGATTAACATTGCTAATGAGAATCCATAAATTGAAAAACATATTGAATAAAATGTTGAAGTAGAATTTCATGTTGCCACCCCTTTGATACACTCTGAAGAAGAAGATAGAGATAAGGGAGAAGAAAAGAAAAGTGAAGAAGAAAAGATAGATGAAGAAAAAATAGAAGAAAAATATGAAGAAAAGGAAAAGGAAGAGAAGAATGTAGAAGATGAGAATGTAGAAAAGGAGAATGCTAAGGAAGCAAAAGTAGAGGAGGAAGTAGAAAATAGAAATATGAAATCTATTGCTGGAAAGAAAGAGGAAGTATCCCAACAAATGGTAGAATCAAAAAATTCCACTAGAGAATCTTCTTCCAATTAGAATGTTTTGAAAGGATTGTTGTCAAAGAAGATTAGATTCTAATCGGTAGTTCCTCCAGAACTCTTGCAGCTTTCAATGAATCAAGGTCTTGTAGATTTAAAAAATATTTCTTCTATGCACAAGTTGGTGTTGGGCGATGTATTTCATGCATCTGGTACAAGAGAAATCTTAGAGATGCATCAAAAAGGGCCTGAGCTGATTGAAGATGCCATTAAGGCCCTGCAAGATGCTACTATAGACACATCTATGGATACATCTCTTTATATAGTTGATAATTTGAAGCTTCTATTGAAATCCTTTAAGGAGCATGCTACAAGTCTTATTGAGAAAACAAAATAGGATGTAAAGGAGAAGCTAAATGAGAAAATACTATTGATCCTTCATGGAAAATGGGCATCGGCACATAGCAATGTAAGGAAAAGCCTTGAAGCTGTGAAGGCTTGTGAGGATAAATCCAATTATGTGTTTACATATTGTATAAGGTGGCCTAATTCCACACAAATAATAAAATATCTCATGGAATCCATTGAGTCTCAGTTGACCACTATCTCTGACACCTATAATGCATCAATAGACAAAGATAGATAAACTTAGAATATTATTTTTGCACATCAAGAAAATTTATTTATGTTACAAAAGTAGAAGGAAGGGATAATTAGAAAGTCTGGCTTGCTTGGTGATAATGTGAGAATGGAGTATGCCTCGATAGCCAATTCTTTGGCTAAAGCTAAGAATTTGGACAAGATAAATCTGTCTTCGGATACTCCAAATGAAGCTAAAGAAATTTTTATCTCTTTATAGTCTTTGAACAAGTTGATATTGTCTACTAAGAAGAGTTGGGATGATGGAAAAATAGTTTAGCAAGGAATTATATAGGAAATAAAAAGTTCCCCCTCCTTCGAGTAATTTATTTTAATCTATTTGCAAGAGCTAACTCCTTTGGGGGAGTTCAGAATTTGATTCCATGTGTTTGGTCATCCTAGACCAAATGTACATATCTTTCATGTTTTTTTTCTATTATTCAACCTTTGTCCTTGATGTCAAAGGGGGAGAAGAGGAATGAGAAGTAATAGGAATGAGAAGTAGAGCATAGTCTGTATAGTTTTGTATGTTCTTTTTGGCACATGTTGGCATCAATGACAAAGGGGGAGATTGTTGGAAGAATTAAGAAGATCATATCCCTTTTTAACTATTTTGTTTTCATTGATGTCACCATGATATATGAAGACTCTATGTCATGCCAATATGGTATTCTGAACCGATAATACTGAACCAGCCTCTAGTATTTTTCTTCGGAATCCTCTCTGATAAATTGTTGCTACTTTAGTTTTTGGGAAATAGTCTGAGATTGAGAAACACATACTTTGATAGGAACTCATAAGCACAGACATTTGTGGCTATCTCTGTTACCAATATTTTGTCTATTAGGTCTATTGTTGGCTGACCTACCAAATGGATAAAGATGTCATGGATTTTTTTTGTTTGTATAATCCATGCTGATAGCTATAGCATGCCACATATTTGGATTCTCAATTGAGAATATTTGTCAATTCGGCCTAATTCTAATATTTGACAATAAGATATATATACAAGATAATTTTGTAGAGTTGATGAGACAAATGAAGAGACCATTTTGAGCGAATATTAGCAGGCTACAGATGGAAGTGTATAGGGTGAAGTGTAATTTGTTGGCATGCAAATTTTCCTGAATTACAAAGGAACTGAATCTGCACTTGAGGTGTATTCCTATCAGTTCATTCTAGTGGTTAGCCATTTCGTTACTTCATTTTTGTAGGTAGCGAGCTTCCCATTTTGGAAAGTGAGTCTTGGCAGTGACCCACTCTTTTGTAATATCTTATAACTGGTTATACTATATTGTGAGTTATTCCTCACCGTGGTTTTTCCCACCCTAGGTTTTCCATGTAAAAATATGGTGTCTCTTATGCATTGTGTTCATTTTCTATTGATGATTCTTCTTATCTTAATTGTTTTATGTTTTGGATTGACTAGATGTTATCTATTCAATAAGTTTAAACATATACTGATTCACCCCCCCTCTCAGTATATTGGATATTTAACAATTTGTGTCTCCCTAATTTTTGGGTTGAGACTAAGATGTCACCTAGGGTATCTTTGTCCCCCAAAGGTCTTAGGATCCTGATTTTGAGGCATCATAATTGGGCCCCTTTTTTGTGTCTATACCTCAAGTTTCGTGACTTCAGACTAAGACGCCACCTAGGGCATCTTAGTCCTCCTTGAATCATTTTTCAAGATTTAATTTCAAATTTTGGTAGGATTTAGCCTCCTTTATTTAATGAATTCATATGTCGGCTTAGTGTGATGAAATTTTAGGGTATTAAGCATAGATAAGTATAAATACAAGGTTCATTCATTCATTTGAACCCAAGTCTTTTGTGAGAGAATTCATAATATCAAATTAGAGTTCATAAGAGCATTCAAGAGAAATTCATCAAGTATTTGGAGCCATCATTAAGATTCAAGCATCATATCAAAGATCTTATTGCATCATGTTTGTTGTTGTGCTAACATTTCTAATGTAGGGTTTGTGATTCAAGTAAGTTTTTCAATCAAGATCAATATCATTCAAGCAAGATTCAAGAACCACATCCATTGCAACATTTCACATAAGTATGTATACTTTACAAGGGTTTGGTGAGTTGTAGCATTGCATTTTGTTCATTCACCATTCCCTTTATTACTTTATTCCATTTCAAGGTTTAATTACCAACAAGGGGTTTGAACAAGGAAAACCCCCATTCACTAGCAATCAACATGTTTTCCCCATCTTGCATATTTTTGTTTGTAGGTCTAGGTTGAAGTCTTGAAGATCATTTAGAGTGAAAAGTTGTAAAGGTTGCAAATTTGAATTACAAAGTTGTCATCTTCATGGAAAATCAACTATAGGATAGATTCGAAAGTTTTATAACCTCATATCTGAAAGGAAACAAGTGCAAACCTTGAACCTCAAGACCATATTAAGAGATTTCACAAATTTGAAATGGGACTAATATACCACCTTGGACATCTTAGTCCTCCCAAACATATTTTTTAGAGATTATTTTAGGTCCGGTTACGACATCCGAAGGTTTTGTATTTTCCTTGAAAAACAATAGTAGGAATAATATGCCACCTTGGGCATCCTAGTCCTGCATAGCACATTTTGATAGCTTCTTTTCATTTCTAGAATCCTCACAATATCTCCATACATCCTAGGTACACATATCCTATCTCCTTGTTGCATAATTTCATTATTTGCATCTCTCATTTAGCTTTCATAACTAGGTTTTGCAGGTTGAATTTTCTTGGTAGGGAACCCTTTAAAGCTAAAAGAACCCCCTCCCAGGTCTTCCTTATTATGAATTGACTCACCTTTTGAGGTTGTTAGTCAATCCAATTAGGACTCTTAAGAAATTATTGAATTATAATAGGAGAATAGTGGTGTTCTATGACCTAGGTTATAAAACCCCACATTTTTCCTCTTAATCATTTTGTTGAACTTGACCTTATTTGAGCATTATTTTCCTAATTTGGATTCCATAAAAGTCCTAGATATAAACTGCATTCATCATTAGTGAAAGTTCATGTAGGGTTTCTTACATCTTGTACTATTGAAATTACATTTAGGGTTTCCTACTTTTTGCATTAGTGAAAGTACATATAGGCTGCACTTTTACTTTCTTACATCCTTTCATTTCATTGAAAAACTGAAAAGTGCATTTTTCATCCTCTTAATTGCATTTAGAAACATTATTATTGCATTGAAAATTTAAAAATTGCATTCAAATGTTGCATTCAATTGCTTTTTCCTAGTTACTTTTTCTTGCAACACATAAAAATCCATTCATTTTTCCTTCCAACACATACACACCACTATATTCACCTCCATCCCAAACCACAAGCAATGATCCTATCATTAACCACCTCTTATAAATATTTTCATCCCTTCAACGTCAAGTCTCTACCATAAATCATAATCAAAATGGTCCACCTTCATACTATGTAAAAAGGAACCCATTATACTTGGAGATATTGAGAACTATGGTGCCACAAGGTATAGAGTCCCTAGATTTAAGAAATATTGAGGAAAGGGAGATCCTACTAATCATGTTAATGCCTTCACTACTTTGTGTAGTGACTTTATCCCTAAGGACAAACTTTTGGCTAAAGTTTTTCCTTGATCCTTGAAAGACATTGCCTTGGAATGGTTTTCTACATTACCAAATAACTCAATTAATTCATTAATTGAAATTTTTGAGGTCTTTATTAAACATTTCCAAGTTCACATGGTTCTTAAAATGACATTGGCTGATTTCATGAGATTCAAGAAAAATGAGGGTGAAAAAGTCACTTTATTCCAAAATTAGTGTCAAGATTCTCGATTCCCACCTTCAAAATATGTTCATAGAATATTTTAAAAGAAAAATATGAGACAAGATCACCATGATGGAATTCCCTTCCTTCATGTATTTATGCACTACCCTTCAAGATTATCAAAATTCTATAGGTGCTAGTGAACCAAAACCTACCCCTAACCATTTTGAAAAGTCTGAAACTTTAAACCAAAACACTTATCAACCTTTCAAAAGACAAAATAAAAGTTTCCTTCAAGAAAAACCTAAATCCCAACCCACCCAACAATTTGATACCCAAGTAACTGCTATAAATAAGAGTAATCCTTATATCTTTGGGGATCCACAAAGATAATTCACACCTTTACTCAACATCCTTCCCAATATCATGACTTAGCTACTAAAAAAGAACATGCTTACCTTACCTCCCATTTGACCCCTTGACCCTAGCAATCCATTACCTCTGAGCTTTAGACACAATGCCTATTGTGCTTCTCACCAACATAAAGGACATGATACAGGATATTGTAAGCATCTTAAACATCTTGTGCAATCCCTCATTGATTCCAATCATATTCTAATTGGAGTTGTGAATGAGAAAGGTAATAAGTTTGTGGCTCCTCCCAACCAAAACTTACAAATATTTACCAATCCCATGCCCAACCATAATATTTCATTTATTAAGGCTAGTGAAACTAAATACGATGTGATGAATGTTGACATGGATGATGAAAATATGAGAAATCATTAACAAAGTTCTATGGATGATGATGAAAAAATTCATATGGATACTAATGAATAAAGTCCTATTGATACAATGATAGGAGTGATTTATATCGATCCTCATAAACAACAAATCATTGAAATTACTTTCTCTTCAGAATAAATAATTAAACATGCACCCGATGGTCCTCTTTACATAGGCAATAGAATTAATAAAAATCCCACTTTTGGTATTTTAATTGATCCATTCTATGGAGAGAATGTGATCATAGAGGAAATCTTATATGTGCATGAACTCACTCAAGATAGATATGATAAACCAAAACAATGGATTAAAATGCATGATGGTTTTGCTCATGCTACAATGGGCTTGATCACACTCCCATTATAAGTAGGACTGAAGAAATAAAATGTATCATTCTCTATTATATCTAATTTAGAAAAATTTCATGTGAAGTTAGGCTACAAATTGTTTCACTCCATGAATGTGGTCCCATCCATTATCCATAAGTGCTTAAAGTTTCCAATCGACGATAAAATATTCACTGTAAATCATAGTGGCTTTATAACTCCTTCTCATGGAAATTTCTAGTTAGATTATTTTTGGCCTGAGCCAATGGAACCTATAAGGAAATGTGAAGACTTCCTTTTCCTATCCTACCCAAATTTCAATGAAAAATTAATAACCAAGCTATCCATTGAAAACTCACCTCCACCTATGATCAAACCTCCACCCATGCTTGAACCTCTGCCACCTAAACAAAAAAATGTTGAGCCTAAAGCCCTTCCAACAAACCAAGACCCATCCATGAATAAACCCTTACCTATTTCCTATAAGATACCTAGAGAAAACCAAACAAGTCCTAATTTACCTCCTAGGAAAATTTATAAAGACAAAGAGAAAGTGGTTGAACAACCTTTCAAGGTTTATTCCATTCTTCCCTCACAAGAAGAAAAGGAACCTATGGTTGATAAACTCGCCCCTACACAAACACAATTTTAAAACTACAATGATAGAGAGCATGGGAATAGGTGTCATGCTATTTATCGAAATATGAGTGACAATATCAACATTGAAAATTAAAATCCGAACTTGATAGAACCAATAAACGATGAGCCTCCTCCCTTACTAGAGCTTGTAAATTCTATGTCTCCAACAAAACAAGGATTAAAAACTTTTATGGATATTATTATTCATCCTCCTATTATGGTTAACTTGGATGATGATTAGGAAACAACTAAAATTAATGAGGATGAACATAAAGAGTTGAATCTATTATTTTCCTCATCCATGAGTGGGTATGTGTAGGATCATGATGGGCCAAAAAGTGGCGATATGTAGGCGATATGATGGCTCATGTGGCTGATGAATTTGTTTTACCCAAAATTGATGAAATGAAAAGGGTTTTTATAGGAGATTCTCAACTCTCCACCAATATAAATTATGCTTTACTTTGAATTTAATAAATAATTATTATTCATTTTCTATTTGAATTATGACCGAAGTCCTAATTGATAGGTTGATTGAAAAACATCTATAGCTTTCAAATAGTATCACATTTTTTAAATCTGAAACATGCATCACATTCTATGATTCACATACTATAGGATTAAAAAAAAATGAATTTCATGAAGTTTTGACCAAGTTAAAGTGGTCAAACATAAAAGTTTTTATATTTTTTAAAAAATTTAATAAAAAAGTCATAATTAATTATTTACTTGGAAAAAAATTACAAAAAAATATGCATCAAATTGGGACATGAGTCCTCTACTTATATCTAAAATATTATAAAAAAATATTATCATTTTATTGTGGTTAGGGTGGTCAGACATACACCTACTTCTTATTTTTTCCCTAAAATTTAAGTACTACTGCTTTGAAATTTCAAATTTTCACCAAATATATATATATATTTAAAAATAAACCTATTTTTTAGAAATTACATTCAATTTTCTACAAATTATATTGTTACATATTTTTGAAATTATATAGATAACTTATTCAAATTTTTATGTCAAGTTGCCTAACTTTGATTTTCTGAATTTTCATCATCACTTAAGGGCCTATTTTTTCCATGATGATCCTGCACATACCCGAGCTTAAGAAATAAAAACCATGATGATCCTCCTAAACTAAGTGATTCACCATGTGTTAAACCTGGTGATTTTTCTAGTACAACACTTGATGTGATCCTTCTCGCTAGTGATTTTCATTTCACATATACTAAACAAGATTGGGATGTAGATGACCTACTCGATGGTTGATTTGCATGTGCCTTACTGGCCTTTTCCATTTTATTTTAACTTTCACTTTCATGCTTGTATCGTGATTCCCCATGTTATTTTGTTTGATGTTTCCCTCTCTTTGTGCATTCCTCTATTTGTACCTTCATTCTTCTATATGTCATAAGCTCTTCACCTTTGCTTTTCTTTTTGATTTTAATTTTTGTTTTTGTCTTATGTTTTCCTTTTTGGGATGACACAAGGCATCAAGACAACCTATGTCTCTTCCATATTGACCCAAAATATTTCTTCATTTTTTTTCACTCTCTTTGTTTCATTCTTCTAGTTCTATGTGTATTTGGGGAATGATGACAGTTCTTAGCTCTCTAATATTATTACAGCAAAGATACATACTAACCTTGAATCCATAGATCCCTTATATGTTTCTAGGGGAAACCCTCTTTTCCTTTTCATCTTTTGGCTACTTTAAAGTAATTTCTCATAGTATGGTGATAGCAATTCCTTTAAAGTGGGGGCATACATTGGCATTATTTTAGCATGATTTCATTTACATTTTCTTTTCATGTTCCTTGATGCGATTTTCTCTCTTTATGTGATGCATTTTTCCTCTTGGTGGTGTCTTTAGGTTTGAATCCCTCTAAGAGAATGGTATTTACTTCTCCTCCCTTGAAAACATTATATACAATATTCCCCCAGGATGAGACCTTGCACTTGTCCTCTCTTGGAAGCATTGGGTATGATGTTCCCTAGGATGAGACCTTGTATCTATCATCTCTTGGAGATGTTAAGAATGATGTCCCCTAAGAATAAAAACTCTCATGAACTAAGAAAAATTCCTTCAAAAATATTTCTTGTTGTGTTGCATTTTCTCTTTTTGTCCTTATTAAAGTCATGGAGGTATGAACTTGATATGGACCTCTTGGGGCTCACCTAGTGAACAAGTAGCTTCACTAGCTTGTGTGAGTGTGCATTTTCCTTTTCTCCTTATTAAAGTCATGGAGGTATGAATTTTATATGTATCTCTTGGGGCTCACCTAGTGAACAAATAGTTTCACTAGCCCTTGTGATCATGCATCTTTGTACCTTATTAAAGCCATGGAGGTATGGATTTATATGGTCCCTTGGGGCTCACTTAGTCAGCAACTAGCTCCACTAGCCCTTGTGAGCATGCATTTTTTTACCTTATTAAAGTCATGGAGGTATGGCTTTGATATGGTCCCTTGGGGATCACCTAGTGGACAACTAGCTCCCACTAGCCCTTGTGAGTGTGCATTTTTTTTGCATAGTGGATAACGCATTCAACTTGTAAACCTCTTCAAGCCTAGACCTAGTCCACTGCATTGGATGGCCAGTTAAAGCTTGATCTATTGCAATTTTCTCCTTTTCCTTTTTTTTTTCCTACCTTTGATGGTGTATGTTTTCTATCTGGTTAAGGCTTCATATATAATCCACATGTGTGTTTCTTTGTTCCTACATTGGTCTACCATACGATCTTGATCCTAGGGGCTTGACCACCCTCTTGATTATCGTCATCCTATATTATTAACATTTTTACATTGGAACCCCTCTTGATTGTGTGGTTGGCTACTTTAGTGTGATTTTGAAGCAAGTTCATCCTCTAAATAAAGTAGGGGCTAAATTTAGTGTAGGAAGATGTATAACCTTACATTTTCACACTTGTTTGGACCCGTCTTACTTTATTTATCCTTATTTGTGTCTTAATTGGTCCTATTTTGTGTCCACAAGCCCTATGAATTGCATATTTTTCTAGCTAATCCCAACATTCTCCAATGCATAAATGATAATCTAATGATTCTCATCTTTGTGTCTCTGATTTTTGGGTCAAGAATAAAATGCCACCTAGGGTATCTTTGTCCCCCAATGTTCTTGGGACCTTTATTTTGAGGCATCTTAATTGGGCCCCTTTTTGGTTTCTATGCCATAAGTTTTGTGACTTGTGACTAAGATGAAACCTAGGGAATATTAGTCCTCCTTGAGTTATTTTTTAGGATTTAGTTTCAAATTCTGTTAGGATTTAGCCTCCTTTATTTAATGAATTCATATGTTCGCTTGGTGTGATGTAATTTCAGAATATTAAGCAAAGATAAGTATGAATACAAGGTTCATTCATTCATTCCAACCCAAGTCTTTTGTGAGAGCATTCATAATATAAAATTGGAGTTCCAAAGATCATTCAAGAGAAATTCATCAAGTATTTGGTGTCATCATTAAGATTCAAGCATGATATCAAATATGTTCTTGCATTATTTGTGTTGTTGTGCTAACATTTATGATGTAGGGTTTGTGATTCAAGCAATTGTCTCAACTAGGATCAATATAATTTAAGCAAGATTCAAGAACCACATCCATTGTAGCCATTTCACACAATTTTTTAGACTTTACAAGGGTTTGGTGAGTTGTAGCATTACATGTTCATTCACCATTTCCCTTCATTACTTTATTCCATTTCAAGGTTTAATTACCAATAAGGGGTTTGACCAAGGAAAACCCCCATTCACTAACAATCAATATTCTTTAACCATCTTGCATATTTGTCTTTGTAGGATTAGGTTGAAGTCTTGAAGATCATTTGGAGTGCAAAGTTGTAAAATTTGCGAAGTTGCATTACAAAGTTGTCATCTTCATGAAAACTCACCTACATGAAAAATTCAGAAGTTTCAAAACTTGAGATCGGAAAGGAAACAAGTGCAAACCTTGAAGCTCAAGACCACATTCAGAGATTTCAGAAATTTTAAATGGGACTAATTTTCCACCTTGGGAATCTTAGTCCTCCTAGGCATATTTTATAGAGACTATTTCAGATCTAGTTCTGACATCCAGAGATTTGGTATTTTCCCCAAAAAATAGCAATGAGATTAATACGCCACCTTGGGCATCTTAGTCCTCCATAGCACATTTTTTCAAATTCTTTTCATTTACAGAATCCTCACAACATCTCCAAACTTCCCAGATACACTTATCCCATCTCCTTGTTGCATAATTTCATTATTTTCATCTCTCATTTAGCTTGCATAACTAGGTTTTGTAGGTTGAATGTTCATTTTTCTTTTGCAAGTGTTTTCATGGTGGTGAACCCCTTAAAGCTAAAAGAACCCCCTCCTAGGTCTTTCTCATTGTGAATTGACTCACCTTGTGAAGTTGTTAGTCAATTCAATTAGGAATCCTAGAACATTATTGAATGATAATAGGAGAATAGTGGTGTTTTATGACCTAGGTTATAAAAACCCACATTTTTCCTCTTAATCAATGAAATATAACTTAAAGTATAATAAATTAAGTGTCCATATGTAAATTTCAACTTATACTTTCACCAAAATATGAGAAAGAGAAAGAAAAATAAAAAGAGAATGAAAAAAATTCAATGCATAACATAACACAAGCACATTATAATCCACTTACATTTTTGTAATCATGTAATACAAGCATATTATAATGCACTTTCATTTTGCGAAATAATTCACATAATATGATTATGTTATAACACTCTCATGTTATGCGCAAAATAGAGCATAACATGAGTTAATTTCATTATAATGCACTCATGTTTTCTCTATTTCAGGAACAAAAAGTGTAGTGGCCACTTTTTGGTCCCCCATCATGCTGTACATTCCCATATTTTCTTCTTTTATTTTAGTGGAAGATTCTAGTTCTCTTTCTCCTTGTTGAATTTACATATCTATATTATTAGAATCCTCATCATCCTTGTTTGTTAGGCAATGCCTTTATGATATTCTTGTCCCTTTATCCATTCATTCTATATATTTACATATGCCTTCTAATTTTGGTGGAAATGTGGATGTTTGTAGTATCACTATTTTGTGATTTTCCTCTAATCTAAATATTATTTAATTTATTTTTATTAGTGTGGTGTGTATGTTTATTTTTTCATTATAGAATGAGAAGGTGTGAAGAAATTCTTTTGTGAGTTTTGTCCAATTTTGTTTTCATCTCTTCTCTCTAGATTAATGTACCAAGATTGTGCTATTGGTGTCAATGTCCAATAAACTATTTGAATGAATATTTGATCATCATAATAATTTTTTTCTTTCAATGTGTTAATGCAACTACTAAGGTTTTCCTTTTATGGGATATATCCATTATATTTTTGTATTTCCTTATATTCCCCTTTTTGATCAAGATTTTGATTATTGCCCAATGTGTCAAATGCTATTTTTTTGCATTTTTCCAACATGTTGTGTTATAGATAAGAGTGTATTTCAATATGTCATGTGTCCTTTCCTCAATTAGAAAAATCCTTTCTATCTATGTGAGGAATGATAGTAAGTCCCCAACTCCTCATTATTTGGGAAATTTAAAATGTGAGATTCCTTGTGAAATATGATTTATATGGTGAGTAATTTTAGATATAAGTATATTGTGCTCTACTCCATTGGAGAAAATGTGTGGTGTATTATCTATAAATATAATAGAACAAATAGCATTCTTGGTGACCTTCTAATCATAAATATCCTACAATAGCTAGTAGCTCTCTTGGAATGGATTTTTGGTTCTTCCTCCATCAAGCATCTAACACTTCCTAACTATTTGTGCTATATGTGGTTCTCTCAATTTCAAGTTCTCCTTCTAAATTTACATTTTATAGATTTTCATTTGGTGGTAGCCTCAAAATTATATATAGGTTTTTGATGTCATAATCATTATACTCCTCTAGCTTTATTTCCTTCATGTATGTTTTATTTAGGGTTTTTCCTAGTGGGATATGGATTATTTTGTTTGTACTAGAAAATAACATTTCCTCTTTATAGGAGTCCATAATTCCATTGGAATTCTTAGACCATCTTAGCCTTAGAAAGGAATTGAATGAATCAAATGTTTCTTTTATTGAAACCACTTCAAATTCTACTATTTTTTACCCCTTTGACATTATCTTCTACATTTTTCCATATACCTAGGGTTTTCACTTTAATGTCATCTGCTAAGCTTATGTTATATGGTGTTTTTTTTTATTTGGCTTTCCTATCTGTTCTCATATCTATTTTTGTATCATGTTGATATCCTCTCCTAATTCTAACATGACATTGGTTATATTTTTATGATTTATACTTACTATGATCATGATTGGATGATTTTTACATTGTCTATATTCTTTAATTATAGTAAATGATGTTTGATACTTTTCCATTTTTATTCTAATATTTACAAAAATTTTGGATTTTGTTTAGGAGGTTAGGTTGCTTATCCATTTATATTAAGTTCTTGAGCTTCTTGGATAGATAAATTCTAATTTGCTTCCTCCTCTTGTTTTGTGACCACTTGTTTTGTTTCTTCCACTATCTGGTCATGTTGAGCAAGGTGGAATCCGTCCTCATCTATAGATTTTTCCTCTTTAGTTGTGTTGGTCTTATCGTTTTTAATGTTAGTACCCTATCTTGTTATCACCACTACTTTATTATCTATAGAGGGCTCTTTTAAATTGTCACTAATATCTGTTGTGCCTTTTGCACACATGCCCCATTCAGAATGGGGACCCTCTTTTCCCTCTTTGCTTTTTGGTCCCTTTCATTTCACCTCATTTTGAGTACCCATTTTTTGTGCCCCGAAGCAGGGGTAGCACGTTTCCCAATGCCATATTTTAAGTCTCAGGTTATCCGAGCTATCCTTGTCGAAATTTTGGCATCTGTGGCAATTTTCGAGTTTCCCCTCCCGGGTTTCCCCTTCCGAATTTCCTCTGCCGAATTGCCTCTGCCCGGTTTTCCCTGCCGGCTTTCCTATCGATCTTCGCTGTTTTTGGGTGGCTACCCCGGGACGGCTTTCTGGACCTCGGACCTCGGACCTCCAGCCACCTTTGCATTTTTTGAGCTCACCAACCAAACCTGCAACCGTAAAAAAGAGTTAATATCGCATTAATGGCAGTTCTGCTATAAAAATGAATTTTTCGGCCGCCATTGTCATTTCCGCAAGTGATAGAGAAGGTTGAAGAACTCTCGGCGAATTTGGTTTTCCTCCTGTCTCAGATTTCAAAGTTTTTTCCTAATGACCTCTACGCATCTGACAGCTTGTTCTTCAGATTCTCAAGGTAGGTTTTCCATCTGCGCACCCTTGCTTTTTGTTTTTGTGAATTTTTAGATTTTCTTAAAGGGAAAATGTAAAATGAAACCCAAACTAGGTAAATCTATACCCTTTGCACATAACCCATGTTTTAAAAATCTGAAAATCAGTCATTAGATCACCCAAAATTTGATCTGGAACCTTCCCGCGTCACAGCTATTCTTCAGAATAGCACTGGCGCCTTCCAGGCCCAGGTCTTCCTGCGACCATCCGTCCCCCTCTTTTTCATTTTTTAAACTTGCTTTTTCTTCTTCGGATTTCCATCTCCAGAATTCCCTTCCCGGGATTCTGTTGTGTCTCCACTGTTCCAAACAGCCCTGCCTGAGGGTCTTCCCGACCCTTGGACCTCAGACCCTCGAGGTCCCTCCAAATTTCAAACTTCGCAATTCTCTTCAAATCTACCCTCGGAACTCTGTTTCTAGAATTTCATCCCTCTTTCACCGTTTCAAACGGCTTCAACCTTGTGGCTTTCCGGACTTCATTTCCCTGCCGTAGAATCTTCCATTTCCCAATCGAAACTCTCGACATTTTCTTCCTCTCAGACTTCCACCTCCAGAATTCCCTTTTCAGGATTCCGTTGTGTTTTCGCTGTTCCAAACGGCCCCATCCAAGCATCTTCCCAGATCTCGGACCCCGGTCCGCTGTCTGTCAAATCCCGAAACCTTGATTTTATTTTCCTCCGAGCTCCATTTGGGTTCTGAACATCGGAATTCCCCCCCCCCAGAATTTCGTTCCTCCTTCGCTGTTCTAAATGGCGATCTCGGAGTGTCTTCCCGAGCTTCAAGTCTCGGTGCTCCATTCGCTGCTTGGTTGTCCTGAATCCTCTGGCTACTTCCGAAAACTTCCTCCCAGGTTTCTTGCCCTGAGTTTCCACTTTCATTTCACCATTCCACACAGCCAACCTGTAGTTGGTTCCCGACGACGGCAATCCGAGACCCGGATTCCATCACCCGAAATTTCGTTTCCTCTACGTCGTTTCAGATAGGTTCCCTACAGATGATGCCTGAACCTCCAAATGGGGCATCAAATGACCTCCAAATCCAAAATGGATTTTGACCCACTTGCTAGAATTTGGTTTTCTTCCATTTCCAACCTCAAATCTTCAAATCCAACCTCGAGAAATGCATATGGGAATTCCATTCTCATTTTTCCCTTTCAAACGACATTCTGCCAAGGGATTTCCGGCCCAGGAACTTCGGATTGTTTGCACTGCCCTCTAATGGTGAAGTATCTAGCTTCCATGATTATTAAGTATGAATTGTGATTGCCGAGCTAATCTTGACATGCAAGTATTTGCCGCTGGCCATTTTGTCAAGTTCATCATTACTAATTCTCGTCTATTGTGCAGGATTTATGGAATCTGGTCCAGAGACTTCCGGTGCTTCCAGAAAAGGAAAAGGAACAACTAAGCCACCAAGGGGCAAGGAAGATAAATAACTGATGAAATATAAGTTCCAAGGGGTCCCTATTCAATCAAGGATCACTACCCTTTGGAGGGATGTCTCAGATACCAACATCGGGCAAGTTGATGTTGATGAATTCACGCAGAGGGTCAAAATGAACCCGAAATCAACAAATACAAAGTTGATAAAGAGCAGTGGACTTGCTAAGGCCGTAGGTTTCCTGCTGGCCCTAGTGGCCCCAGAGCTGGTGATGGCATGTGTGGAGGCATACCAATCTAATACTAGAACAATTGTGGATCATGAGGGGAATATCCTTGCAGATATGTCTCCATCGGGTATAACACAGACCTTCCACATTCCCGCCTTTGACAACATGGAAGTCCCCACCATGGAAGACTGTAAGGAGGGGAGGTGTGGGAATAGGACCCACTGGATTGTAAAAGGGTTATCAACCAGTGTTGGTTGAAGGAAAAATGAGCTAGTGCTGGGAAGCTTCCTTAGGAGCTCTACCACAACGATTTCTTTGAAGACTACCATGACCTTGTAATGCTGCTCAGCTGAGTCATGGGCCTTCCCAACGTGGTTTTCTTTCAAGAATGGATGTTCTATTTCATAGAACAGATTCTCCAAGGTGAGGGTACTTCCTTCTATTGGGGTGAGATAATCAGTGACTGCTTCTGCGAGCAGTTTACTAGTGTGAAGAAAACTAACAAATTCTACATGACCTCTTACTTGGTGTATTCCCTCGCCAATCAATGACATTATCAAGGGTTGACAATGATGCCTAGTGATCCATTAGGGCCAAAGCTCAAACCTTATGACAAGTACCCTCATTTGCAGTTTAGGAATTTCAAAAGGAACTACTACAAGGTGAATAACATGTTCATTGCCCGCATAATCCGGGTGGTAGGAGGGGATTTTCATAGAAGGATGTCCCACAGTGCCAGGGTCCTCCTCAGACAATACGCCTTTTGGTACATACAGTTCCCAAGGTTCACATACATTCATGCTGAATGATTCTCAGACAAACCAAACAATCTGCCCCGATACCCAAATGATCGGATCATTCTCATGGAATTGACTCAGCAGCTACGACACATTCACAGTGTCTTGAGTGAAAAACATCTAGTGGGCCCCATCTACCCCATGAACCTTGGTCAGGGGATGTATAAGGTCCACACTTCCCAGTGTGTCGGATATTCGAAAAGGGAGCTGGCAGAGTATAATTTTGAACAATACACAGCAAGGACACAAATGGATCCCTATGGCCATGTCAGAAAGGTACTAGGGCACGAATATGCCCACCTCCACAACATCGAGGACTTTTGGGCCAACTGCAGAGATGATCTTGAGGTACGGTTACGGTATTATATGTGCATGACCATCATCCATGTACGAAGGGTGAACTTATACCCGGTCCCTAATCAGCTGGAGGAGGATGAGGACACAATTGTGGATCTAGGTTATGATGTAGTTTCCAACCTACCGCTGCCCGCTATCAACTAGGATGCACTGGAGCTCAATGATATTAGTGTACTCACCAGGTCCATCGAAGTCTGAATGAGAGCATGGATTGATGAGAAGGTGGCCCAATTGAAACAACAAGGGGTCGTCCTAACATACACTAAGATTGCAAGTGAACATGTAAGTGAGCCAAGTGGCTCAGAGGGTGAGGAAGCCGCCACTGCAACTGGGAAGACATCTAAGTCCCCACCATCTTTGAAGACTAGGAAAAGAAAGGAGGCTAGCCAACAACTGCCCAAACCAACAGTCTATGCCCATAAGTCTTCTGAGCCGAAGCCCTCTAAGAAGAAAAGAAAAACAATAGGAGGCACAAAGACAATGGTGATGCCCAAGGGTTCGCCCCTCAGGATCACAAGCAAAGGATCTAGCTCATTTGGATCTCCACCCATTATAATCACCGCCGCCACCCCGCTTGCCTCAATTCCAGCTTATGCTTCCTCCCCACCTGCGGTGGATATCTCCGTCCACCTTGCTCCTACTCCTCTAGTATTGTAGGTCATTCCCGTAGATTCATCATCCACTGCCACCTCACCAATGACCTCTTCCTCCATGTCTCCTTCCCTTCCTTCCATTTCCACTGCCATGATGCCATCCCCAAGCCTTCCAGAGTCTTTTGTGAAGTATATGCAGAAAGTGCCTTCCGAGCTTTCAAGGATGCTCACCAATCCAATAGTCCAGGCTATGATAGCTTAGGCTATGGCCTCCACTCCAATGACATCCCCCTCTACTAAATCACCAAAGATGAAGGTGACCATGCAGATATTAGACGAGCATGAACAACAACAATTAGAGGCTAAGAAGGCACTGGAGTATGAAGAGTTTGAATATTAGGAACATCCCTTGTTCGAGCATCAGAAGATTGATAAGGTGGCCTATGAGTCTTCCAGTGAGTCCAGTGAGGGAAATGAGGACCTTGATGCTGAATTGATCTGAGAATTGAATGAACTCGAGCTCAATGCAGAGTGGGGCAAGTAGCTCAAGCAAATTGAGGACAAGGAGGCCGAGGAACGGCTTGCACAGGAAGAGGAGACTGTTGCTCTAGAGATGGAAGGTGATAGGTCTCCAACCGAGGAACATGTCCAGACTCGAGAGCATGATAAGGAAACTTTCCTCCATGAGGACAAACAAGCAGAGAGCCCCAAGGACCATTAGGATGCTATAAACGAGGAGGAGGATACTAAGAAGAAGGATTCACCCAAGGAGCAGCTACATACCAAGTCCCCCGTTAGGCATAAAACATTCAAACATGGTTCTAATGAAGGAAAGGAAGATGCAGGAAAAAATGAGAAGGCTCTTGTCATCAGAACTATTGAACTCGAAAAGGAGGATAGCGGGACTCAAAGTGAAGCACTAGGGAAAGAACCCCAAATGCTTGATTGGCTGCAAAGGCAACTCAAGCAAAAGACTCCCACATCGAAGGATCCCAAGGCAAGGCTAGAAGCCATCATGGCCAAAGCACGAATAAGCACCAGAAAGGACAAGAAGCCAAGGGTTAGATCGAAGATAACCATGGATGCCTCAGGATCAAGAGTAGTGCAAATAGCAATGCCGGTGGTTGGGGAACATGGCATAGCTTACAACATCTCCACCATCGACTTGGGAGTGGCCACAAGGGAGCAGAAGGTTGAGCATCTCCAGGAATCGGTCACCATAGTGGTGCACCTTATCCAGCAAGATAAGATCTCCAAAGAGGAATGAAAGGAGCAGGTGGCTGATCTAACAACTTATATTCAGTAGTGGTCATCTCCAAATGAGCATCCTACAACATCATTGGCCCCACCTTAGTTGCTATCCAAAGAATAGATTGAAAAACTAGAAAAGAGATGGAACTTGGACAAAACTATGGAAAATTGGTTCCGACAGGTTTTGGACATAGGGAACACAAGTATCAATGTGGCTATCCGAGTAGGAAATAGGTTCCTAGAGGTTTAGAAAACTCTTGAAGACACAAGGCAGATTTGGGAGAAGTTCCCAAGGAAATACGATGTAGCCTACCAGAAGATTGAGGCCATTCTCATGTTGTCGAGTGATATCTGGGAGAAGGACTTAGCCTTCAAAGATGATGACCACTAGCTGGTGGATACCTAGAAGCGAGACTATAATCGCCGAAAGAGAAGGCTGGAGCAGATTTTGGAATGGATAACGCCTGACATTGAATGGGCAAGGGAGTCCAGGGAGGAGTGTACTCAATACCTCAAATTGATGATAGGGTATGAGGTGCCCGCAGTTGAGATCAATCCTGAGAACATCAAGCCCCACTTCTTGAAGATTATGGAAGATGGGATGTCCGCTGAAGTCACCACTGAGTTCATGTGTTTCGCGACCCGAGCCGTCGCGCAATCAGAAGCTTGCAAAGAGAATGATGCTAAGTATGAGGCAGACTAGAAGAAGCTTGGCAGCAATTCTGAGGAATGGAGTTACCAAATCCTAAAATCCAACATCGTGGAGGTAGATAAGCTCCAGTCCCTGATCCTAAGTTTCATGGAGTATGCCACATTAAAAAAGTGAGAGGGCAACCTAGGCATCGATGAATAGTTCCTTGAAGAATAGCTACAGTAGAGGGAAAATGGCTAAAAGAAAAATTTTCTACAGTGTTGTCACTAGATGACGACATAGGGGAGAGACAAGAAAGTATTTATAAATGTAATATATTTGGGGGTAGGTGAAACCCTAATGTAAAATGAATCTTGGCCACTCATTTTGTTTCTTGAAAACTATAAATAGGGCTCTCCTCCTCTCATTTTAAGGGAGTTGAGTTGTTGTAAAGGCATGCTATAGAAATTATAAATAGCAAATACAGTCATTTTCTGGTGTATTTTCTAGGTTTCTCAATATGTTTCATGATTCCTCTCCCTTTTAGTTACAGTTTTGCTTTAAGTTACTTTATTTTTCTAGCATCTTCAGATTAGACTTGGTAAATTTAGTATGTGATTTTTGGTTTTGGAGATAGTTGTTGTGTGTATGCTTTCCTTGTCCATACTTTTGGTCATTTGTTGAAGGTAGATGACTGTGCAAAGTTAGTCTGGACTTTGATTTCATTGCTGCTCATTAAAGTTTATCTTTATTCATGTTTCCATAATGAATGAATGATGAACATCTACAGTCCCTAGAAGATAGCACAGATTTCATGATATTGTGAGAATTATGATTAAGTGAAATCCAGTTTAAGGAAACTCTCCACAGCAAGAACCTCCATGATCATTGTTCATTGGTAGTTGCAGGTCCAGGAAACATCTTTCTTCCTCACCCTTTCCTTTTTCCTTTTTTTTAGAAACAACTTGTGCCAAGGTTTATTGCACATTGTAAAGCCAAATCCAATGAAATAATGGAGTCTAAGACTGTTGCCTGATCCTACAACAAATCATATCAATTCCAGACCTCTAGAACTCCATTTATCGACTCAATTCCTCTACAGCTTCAACCACGTAAGGCTGCCTTGTGATTCCACCAAATCATATAAACAACTGAAATATTCCAAGCATCATCAAGACCTAACATCTGAGAGACCTTGGGATAGTGTTTTGCAATTTGATTATGGAAAATTGTCTTTCAAGAGAGGTGATGCACCTATGCATTACCTGTGTTGTGAAGTGCATGTAAACACCATCAACAATATCTACATTTTCTTCTTTATAGATCCTTTCATCTATATCTATGAGACCTTTTGGTACCTTCCTTAATAACCTTGCTCCACTTTTTTATTGTGAATCCATATTCCTATAGTAGGTCTAGGATCTCTCATGTTTAAATACATCATGTTTTGTACTATTGTAGAATCCACATGGATTCTTTCTAGCTCCTAAAAACTTTATCTCAAAGTGGAATGGTTTATCACATTTAAAGCATGCTGCATCATTTCACCTTCTCCCACCTCTTCTTTGGCCTTTGTCTCCATGGAGTTGACTTCTATCACTATAACTATCTCAATTTGATTAATTATGTATAGAATTAATATTTTCTAAATCTGCCATAGCGACATCTTATATCCATGATCTTGTTGGTATAATCGTAATTGTACTAATCGTTTAACATATTCAATTAGTTTTTGGTGTTTATTGCTTGTTATAGTATAATATTCTCTTAATCTAAACAATTTTGAGGGATAATTTTGGGTGTCAATGTCATCCCACTCTCCATAGATACCACAATAGAGTGAGTTCATATTTTTAGGTATTTTTTGTAGGTCCACTCATAGTGCATTGGATTTATTTTCTCCTACTTCCTTGGGGTAGTCATTTCTAATTTGGGCTTCCCTACCATAGAAAACACACAAGATATTGGGTCTTGGTGCATAGATTTCCAATTTTGATATTATATCTTGTTGTATTCTCAATTGTTCTACTCCTAGTCTAAATTTATCCAATTCCTTGTTCTCTCTTTCTCTGTCCTATTTTTTCCAGAACCTAGTTTCAATCCAACATGCAAATGTAACTAATTCTGAATATGTATTAAAGTGTCATCCATCCAGTGTTATTCTAACTTTTGGTATAATTCTAGAGATGAACCATTCAATATTTTTTTTTCAATTAAGGGTTCTTCTAGTCTTTTGGTGACTTCTTTGAATATTTTATCAAATTATTTTATTGTCTCATGCTTAGTTTGTGTTAGTTCCTAGAGTTTTCTTACCCCCTTTGTAGGTATGTCTAGAGTGTCCAAATTGGCTAAGAAATGTTTTTTTATTGTCTCCCAATCCCTATCATTGTTAGGGTAGTTTTTCCTATACCATTTCAAATTATCTCCATGAAGTGATCCAAAAAATTCAAATAGCTTTATTTCATTTCTAGTTATGCACTATCATTGCCACATAAACTCTAAGATGAATAGATTTTTTGCATCTTCACTTGTGTCTTGTCTAAAGATAGGAAATTTTGTGGTATTTTTCATTTTTAGTTATTCTTCTAGCACTATTTGTATATCTTATATTGAATTTGTATCCACTTAGTATGTTCATATTGTTTTCCTCTCCTTTTTTTTCTGCTACATTTTTTTCCTCTATGTTGTGATGTTCTTATTTTACAAAAAAATCCTTGATTTTAATGGAAATAAGGGTGACTCATGGTTTAGGGTTTGTGTATATTCAAAGTGTCTTTTTATTCTTGGATATACCTATTTATTAGTGTCATTTGATTAATTGATAGTGGAATTTTATTAGGAGTTGTTAAGATATACCTCATACTTGTTTGTTAATATTTTTTCTCTCCCTTAAAGGACCCTTGCTATCCTTGTAGGTACTTGAATATAGGAGAGAAAATATGTCATAAAAATTCTTCTATATATTTGATCATTCTTCTATTTGTCCTAAAATTTTATTTTCACATCAGTAATGATACAAAGTGTCAAGGAATTTAAGCCTCCTCCAAATTGACACAAATTTGTATTTATCTTCATCTAATCTTCTTCTCATTCCAATCTGTTTGGGGGTGATGATAGTTTATATTATTTAAAATATATATACTAACACTTATGATTAGTTTTAACCCAAAGTTCTTGGATCCCCATACGCTTGTGACATTATCTCTCACCCAATAAAATTCCATAAATACATCTCGATATGCATGTCATGACACATCTTTTTATTTATTATCCTTAGAATGACTCATGTTCCTCTACGTAGAACACACAATTCTAAGGGAGGGATATCATCTCTAATTATTCTTAAAAATATGTCTTAAAAATATTGATGTCTTATTATCTCATCATCTAGCTTGGGGGAACCTGAATAGACTTATTTTTATCTTAATCTTGTCATCTAGCTTGGGGGCAACTTGACTAGACTTGTCTTTTCTACAACTGTCCTGCAACACAGTTTTTAGAAGCTACATGCCTATTCGCATGCATATGATCTTCAACATAACATAGCTTTCTAACCATACTTATCAAAATTTTCTTTATATCTAATTAGATTTATCATGTATATATTTTTTCTTTTTCACCTAACATGTTTTCTATAGCAGCTAGCATGTTTTTGGTGAATTTATAGTAAACTTTGCATGATAGAAGACTCATTTCCTCTTTCTGTCTTGGATCAAATTTATAATTCCATATATAGGATCAAAGACCTATGTCCTCTTCATCCTAGGTATACTATCTTCAACACAATTCTCTCACTAATTTATCTCGCATTCTCTAGAATACATATGGGTAAGTACACCAAGATGGTGAACAAAAAGGGGGTCAAAAGTGGTCACTTTTTTTCTAAAATCAGCTAAACCTAAACTTGGAGGAGTAATTTGAGATTCATGCACTCAAAATTTGAAGATACCAAAAGAATAATAATTTTAGTACTTTGAATCTAGAGTTTCTAAACTAGTAAAGTTTTTAAAAAATAGATAAGATTAAGATGGTCAAATGATTAATGCACACACAATTATTTCTATTTTTTTAGTAAAACATAACATAGTGTCTATCATGCATCCCTAAATTTATTTTAGTTGCATTTAGTGTTTTCAAAACCCATTGGTAGAAATTTAGTCAAGAGTGGGTACTAGAAATTATATATTTTTTATTAAGTATTTTTTATGTTTATTCAAAGTGGATGCATCCTAAAAATCACATCATCGAGCATGCACATCACTTAACTTGCACCAAAATAATAAAAAATACAAAAAAAGTTCTAATGTGTAAATAATGAAGTGTAGAACAATATTTTTTTTTTTTTTCAAATTTGGAGAAGTAGGTCAAAAGTTATTTAAAAAAGTCAATGCATATTTTTGTGATAACTATGGAAACATTAGTGAAATAAATTAAAAATAAACATGTTAATGTAGTTCAAATATAAAATAAGTTATATGGTTGAAAATATTAGAAGATGTGTGAAATTATGGTGGTAATTTTAATAATATTTAATTTATAATGTGTTAACCTAATGATGAGAAAGTTGAAAAACAAGAATGGAGGAAAAAATCATGCAAAAATGAGGCAAAGGAACCATCCTAGCCTGAGGCTTGTCATCCAAGTATAAGTACAAGAAAAAATGTACATATTTGTGCAAGCCAAAACATATACATGCTTTTTTCAAGCCAAAACACATGTAAATCTTTTGTAAAAGAAAAAATATGTATGTTTTTAGTGTAAGAAAAAATGCATACTTGTTTTTAAAAGCCAAAAAAAGCTTGTTTTGTGGTCTAAACTAAAAGAATCATATTCTTGAATCCAAATAACCAACTCTCTCTCCATCCACCTTAGTATCTAACTCTCTCTACATATCTCTATCAATATTCCTCTCAAGTTGTGCCTTCATCCCTCCCCCCAAAATCTCTCTATCCCTCTCTCTCCCTCTAAATCTATGTATCTCTCCTTACCCCTTCCTCCCTCCTTCCCTCCCTCCCTCCCTCCTTCCCTTTGTACTTTTTATCTCAAAGGGAAGGTGCAAAATTATGGGGGTCCAAAATGTGTCCAACCATCTTTAAATTTTCTAAAAACTCATGATGTGAGCACATTATAATGTGCTTGTGTTATAATGCACTCACGTTATAACTTTTTATAACAAAAAAATAAAGTTTTCATCATTTTGATTTATGTATTTTCCTACAAACCCACAACCTTCAAACCATCAAGATCAGACTTGCATTATTGGAGACCAATTTCTTCATCAAATCATTGCCAAATTTTTGTTAAAATTTTTCCACAACATTGGGGAGGTCAAAGGAGTAAGTTGTGTTTATTTTTTTAATGTGAATTTGTTTCTAAATAGGTAGATTTAATAAGTTTTTTGATGCAAATTTATTTATTTTATAGGAAATGATAATCACTCTCCTAATCTTCAAAATCCTCCTTCACCTCAACCCAAAATATCTATTGAAGAGAAAACCAACAAAAAACTCCTCCAATAGTTCCTCAATATACTCTAGGAACTCAAAAAATATAATGGGGAAATTTGAAAACAATAAAAAATAAATTGAGGATATAATTTCAAGGTTGAAAGATCATGTAAGCTCAGCCTCACATAGATCCATTCTTGCTTGATCACTTGAATCAATTTTATCTAATCTAGATTAAATTATCAAGCAAATATCTAACTTTGTGGATAAGAGAAGAGAGTACAGACAATTTTATGTTGATAAACTATCATATAAGCAAGTGAAAGATGAGAAAATTATTAAATTTGACTTGTGTTCTCTATTCACAAACCCTAAAACAAATCAACCTTTAAACCCTTCAAGGAAGAGGTTCCCTATCCATTGGTCCTGTTGGTGTTTAACAAATGAAACCCAGCAAGGATTTACAATTCTCTAAGAGGTAGCCAACCTCCATTATAAAGAACCACAAAGGCTAGTGGCCAACTAATAGGCAATGGAATGGATACATATTTCCCCTACACTTCAAGCTTTGTAAGACCTAGGGGGGTAACCCTTTAGCAACATCAAAAAATATAGACACACAAGTAACAGGATATTGCTTAACAGATGATGCTCTCACAAATATGTGTTGAGAAACCTAAAATATCACATAACATTGGCAAGATATTGAATGAATTTCATCAATCAACATGGAGAACATGATAGACACAACTCAACAAAATAGATTTGAAATGGTTTTTTGGTTTAAAGAGTTGGGACCAAACTGAAAATAGCATAAACTTGATAATGGACCAGTGCCATAAAAATGGGCTATGGAGTCATATAACTAGCATTTATCTTTCAGTGTTGAACATGCTCTGAAGGTCTTGCATTGTCACATTATGACAACTAGACCATTGAATCTTTCTCTCATAATTCTTCTTATGAATCCACCTGAAACATAACACTCCTATCACATTTGACAAAGCAATTACACTATCCCTGAACAATAGGCAATAATAAAAGAAGCTTGTGCTTTATTAAAGCAATTACACCATTCATAGAACAAAAGGCAACAATAGATGTAACTCAAATGCAGAAAATGTGCATGAACAGATTCAGACAACTTTATTATTGGATCCAAAACAGCATTACAATTTAGCCATGGCGACAATTATCAGCTAAAATAAACATAACAAAACAATTCAGAACATACACTTTCAAATTAAAATGACTAACAGTCATATTTCCCCCTAGCTTTACAATCTACCCATAGCTTCTACCTGACTTGCAGAGATTTCAGAAATTGGAATGCTGTACAATGAGAAGAGAAGAGAAGAAATAGAAGAATGAAGGCAGCCCTAAAACTGATCCAAAAATGCCATCTGGAATCTTCATTCACCGTTGATCATCAATTATGCAAAAGAATCTCTCATCTCTCTTCCTGCAACAAACTCTACCTCTCAAAATTGCCTTTGCTCATCATTGCCCAGCAACGGAAAACATGCCCATGTGGAGAATTTCATCATTTTACCCAACTGCTCATTCTCGTGAAAATTTTGTTTCAGCCTTTTACTTGCTGCACATTATACTTTGAAATATTTCCCCACTTTATAATGTTGTAGCTTTATTCTTCTTTCATATATTAAAGTTTAATAACTTTAATATTTCTGCTCTTTAATACTGCTGCATATAAAAACCCAAAACATATACTTGATTATAAAATGAATAAATTCACTTTATAAAATACCACCAGTGAATATTTAATTCACTCTCCATTTACTTGGGCAAAAAACAAAAATTTACCCATGGGCATGCTTTACCATTTAAATTTTTGGCATTGGGCCCACCCCATTTTAATCACAAAAAATAATCCCGTGAGGTCTGTGAGATCCGCGAGGTTGTGAGGTCCACGAGGTCAGTGAGGTTGCATTCTCACCAACCTCGCACCTTTTTTATAACATTACCAAAAATCTCGCGAGGTCCGCGAGGTTGCGAGGTCAGTGAGGTCCGCGAGGTTGTGAGGTCTATGAGGTGACGAGGTCTACAAGGTCAATGAGGTCTGCGAGGTCAGCGAGCTCAGCGAGGTTGCGAGGTCCGCGAGGTTGGCCCTAAATTCATTTTTTGGCACTCTTGCAAAATGGTCAAAATAGGTCAGGTTGGCTCAGGAATCAATCTAGGAAACCATTCAAACGACCTTGTGAAACCATAAAAACTTTCAAGAACATAGTCATCTGACCCAAAAGTATAGTGCAAAAGATGGATTGGAGAAATAGATTATGAGGAAGCAGATATTAATCGAAAAAGTTGCCCAGTCAGGCTTTTCTGAAACAGCAGTTGTTCTGAACCAATTGAAACTGATCCAATTGCCAATTTGTAAACATAGCAAATCAACCCCTGACAAGTTTCCATCAGACACAGTGGAACATTAAGATACCCTAAGCACATGTGCAAAATGAACTTCCATGAAACATCTTTGATCAAAAGATACTGACAATCGAAGTTGATCATTCAGAAAGGTTGTCAGGAATGTAGCTGCAAAATAGAACAAACTACATTGGGTTTCGATCTGCTAAAAATAGCAAATCATATCATGAGGTTCTAGAAATTGACACCTGAGATTATTTAGGTATGGATAATATGGAACAACATTCATTTTGACATGACAGTGAACTGGTTGCAAAAACCAAGCTCAAACAGGAAGCTATTTTGAAGAACAAACAGTCTGCAAACAACAAAACAATGTGAAAATCCTCCAGCTTCACTTTTTGAAACTCTGTCACAACTTATCATGGGAAGCTCAAATTTGACATGCCTGCTCACATATGTCTACTGAGTATGTCTGCAAATGGGTTTTGCACGAAAATCAACAAGATTTAAATTATAATCCTCAAAATCGGGTTAGTTAGGACTGATTCTTTAGGTGCACTTCTGAAAGTGCAGAAGCAAAATTTTGAAATAGGCATCTCAAATTTGCAAAATTTAAGAGTCCCATCAGTGGCTCTGACTGGGGATGTATTCCCCCTATGGGAATAGCAAGATCCTAAATCTCTAGAGAGTAGACCAAAAGGTGAGTCTGACAGGTGCCCTCAAACTGTTCCTTCACTTAACCTTGTTTTTCAACTTTATCTAATGACCCCAGGCCACCAAATGAAAAATGGGAATCAACATTTACCTCTTTCAAACACCAATCTATTAAAAGAGTTGATCTCTTTCAAGTCATGCTTGCATCTGTCAAACCAAACCAATATAGGTGACCTTCTTACAAGTTGGAAAATGTGGCAGCCATTGAAATTTGCCTGATTACAAACGCTGCCACTACAATCTCTGTCATTCTTCATTGTATTATCAGTCACAAATTGCAAGCTTCCATCATCACATGACATATATGTGTTACATTCATCATATGTAATATGCTCAAATTGAAAATAACATTTCCTACTATTCATCTCATTGTCCTGTTCTACAAAGATAATTTCTAGCTGAACTGGAAACTGAAAAAGTTCAAACTCCTTGAAGTAAATGACACCAGGATATTCAACCTTACCTACAACATCTATTTCAAATTTAAAATATTCATAAGAGGTTCCCTCAAGGAGTTCATCAAATTTTTCTTTTGTTTGTTCAAGACTACATTCCAACCATGCATGAAATGTATCATTAGAACTCTTAGCAAAGAGTGGGTTATTCCTCCACCAATAGGTCTCATCATTTCTTATCTCCAATGAAGATGGAGGCTCATCAAACAATGGATTTTTTATTATATTCATTTTGAAAATAAGAGTCTCAGCCTCCTCAACATGAATGTCCAAATCCTTCAAGTCATCATTGCACTCAAACTCATTGCAATCACTAGAAGAGAAAATAGACAAGTCTTCAACTTCATTCCCATTCTCAGATTGTTCAATACACACATCTGGCATTTCTGCCATATCCACATAATCTGAGGGTGAAATCATGTCCTCCACATCTTGCATGCTAATGTTATCCTCATCTGATATAGAACTTTCCAATTCTACTTCATTCAAGCTAGTATGGCTAGCATAAGAAAAATCAGCATGATCACCCTTATGAGTTGAATGTACATGAACATGCCCCATGATACTAAGCTCAGTATTGATGAAGCTTTCAACCTTGGTAATATTGTAATTAGGATTCCACGGTTCTAACACATTGAATGATGAATTCATTATCTCATCATCACTTTTATCATCAAACAAATAACCAAATTCATCAGAACCATAGGACTGTAGATGGACCCTCTCTATGATCTCATCACTAGAACAACCAATAGTTTCATTACACAATTTTATATGCCAAGCATCTAAAACTCTTTCCATCTTTGTTTCACATAAACAGTCGTGAGTAGAAAAAGCATAAACGGGTTCATTATCTTCTTCATCATTATAAGGGTATTCACAGTTAGCAAAAGAGTAGTCAATTTGACCTTCATCAACATCCCCATCATAGGATGACTTATCACTGCATAGACCATGCTCAGATTCCTCATAGTAGGTTCTTGAATTTTCATCTTCAATGTCTTGATCACTAACTTGAAAAGGAATGTTATCAACATTTGTATCATCTTCACAAACCAAAATAGGACATGGAAAGATGTCTTTTACCTCTTTCGTTTCTTCAACACACAAGATATTGCAAGAAAAAATTTCATGCATATTCACTTGCTCATCATACCATGCATCTTCCTCTTCATTACTTCTGCAAGGATCTAAACATGTACTAACTATGAGCTGATTGCAGTCAATATCCTCATTCATACAACATATATCTTCATATTGTGACACTCTTTTCATTCTTGTGTATCATGTTCTGACTTTCTTGAAACAAACAGCTACTACCTTCATTTTGAGACACTACATTTTGATGATGTTTAACATGAAGTTCATTAGGATCTGCAGATCATGATGATGGAGAAATTGGAGCAACAACATCATTTCCCTCTTGACAAGAAATTTTATTAATTGATCCATGAGTTCTTTTTCCTTGAGGTGTGTTAGGATGATCAACACTTACAACCCGATGTCCTTTCATCATTGAAAACCTCAAATTATTCTCAATGTCTATAGCCATCTGATATGCTTGGAGTAGGGTTGTAGGCTCTTTATCCCTCAATAGATAACTCATCTTTTTGTCGAATTATCCTAAGTACATGACCAAACATTCAACATCATTTGGCCTTATGTTCTCCGGAATCTCTCTTATGATCATTGAAAATTTGAGATTAAGAGATGGGACTAACTCATTTTCTCGTTTCTCCATGTTCATGAACTTTTTCCTTATCAAAACAAGGTTAATCCTTTCTCCAAACTGTTCCATGAACACTGCCTTGAACTCTTCATATGAATGAATGGAAGAGGCTGGTAAATAAGAGAACCACTCTCTTGCATCTCCTCTCAAGGACTAAACAAATAACCTTATGATCACATCTTCGTGATCAATCTCATAATCATCCATCACATTAATGAACTCTTGCAAATGTTTAATTGTTGATTCAGCCTTATCACCAATGAACCTTGGTAACTTATTTCTAACTTTAGCTGGAATGTCATTTGGGTAACCACTAAGGCTACTAAAATTGATGGCTCTGTACCTTATAGCTAAAACCTCTTTGACAATCTGGCTGGGGACTGATCACAAACCTTAGTTCCATCTAGAACCATACTAAGGTGCATGTATTGAAGCATCTTGATATGCCCTTTTCAAATTTTACATATCAACTCTACAGTTGATGATACATTGCCCTATTTCTACCTTTCATAATATTCTTAGGAAACCATAATGCATGATTCAAATGCATTTACACATAAGATCTATTTAGTGCGCGAATTTAAAGAACATGCATACTTCTCCAACAAAGTACATAGGCTACAAATTACAACTCAGAAGTATGCATACTAAATATTACTGTCCTTTCCCTATTTTAGTGCTAATCACTCAATAGGGAACCAAATTTTTGTCTAAGATGTTCAAATATGGCTTTCATATACAATTTCTTGAAAACCAAGAGTGGGAAATACTTGGAAACTTTGCAGCTGCTGCAAATTATGTTCCTGACTGGAAATGTATGTAGATTTGAAACTTTCTTCAAATTTTCAATAGGTTCTATTAACAGAGTCACCACCTCCTTTCATACAGGACTAAACTTCAAATAGTATGACGTTCTTTCACAGTTACACTTCCTCTCTGAGTTCCTTTCCACCAGTAGAGCACCACATATTACAAAACTGTTCAGGTTCACTGCAATACCTTTTTCTCTAGGGTTGAAATCCTTCAAACTTTGAACTAAATCAGAATGGTAGATCATTTGACTCTATGCACTGACTCTTAAGGCTAGATTCTGCAATTATAATTTTCTCAAATTCTCCCCAGCGGAGTCACCATTCTGTTGGTGTTTAAAAAATGCAACCCAGCTAGGATTTGCAATTCTCTAAGAGGTAGCCAACCTACATTATAAAGAACCACAAAGGCTAGTGGCCAATTGATAGGAAATGGAATGGATACACATTTCCCCTTCAGGCTCTATAAGACCTAGGGGGGTAACCCTTTAACAACATCAAAGAATCTAGACACACAAGTAACAACATATTGCTTAACAGATGATGCTTTCACAGAAATATGCTGAGAAACCTAAAATATCACTTCACATTGGCAAGATATTGAATGAATTTCATCAATCAGCATGGAGAACATGACTGACACAACTCAACAAAATAGATTTGAAATGGTTTTTTGGTTTAAAGAGTTGGGACCAAACTAAAAACAATAGAAACATGATAATGGACCTGTGCCATAAAAATGGGTTATGTTGTCATATAACTAGCATTTATCTTTCAGTGTTGAACATGCTCTAAAGGTCTTGCAAATGTTGTCACATTATGACAAGCAAACCACTGAAGCTTTCTCTCATAATTCTTCTTATGAATCCACCTGAAACATAACACTCTTGTCACATTTGTCAAAGCAATTGCACTATCCCTGAACAATAGGCAATAATAAAAGCAACTTGTGCTTTATTAAAGAAATTACACCATTCATAGAACAAAAGGCAACAATAGATGTAACTCAAATGCAGTAAATGTGCATGAACAGAGTCAAACAACTTTATTACTGGATCCAAAACAACATTACAATTCAGCCATAGAGACAATTATCAGCTAAAATAAACAAAACAGAACAATTCAGAACATACCCTTGCATATTAAAATGACTAACAGTTATATTTCCCCCTAGCTTTACAATCTACCCATAGCTTATGCCTGACTTGCAAAGATTTCAAAAATTGGAACCCTGTACAATGAGAAGAGAAGAGAAGAAATAGAAGAATGAAGGCATCCCTAAAACTGATCTGAAAATGCCATCTGGAATCTTCATTCACTGTTGATCATCAATTTTGCAAAAGAATCTCTCATCTCTCTTCCTTGGACAAACTCTACCTCTCAAAACTGCCTTTACTCATCATTACCCAACAACAGAAAACATGCCCATGTGGAGAATTTCATCATTTTACCCAGCTGCTCATTCCCATGATAATTTTGTTTCAACCTTTTACTTGCTGCACATTATACTTTAAAATATTTCCCCTCTTTATAATTTTGTAGCTTTATTCTTCTTTCATATGTTAAATTTTAATAACTTTAATATTTATGCTCTTTAATACTGTTACATATAAAAACCCAGCACATATACTTGTTTATAAAATGAATAAATTCACTTTATAAAATACTACCAGTGAATATTTAATTCACTCTCCATTTACTTGGGCAAAAAACAAAAATTTACCCTTGGGCATGCTTTACCATTTAAATTTTTGGCATTGGGCCCACCCCATTTTAATCACAAACAATAATCCCACAAGGTCCGTGAGGTCCGCGAGGTCAGCAAGGTTGCATTCTCTCCAACCTCGCACCTTTTTGATAACATTACCAATAATCTCGCTTGGTCCACGAGGTTGTGAGGTCAACGAGGTCCGCGAGGTCCCGCAAGGTCCATGAGGTTGCGAGGTCCATGAGGTCGTGAGGTCTACGAGGTCAGCGAGATCGCGAGGTCCACAAGATCAGCCCTAAATTCATTTTTTGGGAATCTTGCAAAATGGTCAAAACAAGTCAGGTTGGCTCAGGAATCAATCTGGGAAACCATTCAAACGACCTCGTGAAACCATAAAAACTTGCAAACACATAGTCATCTAACCCAAAAGTATATTGCAAAAGAAAGATTGAAGAAAAAGATTATGAGGAAGTAGATATTAATTGGCAAAGTTGCCCAGTCAGGCTTTTCTGAAACAACAGCTGTTCTGAACCAATTGAAACTAATCCAATTGCGAATTTGTAAACATAGCAAATCAACCCCTAACGAGTTGCCATCAGACATAGTGGAACATTAAGATACCCTGAGCATGTGTGCAAAAGGAACTTCAATGAAACATATTTGAACAAAAGATACTGACTGTCGAAGTTGATCATTCAGAAAGGCTATTAGGAATGCAACTGCAAAACATAACAAACTGCATTTGGTTTCGATCTACTAAAAATAGTAAATCAGATCATGAGGTTCTGGAAGCTGACACCCAAGATCATTTAGGTATGGATAATATGGAATTACATTCATTTTTACATGATAGTGAACTTGTTATGAAAGCCAAGCTCAAACAGGAAGCTATTTTGAAGAACAAACAGTCTGCAAACAACAGAATAGTGTGAAAATCCTTTAGCTTCACTTTTTGAAACTTTGTCAAACCTTATCATGGGAAGCTCAAATTGGACATGCCTCCTCACATATTTCTAATGAGTATGTCTACAAATGGGTTTTTCACGAAAATCAATAGACTTTAGAATTATAATCCTCCAAAGCAGGTCAGTCAGGACTGATTCTTTAGGTGCATTTCTAAAAGTGCAGAAGCAAAATTTTGAAATAGGCTTCTCAAATTTGCAAAATTTAAGAGTGCCATCAGTGGCTCCAACTGGGGATGTATACCCCCTATGGGAATAGCAAGATCCTAGATCTCTGGAGAGTAGACCAAAAGCTGAGTTTGACAGGTGCCCTCAAACTGTTCCTTCACTTAACCTTGTTTTTCAACTTCATCTGATGACCCCAGGCCACCAAATGAAAAATGGGAATCACCATTTACCTCTGTTAAACACCAATCTATTAAAAGAGTTGATCTCTCTCAATTCATGCTTGCATCTATCAAACCAAACTAGTATAGGTGACCTTCTTACAAGTTGGAAAATGTGGTGGCCACTGAAATTTTCCTGATTACAAACATTGCCACTACAATCTCTGTCATTCTTCATTGTATAATCAGTCACAAATTGCAAGCTTCCATCATCACATGACATATATGTGTTACATTCATTGTATGTAATATGCTCAGATTGAAAATAACATTTCCTATTATTCATCTCATTGTCATGTTCTACAAAGATAATTTCCAACTGAACTGGAAACTGAAAAAGTTCAAACTCCTTCAAGTAACTGACACTAGGATACTCAACCTTACCTACAACATCTATTTCAAATGTCAAACAGTCATAAGAGGTGCCCTCAAGGAGTTCATCAAATTTTTCTTTTGTTTGTTGAAGACTACATTCCAACCATGTGTGAAATGTATCATTAGAACTCTCAACAAAGAGTGGGTTATTCCTCCACTAATGGGTTTCATCATTTCTCATCTCCAATGAAGATGGAGGCTCATCAAACAATGGATTTTCCATTATATTCATCTCTAAAATAAGAGTCTCAGCCTCCTCAGCATGAATTTCCAAATCCTTCAAGTCATCATTGCACTCAAACTCGTTGCAATCACTAGAAGAGAAAATAGACAAGTCTTCAACTTCATTCCCATTCTCAAATTATTCAATATACACATCTGACATTTCTGCCATAACCACATAATCTGAGAGTGAAATCATGTCCTCCACATCTTGCATGCTAATGTTATCCTCATCTAATATAGAACTTTCCAAGTCTACTTCATTCAAGCTAGTATGGCCAGCATAAGAAAAATCAGCATGATCACCCTTATGAGTTGAAGGTGCATGAACATGCCCCATGATACTAAGCTCAGTATTGATGAAGCTTTCAAACTTGGTAATATTGCAATTAGGATTACATGGTTCTAACACATTGAATGATGAATTAATTATCTCATCATCACTTTTATCATCAAACAAATAACCAAATTCATTAGAACCATAGGACTACAGATGGACCCTCTCTATGATCTCATCACTAGAACAACCAAGAGTTTCATTACACGATGTTATATGCCAAGCATCTGAAACTGTTTCCATATTTGTTTCACATAAACAGTCATGAGCAACAAAAGCATAAACAGGTTCATTACCTTCTTCATCATTATAAGGGCATTCACAATCAATAGAAGAGTAGTCAATTTGACCATCATCAGCATCCCCATCACAAGATGACTTATCACTACACAGACCATGCTCAGTTTCCTCAGAGTAGGTTCTTGAATTTTCATCTTCAATGTCTTGATCACTAACTTGGAAAGGAATGTTATCAATATTTGTATCATCTTCACAAACCAAAATAGGACATGGAAAGATGTCTTGCACCTCTTTCATTTCTTCAACACACAAGATATTGCAAGAAAAAATTTCATGCATATTCACTTGTTCATCATACCATGCATCTTCCTCTACATTACTTTTGCAAGGATCTACACATGTGTTGACTATGAGCTGATTGCAATCAGTATCCTCATTCATACAACAAATATCTTCATATTGTGACACACTCTTTTCATTCTTGTGTATCACGTTCTGGCTTTATTGAAACAAATAGCTACTACCTTCATTTTGAGACAATACATTTTGATGATGTTTAACATGAAGTTCATTAGGATCTGCAGATCGTGATGATGGAGAAATTGGAGCAACAACATCATTTCCCTCTTGACAAGAAATTTTATTAAATGATTCATGAGTTCCTTTTTCTTGAGGTGTGTTAGGATGATCGACACTTACAACCCGATGTCCTTTCATCATTGAAAACCTCAAATTATTCTCAATGTCTATAGCCATCTAATATGCTTGGAGCAGGGTTGTAGGATCTTTATCCCTCAACAAATAACTCATCTTTTTGTCAAATGATCCTAAATACATGACCAAACATTCAACATTATTTGGCCTTATGTTCTCCGAAATCTCTCTTATGATCATTGAAAATTTGAGATTAAGAGATGGGAGTAACTCATCTTTTCCTTTCTCCATGTTCATGAACTTTTTCCTTATCAAAACAGGGTTAATCCTTTCTCCAAACTATTCCATGAACACTGCCTTGAAATCTTCCCATCAATGAATGGAAGAGGCTGGTAAATAAGAGAACCACTCTCTTGCATCTCCTCTCAAGGACTGAACAAATAACCTTATGATCACATCTTCGTGATCAATCTCATAATCATCCATCACATTAATGAACATTGCAAATATTTAATCACTGATTCAGCCTTATCACCAATGAACCTTGGTAACTTATTTCTGACTTTAGCTGGAATGTCATTTGGGTGACCACTAAGGCTACTAAAATTGATGGATCTATACCTTCCAGCTGAAACCTCTTTGACAATCAGGCTCGGACTAATCACAAACCTTAGTTCCATCTGGAACCATACTAAGGTTCATGTATTGAAGCATCTTGATATGCCCTTTTCAAATTTTACATATCAACTCTATAGTTGATGATTCATTGCCCTATTTCTACCTTTCATAACAATCTTAGAAAAACATAATGCATGATTCGAATGCATTTACACATAAGATCAATTTAGTGAGTGAATTTAAAGAACATGCATACTTCTCCAACAAAGTACATAGGCTACAAATTACAACTCAGAAGTATGCATACTAAATATTACTGTCCTTTCCCTATTTTAGTGCTAATCACTCAATAGGGAACCAAAGTTTTGTCTAAGATGTTCAAATATGGTTTTCATATACAATTTATTGTAAACTAAGAGTGAGAAATACCAAGAAACTTTGCAGCTACTGCGAATTGTGTTCCTGACTGGAAATGTTTGTAGATCTGAAACTTTCTTCAAATTTTCAACAAGTTCTATTAACAAAGTTGCCACCTCCTTTCATAGAGGACTGAACTTCAAACAGTATGAAGTTCTTTCATAGTTAAACTTCTTTTGTGAGTTCCTTTCCACCAGCAAAGCACCACAAATTACAAAACTGTTCAAGTTCACTGCAACACTTTTTTCTCCAGGGTTGAAATCCTTCAAACTTTGAACTAAATTAGAATGGTAGATCATTTGACTCTATGCACTGACTCTTAAGGCTAGATTCTACAATTAGAATTTTCTCAAATTCTCCCCAGTGCAGTCACCATTCTGTTGGTGTTTAAAAAATGCAACCCAGCTAGGATTCAAAATTCTCTAAGAGGTAGCCAACCTCCATTATAAAGAACCACAAAGGCTAGTGGTCAACTGATAGGAAATCGAATCAATACACATTTCCCCTGCACTTCAGGCTCTATAAGACCGAGGGGGGTAACCCTTTAGCAACATCAAACAATCTAGACACACAAGTTTCAGCATATTGCTTAATAGATGATGCTCTCACAAAAATGTGCCGAGAAACCTAAAATATTACTTAACATTGGAAAGCTATTGAATGAATTTCATCAATAAGAATGGATAACATGACATACACAACTTAGCAAAACAGATTTGAAATGGTTTTTTGGTTTAAAGAGTTGGGACCAAACTGAAAACAAAAGAAACATGATAATGGACTAGTGCCATTAAAATGGGCTATGGAGTCATATAACTAGCATTCATCTTTCAGTGTTGAACATGCTCTAAAGGTCTTGAAAATGTTGTCACATTATCACAACCAAACCACTAAAGCTTTCTCTCATAATTCTTCTTATGAATCCACTTGAAACATAACACTCCTATCACATTTTTCAAAGCAATTCCACTATCCCTGAACAATAGGCAATAATAAAAGCAACTTGTGCTTTATTAAAGCAATTACACCATTCATAGAATAGAAGGAAACAACAGATGTAACTCAAATGTAGTAAATGTGCATGAAAAGATTCAGAAAAAATTATTATTGGATCCAAAACAACATTACAATTCAGCCATGGAGACAATTATCATTCTAAAATAAACATAATAGAACAATTCGGAACATACACTTTTAGATTAATATGACGAATAGTAATATTTCCCCCTAGCTTTACAATCTACCCATAGCTTTTTCCTGACTTGCAGAGCTTTCAGAAATTGGAACCCTATACAATGAGAAGAGAAGAGAAGAAATAGAAGAATGAAGGCAGCCCTAAAACTGATCCGAAAATGCCATCTGGAATCTTCATTCATAGTTGATCATCAATTCTGCAAAAGAATCTCTTATCTCTCTTCCTACAACAAACTCTACCTCTCAAAACTGCCTTTGCTCATCATTGCCCAACAACAGAAAACATGGCCATGTGGAGAATTTCATCATTTTACCTAGCTTCTCATTCCCGTGAAAATTTTGTTTTAGCCTTTTACTTGCTGCACATTATACTTTGAAATATTTCCCCACTTTATAATGTTGTAGCTTTATTCTTCTTTCATACATTAAATTTTAATAACTTTAATATTTCTACTCTTTAATGCTGCTGCATATAAAAACCCAACACATATACTTGTTTATAAAATGAATAAATTCACTTTATAAAATACCACCAGTGAATATTTAATTCACTGTTCATTTACTTGGGCAAAAAACAAAAATTTACCCCTAGGCATGCTTTACCCCTTAAAATTTTTGGCATTGGGCCCACCCCATTTTAATCACAAACAATAATCCCGTGAGGTCTGCAAGGTCCGCAAGGTCAGTGAGGTTCCATTCTCCCCAACCTCGCACCTTTTTTATAACATTACCAATAATCTCATGAGGTCCGGGAGGTTGCAAGGTCCGCGAGGTCCCACGAGGTTGTGTGGTCCATGAGGTTGCAAGATTGTGAGGTCATGAGGTCCACGAGGTCACGAGGTCCATGAGGTCAGCAAGGTCGCGAGTTCCGCGAGGTCGACCCTAAATTCTTTTTTTGGCACTCTTGCAAAATGGTCAAAATAGGTCAGATTGGCTCAGGAATCAATCTGGGAAACCATTCAAATGAATCGTGAAACCATAAAAAATTGCAAGCACATAGTCATCTAACCCAAAAGTATAGTACAAAAGACAAATCAGAGAAATAGATTATGAGGAAGTAGATATTAATTGGCAAAGTTGCCCAATCAGGCTTTTCTGAAACAACAGTTGTTTTGAACCAATTGAAACTGATCCAATTGCCAATTTGTAAGCATATCAAATCAACCCCTAACGAGTTTCCCTTAGACATAGTGGAACATTAAGATACTCTGAGCATGTTTGCAAATGGAACTTCCATGAAACATCTTTGATCAAAAGATACTGATAGTCGAAGTTGATCATTCAGAAAGGCTATCAAGAATGCAGCTGCAAAACAGAACAAACTGCATGTGGTTTCGATTTGCTAAAAATAGAAAATCAGATCATGAGGTTCTGAAAACTAACACCCAAGATCATTTAGGTATGGATAATATGGAACAACATTCTTTTTGACATGACAGTGAACTAGTTGCAAAAACCAAGCTCAAACAGGAAGCTATTTTGTAGAACAAAGTCTGCAAATAGCAGAACAGTGTAAAAATCCTCCAGCTTCAATTTTCAAAATTGTCAAAACTTATCATGGGAAGCTCAAATTTTACATGCCTTCTCACATATGTCTAATTTGTATGTCTGCAAATGGGTTTTTCATGACAATCAACAGGCTTTAAATTATAATCCTCCAAAGCGGGTCAGTCAGGATTGATTCTTTAGGTGCACTTCTGAAAGTGCAGAAGCAAAATTTTGAAATAGGCATCTCAAATTTGCAAAATTTAAGAGTGCCATCAGGTTCAACCACCAAGGGATAAATAATAATTTTTGACAGATGTGGTGGATGGTCTTTGACCATCTTCCATGTAACAATAATGAGGTGCTGCAATATTTTTTTGAGAAAACTCTACTATGAGGTTATCCTCAATAAAATTCCAAACTATTTTGATATGCAGGAGTTCCAAGGTAGAGGTGGAGGATTTGCACAAGAGAGAGTTGGGGCACGTCTCTACCCACAAGACTTGATCACTCACTAGACAAGTATACGAGCATGTTGTTATCCCTTTTGTTATTAAGGAGAGTGTTGAGGTAAAGACACTATAGTCAATTAGTTCCATAACCCAGAGCATCATACAACATTCTAGTCTTGTAACATAGGGTGAGTGGGGGGATTCTTTGGGTGGCACAGTTCCACCTATTTTTCAAACTTGTGGAACACCCTTTGTTTATGACCCCATGTGTAGTTATGACATAGGTGCATAAGGTACATCTACAATCGATTATATGGTGATGAAATATTCCCTTCTTAGTGAGGCATTCAGCCTTGATAGTTTGGTAAATCTTAGCAAGTTCATTGAATTTAATTTATTAAATTTTATTTTTGAAATGCTAGATTAACTAAACTAGTTTAATGATTATAATGAAATTTCAGGGTCATAGCGTTCATATAGTTTTAAGCGGTCCTTCACCTCCTTATTACACAATGAAATGTACTGTCGATGTATGCAAACAATAAATAATTATAAATATTACATGTGAATGGAATTGTTATATGAATATTATTCTTATATCCACTATTGAATGTTGAAAAGGTTAATCTTGGATATTTGACGACAAAACCTCACAGTGGAGATGGACATCGAAGCTTCACTCAAGTAATAAAATAAATAGTTTAGCTGATGAATTATAGAAAATATATTTTTGTAGTTTATATTCATATTGTTGATTTCATTGTATTTCACATCTTTCAAACTTAAAGAATTACTTCACATTGTATAACTAATGACTAGATGTTGATAGATGACACAATTTTAATTATAATATAGTTTTTTACAAATTCAACATAAGTAGTTATGCAATTACTTCAAATTGAATAAATAATAACTAGCAGAAAATACCAATTGAATTTTTTGGTCATGGAATTCCATGAGAGAAAATTTCTTTGAGGTTTTTCTTCAAGTAGCTCACTTCCTTGTCTTTGAAACCTCCATCATAAAACTACACAATTCAATATTGATAAAACATCATAACAAAATGTATATATTGGTGTCTTCTCAATTGTCTTCATAAATTTTTTTTGTTGAATCATATCTCTCCTATATGCCACAAACCCCTCCTACATTCTTGCATTCCATAGGAAAATGGAATTGATATTATTTATGATGTATGAAATTTACACATCTAATATCATATATTTTAAATTTTTGAATTATCTCCTTAGTTTATTATAAGTGGACCTACATCGAGTGTGGCATTTGACACTAAAATCTTGCCACTACTTGATTCCATCTTTGGAAAATTGGAACTTCATTATAGGGAATATATAATTTTATTCAATGAGATTCGAAAAGGTAAATAAACAAAGAAATTAAATAAGGAAGTAAAAATGAATAATTTCAAAGATCAAATATTCAAATAAGATAAGGCTCTTTGTAAGATGCTTAAGGCTGCAATGCTTATTAATGTTAAGATAAAAAATTGTAATAATGGAAATTGCATACCATGCAACCTTTTTTACTATGTCTTGCATTGATTTTAGGTATTCCTTTTAGCACATTTTTTAAACCCTTATTCATATTTAGTTTAGACATATGATAATTTCTTTATCCCTATGTGTTTTTGTTTCCCCTCTCCCATGTGTTTTACCCCTTGTATAATCCTTGTTTACCCTTCTCATGCAATATTTAACATTTTCTACTGACCATTTAACATTTCTAGTTTCCCTTCCATGTGTAGTAAAAACTTCCCTTGCTCCCCTTATATCTTGCCCATTTTAACAAAATGGCATCAAAGCATAGACAAGGAAGTGATCTATTTGAAAAAAATCCTCAAAGAAATGTGGTGTCATGGTGATGGAGTCCACATTTCTTTGAGGATGTTTTTCAAATAGCTCACTACCTTGTCTATGCTACCACATTTTCCATACATGTCTACCAAATAATTTTATCAAACAATTCAATTCCTTGCTGCTATGGCTAAAAGCCTAGAATAGGTTTTTTTAAACAAACTATGGATTCTTGTAAAAAATCTATCAAAACATAATAGTAAGCAATAACATAGATAAGGAAATGATTTGTTTGATAAAAATCCTCAAAGAAATATGGTCCCATGGTGATGTTCATCACCATGAGACCACATTTATTTGAGGCATTTTTTTCACATAGCTCATTGCCTTGTCTATGCTACCACATTTTCCATACATTTATACCAAAGTATTTGATGAAATAGTTCACTTCCTTATTGCTATGGATAAAATCCTCAAATAGGTTGTTTTGAAAAAAATATGGATGCTTGGACAAAATCTATCAAAGAATAATAGAAAGCAATAACATAGACAAGGAAATGAGATGTTTTAAAAAAAATCCTTAAAGAAATTTTGTCTCATGGATAGATTTTTTCTAAGCATCCATAGTTTGTTCAAAAGAACCTATTTTAGGCTTTTAGCTATAGTAGCAAGGAAGTGAATTGTTTGATAAAATGCTTTGGTAGAAATGTCTGGAAAATGTGCTAGCATAGATAAGGCAATGAGATGTTTGAACATGCCTCAAATAAATGTGGTTTCATGGTGATGGAAAAAGTGCCTCAAAGAAATGTTGTCTCATGGTGATTTCCCTCACCATGAGACCACATTTCTTTGAGGAATTATTTCAAATAGCTCATTGCCTTGTCTATGTTACCACATTTTCCATACATGTCTACCAAATAATTTTATCAAACAACTCACTTTCTTGGTACTATGGCTAAAATCCTAAAATAGGTGCTTTCGAATAAACTATGGATGCTTGGAAAAAATCTATCAAAGCATAATAGCAAGCAACAGTATAGACAAGGAAATAAGTTGTTCGAAAACATTCCTCAAAGAAATGTGGTCTCATGGTGATATCCATCACCATGAGACTATATTTCTTTGAGGAATTTTTTCAAACAACTCACTGCCTCATTTATGCTATCACATTTTCCATACATGTATACCAAAGAATTTTATCAAATATTTCACTTCCTTGTTGCTATGGCGCAAAGCCTAAAATAGATACTTTTGAACAAACTATGGATGCTTGGAAAAAATATATCAAAGAATAATAGTAAGAAATATCATAGAAAATACAATGAGCGATTTGAAAAATTCCTCAAAGAAATGTGGTCTCATGGTGATTTCACCTCATGATCTTGCTATAAACTATAGTTCTCTGCAATGTTGATGATTGAAAAAATTCTACCAAGTGGAAATTTTTCCTTGCATAACTTGAATTGCAAGTCCAACCATTGATCTCAATGGGTATGCCTTGCATACTCATACACTATATTGTCAAGAAATATAGACATAAAGAAATACATTAGAATTCTTTGAATAACCAAATCACACATTTTTTCTTCTTTACCATATTTTGTATTGTATTCCATTGTTTTATACTTTCTAAACTCTACTAGTTCATTTCCAACTTCATGTGTGCTTTCCATATGTTCACATATTGTCATACATTGCAAACCACCACAATACTGACACATGACATCCAAGCATAATTTCTTATAGAATATTTGACCTTCCTCTCTTTCACATAAAATTCTTGATATGAACTATTTTGAAGATGTAGGTAGGTCATGTATTCCACAATCTTGCAAAACATTGTTAGTATGTAAATTGAAACATATATACCAATAAACATAAAAATGGTTACAATATTCAAAAGATAATTTACAACAAAAATGTGTGTGTATGTGTGTGTGTGATTTATTTTGATATAGAAAGGTTTGAGAATTTCAAAATATCTTTGAAAAAAATTAATTTTAGGATACATCTCTAGAAATTTACACAAAAATTGTGTTTGATTTGTATCCAAAAAATTCTTTGAATGTGGCTCATGGTTTCGACTAATGATTCTCCTTCTTACCACATACCTTTGATTTGGATATACCCTTGTGTAATTCTTCTAAAATTCTTCAATTAGTGATCTCAATGCTTTAACAATTGGTTTATGTTTTCATTGTAGTCTCCCCAATAATTCCCATAATTCATTGCCATTGGTGTCCTCGATTTTTTGGCACCTTCCAATGGATCTTGATAATTTTTTTCTATTAATTCTCAATTCTTTACTTGTCTTTGTAGTGAGACAATATCTCTTTGTTTTATTACTTACTATTTTCAATGTAATGACATATCATGTGACATTACTATATTTTTTGTGTGAGGTGTTACCCACACTCTCATAAGAACTCATTATATTATTCACAATGGATTTTTCACTTGAAGCCTCCAACGTTCTCAAACCAAGAATATTCATGATGGACCTAAACTTTATACTTCAGAACGTTTCAAAAAATAGTTGAGATCTTTGGGTCTTATTTAATTTTTATAAGTACACTCTCCAAATATTATTAGCACATCTTCTACAAAAGTTCTTTCAAATATTATCTTCCATTGGCTACAAAATATTCTCATCAATTTTAATCAAATACTTGGGCTTTCTATGCAAAATTCTAGGTGGTGTTCTCAAAGGTAAATTTTTCTCAACACTAGGAATTTCATCAATATTTAAATGAGATTGGATAGATGACATACCTGTGATTGAAGATGGAATAGATAATGTACCTTGAATTTTAGATGATAAAGGTGGCATACGTCCTTCTTCACAAGTGAGTGACGATGTACTTTCAAATCAAGATGCAGTAGATGGTGTCCCTCCATATTGAATTGTGGTAGAGGACGTGTCTCTAACTATGATATACAAATCTCTCATAGCACAAAAAAACTTATTTTGTTCCCTTTGTGCCACCAATACCTTATCTCTCATTGATGGTTGAGGTTCCTCTTCAATTGGCATGTCTTCCACTATTATGTCAAATTTCATCTTCTCACGAAGCTCCCTCATATTTGTTGCTTTATTTTCATTTTTAGCTTCCTTCTCTTCCTATGTTGGTTTAATCCTTGATCGTTTCCTCAACATGACGAAGAATTTTATCTGTAGCATGAAAAGGAGATAAATATTAGTTCCACCATATTACTATAGATTAAATAAATAACTTACACAAATCTGAAATTTTTCATGAAATTACGATACATACAATATATGATAGACCAAGAGAGGCATGAGGAGGGGAAACAAAGGGCATGAAGATGACAGCAAAAAAGTGCAACAAAATCCATTCAACTTGATGATACATGTATCACTATAAAATTCAAACAAATCCATACAAATAAATGAAATATATGTCATTCAACCCTTTATACAAAATCCATACAACCATCATGTAGAAGAGTAAATGTCTCTCAACCATGACAAATAAATAAGTACAATAAGAGCACATGGTATAAGTTTGATGAAACATTCTTGAACAAAACCCATATAATCTCTATGACATACAATCTCATTAGAAACTGAAAAAAAACCTATACAGCTCAATGACATATATATTATTAAAACCTAAAATAGAATAAATACAATCAAAACATGCTATCATAAGTATTTATATCCATGATGCATGGTTAAGGACACTAGACACATCGTAGGAGTGTGATGCAATATATTAATGATGGAAGCTTCACTCAAAAGGCATTAAAATAAAAAGAGACTATGTGATTCAACCTTAATGCACACCGTATATGACATATCAAATTTAATCCATTACACACTAGAGTTGATATCACTCAACCATGGTGAATGTGCAAGCACACTAGGAATGAAATAATAGTTTCATGTATATTATCCATATAAGTAATGACATTATTCCTAATGCATAAGTGCACTAGGACACACCATAAGACTAAATAGAATGCATTGTATTCGATGATTGACATAAAATCCTTATAATAAATTACACATAGTTAATGTCATCAATATTAATGCATAGGAACACTAAGCACATTTTTCAGCCTTCATGGCATATTTCCTTTCATCTCTAGCCACCAAAATTTGTATATATTCACCATATCAAACCTTAACCAAAATTTTCATTTGGAATCTTTCTCATATATAGGTAATTTTTTCTAGTTTGGGGTGAAGTTGAAATTTTTACCCAACCATAGAGGGCTTCACAACAAGTTTGCAACAATTAATTTAGAGAGTGTGAGGAAGATGAGGGAAATATTGCAATAAAGGGAGCCTTTAAGGAGGTTAAAAAGTGTTTTGTGTGGTCTTTTTGGATATATAGTCAATTCAGACCATGGTACTGAAACTACCTAAAGAAATACCTTCTACTAGTTATAGAGAAGAATATAATGTCAATAGATCCTACTAGAATGAGTTTAGTAGAGGAAATTTTAGAGGAAGAGATTAAGGTTAGAGAAGGGATGAAAGGAAGAAACTATGTGTTTAATGAAAAACTTCAAACCATGATTTGTTTGGTTTCCCAAGAGCTACATGATACTATAAGGGAAGCCAAACCATTGGAAAGAGTGAATAATCATCTAGGTTAATATGTACCAAGAGGGGCTAAGGTCATAATGATAATTTTCAAAGGAACCCCCATTGAATACTCATAGATGTCAAAAATTAAAAACAAACAATGATGAACATGGAATATGTGTTTTCAAAAAATCTAATCTAATCCCTTAGAAAAAATTAATGCATTTTATTAAGGCTATGTATGTTGAGCACTCATAATGTGGAATACTTAGCAAAATATAATCCCAAAATCAACATGATAACAAAACTAAAGCATTGTATTAATCATGTATGATAAGGGATGATAAAGAAACCTAATAAAATTAAGAAAAATGTAAAGAAAATGTATAAAGACCTAACATACCTTAAAAATATATATTCAAATGGAGAAACTACCTAATTATGTGTTGTCATTTTTCTTCTTGCATAAAAATCCTCAACAATTTGATATTTTCACAAAAAAATAAAAATTCACGTTTAATTGAATATAACTAATAGAATTACTAAAAACTATATAATTAACCAATGTATAATGTTGAATTTTAACAACTCAATCGTAATTAACATTGAAACACTATGAATATTGAAATTGAGTTGATATAATAGAATCTTATGTAAAAACTATGTTATTTCCTCCTTATGTTGGAAAACTAGAAAGAGGTGGTAGAAATCCCATGCAAAGGTGGTGCAATATGTAAAAATTGCATGTTCTCTTCCCCCCCAACATCACGAGGGTCTTAGATTTTTACCATTTTTAGAGAAAGAAAAAATGTGCTTGCTAGTTCTAGGTTTCTTAAATATTATCATGTGTTAGTAGGGGATAGGGTTAAGATACATCAATGAGACCTATATTTGACCAATTATGACATCTTCTAGGTGTTTTATATGTCCTATTTCTTTTTGTGATATGAAGTTTCACCATAATTCCCTATATGTTCAAGCATGTACATTAACCCTCAACCCTATATCTTAAATTCTAAACCCTAAACACTTTACCCTATATCCTAAAACCTCAATCATCAACACTAAACCATAAACCCTTAAACCATCACCCCTAAACCATAATATCAACTCTCTCACAACTCCCTTCATCTCTCGTTCCATCTCTACTTCTCTTTATCTCACCTCCCAATCTCTCCATCTATACCCCTCTCTCTATCTATGTATCTCTCTCTTTAAACCCTTAAACCCTCAACCCTAATCCCTTATCCCTCAACCATTAAACCCTAAACACTTAACTCCTATACCCTTAACCCTCAACCCTTAGACCCTATACCCTCAACCCTTAAACCCTTAAACCCTAAACCTTCAACCCTTAAACCCTCAATACTCAATCCTCAACCCTATACCCTAAACCCTAAACCTTAATCCCTCAACCCTACACCCTCAACCATTAAACCCTCTACCCTAAACCCTAAAACCTCAACCCTTAATCCATCAACCCTTATCTTTCAACCCTCAACCCTAATATTTCAACCCTCAAACCTTAAACCCTAAACATTCAGCCCTTAGTCCCTCATACCTCAACCCTAATCCCTCAACCCTTAACCCTTAAAAACTAAATCCTAAACCAATATACCCTCAAACCTCAACCCTTAAACCCTTAAACCCTCAACTGTTAAAACCTAAACCCTAAACATTCAGCCCTTAGTCCCTCATCCCTCAACCCTAATCCATCTACCCTTAGCCCTTAAACACTAAATCCTAAACCCCTATACCCTCAACCCTTAAATCCTTAAACCCTAAACCCTTAAACCCTTAAACCCTCAACCCTTAAAAACTAAACCCTTAAACCCTTAATCCCTCAACCCTATGCCCTATAAATTAAACCTCAACCCTCTACACTATACATTGGACCCTCAACCCTAATCCATCAACCCTCTCCCCTCAACCCAATACCCTAAAACCTCTACCTTACACCCTCAACCCTATACCCTAAATTCTCAACCCTCTATCCTATACATTGGATCATCAACCCTCACCTTTCTCTCTCCTCTCTATCTAACTTATCTCACCATCCCTACCTCTCTACCCTAATCCATCAACCCTATACCCTTAGCCCTTAAACCCTTAAACCATCAACCCTAAACCCTCAACCCTTAAACCCTCAATCATCTATCTTAAACCCAATACCCTAAACCCTCAACCCTAATCCTTCAAAATTATATCCTCAACCCTTAAACCCTCTACCTTAAAACCTCAAACCTCAACCATAATCCATTGACCCTCAAACCTTAAACCCTAAACCCTAAACCCTCAACCCTTAATCCCTCAAACTTCAATCTGTAAACCCTCAACCCTCAACCCTTAATCACTTAACCATAATCCATCAACCCTAATCCCTCAACCCTTAAATTAAAATCCCTCAAACCCAATCAATCAAAACTTAACCAGTAAATCCTAAACACTCAACCCTTAATCTCTCAACCCTCAATCCTAATCTCTCAACCATCAACCCTTAAACCTTTAATCCTTAATGACTATACCCTCAACCCTAATCCCTCATCCCTCATCCCTCAACCCTCATCCCTCAACCCTTAAAACATTAAACCCTAAACCCTTAAACTATCATCCCTTAAACCCTTAATCCCTCAACCCTCTACCCTATGCATTAAACCCTCTACCCTATAAATTGGAACCTCAACCATAATCCATCAACCCTATACCCTAAACCCTCAATCCTATACCCTTAATTCTCAACTCTCTATCTTATACATTGGATCCTCAACCCTCATATTTCTCTCTCCTTCTATCCTATTCTCTCCTTATCTCTATCTCACTTCTCACTCCATCCCTCCCTCTCTACCCTAATCCATTGACCCTATAATCTTAGCCCTTAAACCCTTAAACCATAAACCATAAACCCTAAACCCTCAACCTTAAACCCTTAAACCCTAAACCCTGAAACCCTCAACCCTCTACCCTAAACCTAATACCCTAAACCCTCAACCCTAATCCCTTAACCCTTAAAACCTTAATACCTTTACCCTAAAAACTCAAACCCCAACCCTAATACCTCAATCCTCAACCCTTAAACCCTAAACCCTCAAACCTTAATATTTAAACCTTAAATCCCTAAACCCTTAATCCCTCAACCCTAACCCCTCAACCCTCAACCCTTAATCCCTCAACTCTAACCCCTCAACCCTCAAACCTTAAACCTTGATACCTCAATCCTCAACACTTAAACCCTGATCCCTTAACACTATATGCTAAAACCTATACACTTAACCCTATACCCTCAACCCTCAATTATAATACCTCAACCCAAAACCCTTAAACCCTCAATCTCATCCCTCAACACTTAAATCCTTAAATCCTTAAACCCTCAATCCTTAACCCCTAAACCCTTAAACCCTTAACCCCTCAATCTTATACCCTATACATTGGACACTCAAAACTATACCATCAACCCCAATCCCTCTCTCTCTATATCTATCTCACCTTTCTTTCCATCACTATCTCTTCCTCCCTCTTTCCTACTTTCTCTAATTATATCTATCTCCCTCTCTCTCTCTCTCTCTCTCTCTCTCTCTCTCTCTCTCTCGCTTGCTCGTAAACCCTCAACTCTCAAACCTTAAGCCCTAAACCCTTTTCTCTCAACCCTCAACCCTAATCCTACAAACCCTCAACCCTCAACCCTCAACCCTCAACCCTAAACGCTCAACCCTAGTCCCTCAACCCTATACCCTAAACCCTTAAAACCTTAAACCCTCAACCCTCAACCCTTAACCCTAAACCCTTAAAACCTTAAACCTCTACCCTCAACCTAATACCCTAAACCATCAACCCTAGTCCCTCAATTCTATACCCTAAACCCTTAAACCTTAAACCCTCAACCCTCCACCCTCTATCCTCAACAAAATACCCTAAACCATCAACCCTAATTCATCAACCTTATATCCTCAACCCTTAAATCCTTTAACCCTCAATCCTTAATATTTCAACCCTAATCCCACAACCATCAACCCTTAAACCCATAACTATCTATCCTCTACCCTATACATTAAACCCTCAACCCTCAATTGTAAACCCTCTACCCTATAAATGGGATCCTCAACCATAATCTGTCAATCCTATACCCTAAAACCTGTACACTCAACCATATACCCTCAATCATCAACCATAATCCATCAACCCTAAAACCTTAAACCCTCATCCCTCATCCCTCATCCCTCAACCCTTAAACCCTTAAACTGTTAATTCCTCAACCCTTAACCACTCAAACCTTAAACTCTTAATCCCTTAACCCTCTATGCTATACATTAAACCCTCAAATCTATACCCTCAACCCCAATCCCACAACCCTATACCCTCATTCTTTAAACCCTTAATCCCTTAAATCCTCAACTCGGTGCCTTATACATTAAACCCTCAACCATAATACATCATCCCTATAGTGTAAACCCTTTAAAAATTAATCCCTCAACCCTTAAACCATTAATCCCTCAACCTTCTACCCTATGCATTAAAACCTCAAACCTCAATTCTCAACCATTAAACCCTCTACCCTATACATTAGACACTCAACCCTAATCCCTCAAATCTATATGTTAAACCCTCAAAACTTAACCCTCAACCTTAATCCCTAAACCCTCAACCCTCGCCCCTCTACCCTATACATTAAACCCTTAACCCTAATACATCAACCCTATACCTTAAACCCTAATCTCTTAACCCTAATCCCTTAAACCCTAATAAATTGAACACTAAACCCTTAAACCCCTCAATCCTTAAACCCTCAACCCTAATCCCTTAACCCTCAACCCTTAAACCTTACACCTTAAACCCTAAACCCTCAAAACTATACCTTAAACCATAATCCCTCAAACCTCAACCATTAAACCCTTGAACCCTAAACCTCGAACCCCTAGCCCCTCAACCCTTAAATCCTTATCCCTTAAACCATCAACCCTAAACCCTCAAACCTCAACCCTTAAACCCTCAATCCTCATAAATATTTCCTAAACCCTCAACCCTTAAACCCTAAATCCTACAACATACAACCACAACCCTCAACCCTGTACTTAAGGCCTAATCCATCAACCCAATATCTTAAACCCTAATGGATGTATACCCTATACACTTAACTTTGGACACTCAACCTTCAACATTATCCCTCAACCATCTTACCCTATACCCTATACTTATGCCCTTAACCCTCAACCCTCAACCTTAAACCTTGAACCCTATATCTTAGACACTCAACCTTGAAAATTATCCCTCAATTATAAAATCTCAACCCTCAACTTGTTCCAAGTATGATTGTGTTTGATGGTGTTTTCATTAATGTTGTAATTTATTTCAACATAGTCTAGAGTGATTGTAGGTGGTACATGTATAGTTGAGATACTGTAGAAGTGTTGAGAGTACATGAAGCTATATTTATGTTGTTCTAGATGTGTTTATGTCAAGTTCTTTTGAGAAAATTAATAAATAATGAAGACAATGTTGTGTGTGTTTTGAGTGTGCTCCAATAATATGCTTTGCATTTCTCTTATGTTGATCCTATGCCTATGTGTATCTTTATTATTGTTTATGAGCTTCAATGGATAATATATCCCAAGTTTTAGCTTCTAGGTTGATGGAGAGTGAAAGATTTGTTCACCGATGTGTGAATCAGTTTGGCAAAATTGTTCATCTATGGACTCGGAGAGATGTCTCGTCTTTGCTACCTTTAGATGGTTTGTCTCAGATCTTGCAGATCTGGAAGAATGTTAATATTGATGTTCTCTATGTTCTAGAAAATGTGCTCATGGTTTTTTTCTTTGAAAGGCTTGTTCTAGAGCTACTATGTGTATCTACATGGCCTGATTGGATTGTTGAAGAATGTTCAATGTATAAATGTTGTTGTATTTGTTGTGAATGTATTTGAAGGTTTCTAAGATGTGTTCTAGTGTTTGGTGAAGCATGTTGTGTGATCCAATTAATTCAAAGATCATTGGTTTCTTCATTAGGTTTGGTTGACCTAGTGTTTACATGCTACATGGAGAATATGCATCAATTAAGGAAGCACGTGATTGATCCAATATATTGTTTGGGTCCTAATTAACTATTTAATTGGCCTACTCTCATTCTTATCCAGTAAAGGAATGTTGAGACATCGACCTAATTTCAATTTGTAAATTAAAGGATGTATAGCTGACCTTATAGAAAGTTTCTAAGGTTCAAGATGGTATAAATGCAAGTCAATATGTTACAAATTGGCATTATGGGTGATGGATGAAGTGTGAAGTGTGTGAATTACATGTGAAAAGAAGAGTTTGTGAAATTGAATCAAGGCAATAGTACTTTGATTTTTTAGACTCCTAAAAGAAATGAGTTGATGGTGTCTACAATCCTTTGATTAGGCTACAAATTTGTGGAAACTATTATGGTAGACTTTCTATTGTATTTCTTTGTTTGTAGGAAGTGAGCCTCCTTCTAGATAGTGAGTCCTTTCTAGGCAATGATCCCTCTGGTAGTAAGCCTCCATATTTGGTATTGTATTACTATTATATTGCGAGTTAATCCTCACCGTGATTTTTCCCTCATTGGGTTTTCCATGTAAATTTGGTGTCTCTGGTATTTTATTTTTGTTATCTGTATTTCATGTTTATACTTAATAATAGATTAAAGTTAAAGGAATTGATTAAGGTTAGAAGTAAAATTAATTTGGTACAATTGATTCATCCCCCTCTCAATTGTCTTGTGCATTTCAAAAATTGGTATCAGAGCTTTTGTTCCTTAGAGAAGAGCTTACCCACTTGAGGTAGATAATATGGAAAAAAAATTGCAAATCCCTATATTTGATGGAGCTAACTATAGTGTCAAGAAAGTGTAGATGAGAGGTTACCTGATCTCTCTTGGTTTCAAGACTTGGAAAGATATTGACACAAAATATGTTGAACCGACTAGTGGTCCTTCTTCTGGAGATGATATTTTTGCCTATGAGGAGAAATAAAAATCAAGGTATTCTATCTTTAGTGATTTATCTAAAACTAAACAGACAAAGTTATTTCTTTAGGTACTGCTTATGAAGTATGGGAAAATTTGAAAGATATTTATGAAGGAAATGATAGAGTCAAATTATCAAGGAAGTTAACAACAAGGCACAAGCTTGAGAACTTGAGAATGGAAGAAGGTGAGGACAATGCAAACTACTATAAGAGAGTTGAACTTGTACCAAATGAAATAAAAAATCAAGGTGGTATCATGATAGATGAAGATGTAATAGAGAATATCTTGATGACCCTATCGAATAATTATAGTGAAAAGGTCTCTGCTATTGAAGAATCATATGATCCAAAGAAATTTACTAAAGAACAACTATTTGGCACCTTGACTGTATTTCAGATGAAGAAGTTTGGAAGAGAAAAGGAGAAAGCTTAAACAACTTGCAACACAACCAAGATAAAAGATGATTCAGATAGTGATGGTTCATAAGAGCTGGAATCAAACTTTACAAGGAAATTGAAGAAAGATATTGATAAGTACAAAGGTATGTTACCTTTTAACTATTTCAGTTGTAGAAATATTGGTCACTATGCCTCAAGATGTCCAAATAGAACTACACACAAGAAGAATAAAGATAATAATACAAATAAAAGGACGTAAAGTTAAATTATTTGTATTATGTTAGAGAAAATCCTAGAATTTATGATGATGAGTCTAATTTTGAAAATGATAGAGATGAATTCTTATTTCTAGCCTTGGAGAATAAATCTGAGTCTACTAACCATGGAATATGTGTAAGGATTTTGATCTATAGAAAAAGAAGGATGAGATGGAAGGTACTATGGTTACTAATTTTCATGCTAGATAGGATGAATACTACTGGGTAATTGATAGTGGATGTTCAAATCATATGACTAGAGAAAAAAGTAAGCTCACTAAACTTGAAAAGTATAATGGAGGATTAGTTATGTTTGGAGATGATTCTAGTACTAATATTGTTGGAAAAGGAACAATTAGTCTTGATGGAAAACATAATACTAATGATTTCTATTATGATAAGGGCTCGGGGAATAATATTTTGAGTGTTGAGAAAATGTGTAGAAAAAACGTTAAGCTTGTGTTTCAAGATAACACCTCTAAGATCATAAAAGGGTCTAGAACTATGGTAGTTGCAAGAAGAATAACTCATGGAAACATCTATCAGCTTAAGAGTGGTGATGGTTAGTGATCTGTTTCTCAAATTAATGAAAGTTGGTTGTCACCGAAGGATGGGACATGTACATGTAAACTTTGAAAATCTGATCAGGATCAGTTCAAGAGAAGTTGTTAGGCATCTGCCTAGAATCACAAAGCCTGCCAATTCTATTTGTAGAAGCTATCAGTAGGGAAAACAAACAACATGTAGTTTTAAAGGAAAAGAAAAATCATCTACCAAAATGCTAGAATTGGTTCATATAGACCTTTGTGGTCCCACAAGAACAAAAAGCCTTAATATCGACCGGTATTTTATGCTTTTGATTGATGATTACTCCAAAATGACATGGGTCACTTTTCTTAGAGAGAAAGTTGAATCTCTAGATAGATTCAAAATGTTCAAAGAAAGAGTAGAGAATGAAGTAAAACTGAGAATCAAATTTTTTAAGGTTTGATTGAGGTGGAGAATTCACTTCTAGTGATTTTAATGCTTTTTGTGAAGAGAATGGTATAAAGATACATTATTCTCCTACTATAACTCCTCAGTAGAATGAACTTCTAGAAAGGAAGAACCGAACTATTCAAGAGTCTGCAAGGAAAATGATGAAAGAGGAAAATTTTCTTAATCTATATTGGAGAGAAGCAATCCAAACTATTGTTTATAGTCTTAACAAAGTTAAGATTAGAGGTAAAAACACAAAGACTGCTTATGAGTTATGAACTATTAAGATTCCTATTGTTAAGTACTTTAAGGTGTTTGGAAGTAGATGTTACATTAAAAGAGATGATGAGAACATTGGGAAGTTTTATGCAAGATGTGATGAAGGTATTTTTCTTGGATATTCAAATAACAACAAAGCATAAAGATGTTTCAATAAAAGATTGAGAAAAATAGTTTAAAGTGAAAATGTAAAAGTTGATGAGGCTATGCAAAGACCAGTTGAAATAAGTGAAGTTGAAATAAATGATCCTATCTGCAGAAAAATACAGGAAGAGGAAAAGGAAGAGAAAGAACAAAGTTAAGAAGAGGAGATCCTAGAACCTACTCCTAAGACTCCTAAATATGTACAAAAGAATCATCCAGAGGAAAAAATAATTGGAGATATAAGTGAAGGTGTAAAGACAAGAATAAAAGTGGTTGAGTTAAATTTGTGTTTACTTTCTAAGATAGAACCTAATATTTTGAGTGAGTCATGCAAAGATGAGTGTTGGGTTAGAGAAATGAAAGAGGAATTATAGCAAATAGATAAGAATCAGACATGGGAACTGGTTCCTAGACTAGTAAACAAGAATATAATTGCTACAAAATAGGTGTTCAAGAATAAGTTGAATGAAGATGGTGAAGTAGTAGGAAATAAAGAAGGACTTGTATGCAAAAATTATTCACAGGTTGAAGGAATACATTTTGAAGAGACATTTGCCTCAATGGAAAGAATGGAGGTCATTTAGATGTTTTTGGAATTTTCTACTCATAAATATTTCAAAGTGTACTAGATAAATGTTAAGTCTGCATTCCTGAATGGAGAATTGGAAGAAAAGGTGTACATGGAATAATCTGAAGGATTTCAGTTACCAAATAAACTAGAAATGGTCTACAAATTGAAAAAGGCACTATATGGATTTAAATAGGCTCCCAAAGAATGCTATATAAGGTTGGACATATATTTGACACAAAAAGGGTTTAGTAAAGGCTCTACAAAAAACAATCTCTATTTTGAAGTTGAAAGAAATAGAATGTTGATAGTTGTGTTGTATGTTGATGATATTATATTTGGAGGAAATGAAGGTCTGTGAAGGAAATTTTTAGAGGAGATACAAAAAGAGTTTGAGATTCCTATGATTGGTGAGTTTTTTTTCTTCCTTGGACTTCAAGTGAATCAAACTGGCAAGGGAATATTCATTTCACAATCTAAGTATGTTAAAGAATTGTAGAAGAAGTTTGGAATGGATGATTCCAAATTGGTCTATACCCCTATGGTAACCAAATGCAAATTGAGTAAGGATGATGAATATTCTAAAGTTGATAAGATCATGTACATATCTATGATTGGTGGACTACTATATCTTACTACTACTAGACCGGATATCATGCATACAGTATGTTTGGTTGCCAGATTTCAAGCATAACCTAAAGAGACACATGTTATAGCTATAAAGAGGATATTCAAATATCTAAAGGGGAATCCAAATTATGGTCTATGATATCCTAAGGATATTGATTTCACCTTGAATGCCTAAAATGATGTATATTGGGCTATTTGTGTAGATGACCGAAAGAGTACAAGTGGTGGTGCATTCTTTTTTGGAGGAAGATTGGTCACATGGTTAAGCAAGAAATAGGATTCAGTTTCTTTATCCACTACAAAAGCTAAGTGTATTGCAGCAACATCATGTTGTACATAGGTACTTTGGATGAAGAAAACATTGAAGGATATAGGTGTGATGTGTGATGAGCCTATCCATATCTTTTGTGACAATACAAGTGAAATAAAAATTTCAAAATATTTGATGATTCATTCTAGGACAAAGCATATATCTATCAAATATAATTTCTTGAGGGAGAAGGTACTGGAAAGTGAGGTTAGACTTGAATAAGTGTCTACCAAGGATCATATTGCTAACATATTCACCAAGTCTCTTTTGAAGGATACTTTTGAGTATCTCAGGGGGAAGTTAGGGGTTATTTCCCCTCCTTCCTTAAACTAGGTGCACATGGAGGTGCATCAGTCCAATGAATCTATAGATTCTTCATTGTTCTAGACTAATGATTGAGGTCTACTCCTTAGGAGGAGTAGAGAGTATCATTTTTACAGTATGAGATTAGGGTGCACTCTTAAGGGGGAGTGATCAAACCTCTATATAGTAGAAGTTTCATGCATAACTTTTCTTTGTCATTGATGTCAAAGGGGGAGATAGTGTCATGTGAAAAAGCCTATTTATATCTGGGGAGAGAGTGTCATGTGAAAAATTTGAAAGTGAGAGAGAATATTTCAAGGAGAAGAGAGTGATGAAATGTTTGTGCAGGCTATATAATTTGGAAAAGAAAGGAAAAAAGAAGCAGAAGAGTGTGTATGTTATCTTTGATTTTTTTCACATCATGTGTTTCCATCAATGACAAAGGGGGATATTTTTTTAAGTATGAATGTGTTTAGTGGTGTTGTTATTAATGTTGTCATTGATTTACACATAGATCAAAGTGATTATAGGTGGTACATGTATAGTTGAGATACTATAGAAGTATTTAGATTACATGGAGGTATATTTATGGTGTTGCAGATGTGATGATGTCAAATGATTTTGAGAAAATTAATACATGATGAAGACAATGTTGTGTGTGTGTTCTGGGTGTGCTTCAATAATGTTCTCTACATTTCTTTTGTGTTGATCTTATGCCTATGCAGATCTTTATATTGTTAATGGGCTTCATTACATAATATATCTTGTGTTTTATCTTCTAGGTTGATGGAGAGTGAAAGATGCATTCACTGGTGTGTGAACCAGTTTGGTAGAACTATTCATCTATGGACTGGGAGATATGTCTCTACTCCGTAATCTTATAGTGGTTAATCTCAAATCTTGCAAATCTAGAAGAATATTAATATTGATGTTTTATGTGTTCTAACAATCGTGCTCATGGTTTGGTGCTCTTAAATGCTTGTTCCAGAGCTACTATGTGTATCTAAATAGTTTAATTAAACTATTGAAGAGTGTTATGTATATAAATATTGTTACATTTTCTATAGATGTATCTAAATTTTTCTAGAGGTGTACCAATATTTATTGAAGCACGTTCTATGATCCACATTTCATCATCTTGTTGTGGATGCAAGTACTTCAAATATCATTTGTGTTTTCATTAGGTTAGGTCGACCTAGTGTTTACACATTACATGGAGAATAAGTGTCGATTAAGGAAGAATGTGATTGATCCTAGATATTGTTTGGGTCCTAATTAAGTATGTAATTGGTCCACTCTCACTCTTATCCACTATAGGAATGTTGATTCATCAACCTAATTTGAATTTGTAAATTAAAGAATGTATATATGACATTAGAGAAAGTTTCTAAGCTTTAAGATGGTATAAATGCAAGTCAAGATGTTGAAAATTGGAAGTGTGAAGTGTGTGAAAAAAATGTGAAAATAAGAGTGTGCAAAAGTGAATCAAGGAAACAACATTTTTTTGTTTTAGACTCTTGAAAGAAGTGCGTTGATGGTGTTTGCAATCCTTTAATCAAGCTACAAATGTGTGGAACCTATTGTGGTATATTTTCTATTATATTTCTTTATTTTTAGGTAGTGAGACTCCTTATGGATAGTGAGTCCTTTCTATGTAGTGAGACTTTGTATCTAGTATTGCATTACTATTATGTTGTGATTTAATCCTCACCGTATTTTTCCCTCATTGGGTTTTCCATGTAAATTTGGTGTCTGTATTATTTTATTTCTATTATATGTGTAAGAGAGGGGGACTAGCCACTGCAAGGTCCTAGGCCATGAAAGGCCAAGAGCAGAAAGGTTTCCCTAACTTACCTCGGTTTAAAGGACATTTAGGATAGGACGGATGAGAATGATGAAGACTATGTATTCTTTGATCACTCTACAATCTCGCAAGTTGTAGGAAGACTAGACGAGTCACTTTCCAGGGTCAAATTTTTGTTTGAGGATAGAAGCATGATTCTGGGATGACAATGCAACAGGTTGACATCTCATAGGTGCGCTAACATCTGTACAACCAAAAAACCAAAGAGACAAGGTTTTTCTCTAAGGAAGGACTGGCAACCTAGTTTAATTTTTTTTGGAATGTCAAAACAATATTAAGGAATATGAAAATGTACAGATTGATGTGATAAAGGAAATATATTACTGCAATGGTGATGAAGATGATTTCATATAATAGTTCCCTCACCAGCTTGCTTTGAGATCTCTCCACTTACATGCAGAAAAAAGGGGAATGTTGGGGTTATTTAGGGGACTGCCTTAGTTAGACCCCTATCTTGGTGTTTCCACCTCCACGGATAGCCAAGTTTGCAATGATAGATATAACGATAAAGAAGGGAAATACAATCTATGAATGAAAGAAACACTACAAAAGAGTATATGCTTACTCAACTGAATACGATAGAGGAGATGAGAGGAGCTTATAACGTTTGTCCAAAGTGCTCAAGGCTTGTGGAGGAGTGAATGGGAGGAGCTCAAGCCTCTTTGTCATGGTGTTTTTCCTATGCTCACACTATCGAAGTGATGGAGTGGTAGATTGTTGCAATGGAGTGAAGGATGCTGCTACAAAGATTGAAAGGATGTGGAGAAAATGTGAAGTGATGAACTCAAGAACTCACAAAACTTGAGAATGGATGGAATGGTCAAAAATATAAAGGATAAGATGAAAAATGACCATATGTGGGTTGGCCAGTTGAAGAGGAATGTTACTCTTTGACTTCCAATAAAAAATGTAATGCCTCTACAGTCTCCAACTGCAGGAATCTACAAGGGATGGGATTGTGCTGCACATAAATTTGTGCCCTACATGGGTGTCCCCAATAGAAATGCCCCCACTAACACACAAACAGGGTGCCAAGTGGAATGCAACTAGTGGGCTTAAGTGGAATTAAACCTTTTATTTTGGTATTCTAAAGTGTTAAGGGGTGCAAATTCACACTCATACATTTTTCCCCAAATTTAGTGAGCACAAGTATTGATGAGTGCTTTTGTAAAGTAGAGTAGTAAGAAAGTAATCGAGTAAGAAATGTATACCTAAACCGACAAGGAAGTAGAGCATAGTCTGGAAAACCCAAAAGTGCAAGAGAGGACTTCATAGTTTCGTGGAACTACAAAGATGAAGTACAAAAGTGCCTCACAGTCTCACAATCCTACAAGGGGGTATCCTTCAAGAAATCTCACATGAAGGAAACTAGGAAAAACACCTTATAAACCTATAGACCTGCAAAGAAGGTATCCTTGAATAACTCTCACATGAAGGAAACCAGGAAGAGCCCCTTATAGACCCACAAACCTACAAGGAAGGTATCCTTCAAGAACTTTCATAGGAAGGAAACTAGGAAAAACACCTTATAGACCTGCAAACCTACAAGGAAGGTATCCCCCAAGAACTCTCACATGAGGGAGACTGAGTAAAGGGGAATCCATAGAGTTAGAGTTGGCAACATATTTACCCATAGGTAGAACACATCTGGAAGCAACTGCGTAGGCCAATGAATAGACAATCACGTAGACCTTCGCTAAGTTGTGAGACTTTCAAAGGGGTCCCTTGGGAACCCTTCAAAAGGAAGGAGGGTCCACTCAAGGGATACGCTATTTGAAAGGTCAAGTCTAGCTAGGCTACCCTCGAGATAGATGAAAAGATGCAAAGACGGTCTAGTTGGGCTACCCCTGAACTAGACGTCGAGATGTGAAGCTAGTCTAGTTGGGCTTCCCCTGAGCTAGATGCCATAGAACTTTGTTGAAAAATTTCAAAGGGGTCTCTCGAGAACCCGATTTGAAAGGGAGGGCTCCACTCAAGGGACACACCTATTCAAAATATTAACATCTTCCTTCTTGAATCGATTCATCACTAAGGAATCCTTTTGAAATATGTTCACTTCATCAATGAATTCAAAAGGATAGACATGCGCTCATGCGAGGGGAAGACTAAGATCGTTCTCACTTCAGAGAAAGGTTTCCAAGTCCTTTTTTTATGAACCCATGATGAAGGAAACATGTTCTATTAAGGCCTCAAGTTGAGAATGCAATTATAATAAAGAAGTGTGTGAAGGGTCTTTGAGAAAAGATTCATTTGGAAATGAATGTGTTTTCTAAAGACCAAGTAATGTAGAAGAGGCATTGTCACACATGAAAGGGACAAGTCAAGAAAAGATGAGAGAAAGATAAAGAGCAAGGTAAATAAAATAGATCACACATAGAGGGCATAGGGGGATCTAGTTATGCCAAATCTACCTTTATTTATATATATTAGGTAACCACGGTAAGAGGAAATGGATCATCAATCCCCAACTAGATAAAGAGGAATGCATGAAATAAAAAATAAAAATAAAAAATTGGGCCAACATGGAAGGATGCCTAAATGCTCATGATGCTTTGCATCGTCCCCAATTTACTGACAATCAATCACAAACATGGAAGAATATAGATACATATAGAAGAAGGTTTACAACACAACGACCATGCCTGTATCCAAGCCCCAATAGGGGTGATGAGGGTGATCCAAGAACATACAACATGGTTATGGGGGAACACATTACAACACATACTCATCTAATCTAAAGATCAAGAAGAGGGTCTCCCCTAACACTGGTCAACTAAGAGGTCATCAAATTCCCACTCTAGATCATTGTAGGGGGAAGAATGATGAGCCTATAATGGTTTAATATTAAGGGGAGGAGCTTTCGATCCTCTCACAACAAGGGCCAAGGTGGAGGGACCTATAAGGTCTTCGTCGATGAACTCTTGTTGGTCCAAGGTCAACAACTTCGAAAAGATTGATGACAAGATTGGAACTTCATCCATTGAGTTAAACATACACTTAACGGGAGTGCCATGATTCACCTTGGTGGATGGAGGAGTTTGCACCTAAGGTTAACTGCTAGGCTCACCAAGGGACATGGGAGTGGTGAAGAACTTGGGGGAGGCTAGGAGAGGTTTCATTATTAAGAACAAACAAGTCAATTTGGGGCCACCTTTTGGAGAAGATGGGCTCTTCTTATGTCTTCCATTGCTAGAGGGGCCATTCTCTACCTTCCCCTTCATCAAAGGAGGTGAACTCCCCACAGATGAAACAAGGAGGGTCAAGGGAGAAGAGGAAAGAACTAAAATAGACACAACTGAAGTTTTCACCATTTCTACAAGCTTTGGGAAAGGAAAGACTTCTGAGATGAAAGTCAACAAAGTTGGCTTTGCTGAAGGAGTGATGAACACTTGCACCCTACCAAGCACATGTGCACTCATAGTGGGAGCCAAAAGAGATCTAGAGATAGAAGGAGGGAGAGAGGAGGACACAATAGGAGGTGCAGTCTTATCCTCCTCCTTCTTTTGTAAGGAGGCTTGCTCAGCTAGGAGGGAATTTTGTTGTCACTTACGCTCGCATGCAAGGAAATTTCTATGGCTCTTAGAACTGGAAGCCAAGATCTGTGAAGAGACAAAAGGATCCTACTCAGCCATGGGAGTTTCCTCCATGGTTGTTTCTAGCAAAAGGGTAGACTTCTAAATGGGAGAAGGAGGGACAGGTTCAAAAATGGTGAGAGGAGTTGACTCTACCACCTTAGAGGTAGATCCTTTTTAGTTGGAGGGAACATGAAGAGGTCGGGGGGAAAAATCTCTCTGCAAGCCTTTCTTTATTCCATACAAATAGTACCAGGGTCCTATGACCCATTAGGGAGATTCGATATCCTAACTTTGGGCTTTTTCCAAGGAGGAATCATCAGAATTAATGGATAGAACCCAAGCTTTTTCATCTAGTATTCCTCCCAAGAGAGAGGAGTGGATGACTTAGCTCAAGAGGGAGCAAGCTTCTCCTTTCCCTTTCGAGAAGAGGAGGTAGCTAGTTGCTCAATTATAGGAATGATCAACTTTGGCTATCCCTAGCCCCCAATTTTGTACTTCACATAGTTTATCTAAAGTAGGTATGTTCTTTGTGGGAATGGACCGACTGGAATGGGCCAAAAGTAATCCAATGAGTATCCTCCATGGGATACCACAAGCTGATATCCAGTGTCATGTACTATGTGCATGACACCTTCATGGGAGAATTTTAGGAATTTATGAATTATAGACAATCCTATTCATGGAAGCTAGCCAAGGTATGCCTAACTTCACTCATAATAGGTCCGACTCAGGGATAACATTGAAGATTGTGTCTATACTCCTAGGTCCAACTAGGATGGAGAATGTTATTGATCCATAGGGTTTAAGAGAAATTCCATCATGTGTGTGCAAGATGGACTTTGTTTTGTCGTATTCCTCTATTTGTAGGGAGTTCAAGAGTAATGTCTCCTTCATGATGACATTCACTCTACTCACGAGGTCGACCAAGACCCCTATCATAATGTTGCCATTGAGGCAAGTAGGAATATAAAGCAAATAAGGCTTACCATTTGTTGGCATGTCTTGCGAAGTAAATTTTATATCTATCAAACCAGTTGCAAGGTGGGGAGACGGAGTAGTAGTAACCATGTTAAAATACACCTTAGGGTGAGAAGTAGAATAACTAGGATTGATAATCATGTTAGCAGAGTGTAACGAAAATGGGTATGTGTATATCTACAATTCACGGTTATCTTTTTCCATAGATTTTTTCATGTTTTGTTTTCCTCCATTAAGATGAATACTACCATCCTCAATGTAGTCCCATATCTCATGACCCAGGCACATACAACATTAAGTATCATGTTCATTAACTCAATGGTACTAACAATAAGTGTTTTCTTCATACTAGCTAGGGTATGGTTCTCTAACTGGTTTAGGAGGTAGTAGGGTATGGATCTTATCCTTCACCAACTTCTGTAAGATGGAAGAATAAGATTAAAATAGCTTCATAAACTTTCATTCACATCTAAGGCCATTGTTATCCACAGTGGGTACTACATTCACAACAGTTTTTCATCTTCCCAAGATCGATACGATAGATCTTCCTTCGGAATGAGAGCATGAGGGAGGACCCCCGAACTTAACCACCATTTTATGGTACTCTCATAAAGCCACACACAAGTGTGAAAAAGAAGGGTACTTCATGAGGGTGAAAACTTCTCTTGCCAAGGCCTTTGTAAGTTCCCTGTGAAGACCTTATGCACATCAGAATCAGGTAATGGCTACGATATCTATGAGAAGACTGCTTGGTGTCATGCTATAAATTCTATAATGTTTTCATCATCCCCTTGTTTACATCTAACAAGGTTTTAGAAAGTCATCTCTGGTCCGATATTGGCTTTGAATTGTTGCAAGAACTAATTCACAAGCTGATAAAATGTGAAGATGGAATTATCGGGCAAAGAATAGCACCAGTCCAATGTTGTATCTTTGAGGGATCAGGGAAACAGTTTGGCCATCAATGCATCGTGATGGAAATTTTTTGTGCATAAGGCATTAAAGGTAGACACATGTGTCTGAGGATCCCCTTTACCATCGTATTTCTCAAATTTGGGAATCTCCATCCCTTGCGGGAAAGGAGTGTTTAGGATTAAAACCGACAATGAGTTGTGTGAGAAAAAGGGCTAGAAGATAGGATAGGCTGAGGCCTGGGTAAGGTTCGCTAGTTGGTTCTACATCTTCCCCATATTCTAAAGAAGGGTATTTAGAATAGGGTCATTAGAAGACATAGGACCATTGGAACCACCACCAGGGCCATCATCGTGACCACCACCATGACCACCACTAGAGCCGCAACCAATACCATCGCCACCAATGTGACTTTCACCGACACCACCACCATGACCATTGCCAAAGTCACCACCGATGCCACTGCCACAAATGTGACTTCTGTCGAAGCCACTGAAAGAAATGAAGCCACCACCATGAATTACACCAGCACCACCTCCGCCAATGACACCCCCATTTCTAAAGTTTCTACCACCAAAGCCTTCTCCTATCATTCTCCCAAATCCTCCACCACTAAAGGCAACAGAAGGGGTGAAGTGGAAACCCAAAGGGTTCCTATTTACTTTAACAGTTTCAAAAAAGGTAAGTAGAGGGTATACTAACCAATGGGATTGTGCAAACCATATACATGGATATAGGAGGCATCGAAATCTCCAGCTTCCTCTCGTGTTCCTCAAAGAGGCCACCTCATATCATCTGACCAAGGCTCGAGGGGGCACATGCTTTGACCAGACCAACAAGAATAGATAAGATTTATACACCTGTCCGGTCTTTTTCTACCATGTATCTTATTTGACCAATTACCGTAGTAGCCCTTGCCAACTTCGGGTTGCCTTCTAGGTGATTTTCCAATGCACCTAACCCTTTACTGAGGCTAATGACGTACTCAGAAGGGATACAAATGGCCTCATCCTTGTCTATGGATGAAGAGGTTGGTGATGCAAGAGGAGTAGGGATGCAATCAATCTTGTCAAAAAATATAGATTTGCCTCGCGATATGTGCTCCTATGTGGATAGACCAACCACAACACCAGAGAAAAGGTCAGTAATGAAGCTAGAGGAGACCTTTGTCTTTTCCATTAGAAGGTGTCACATGCTTCTTCTAACAATATTCCCTAAGGTCATAGACTAGGTCATGAAGCTCATAAAATTCCATAACACACCAGGGTACAAGGACCAAGAGGTATATGAGAAAACATTCAGGATGCTGACAAATGGATAGATGTTGGTTCATGTTGGGCTCACCAAAATGGTAAGAGAGGGGCACCACCCACTACAAGGCCTGAGGTAACGAAAGGCCAAGATTGGAAAGGCTGCCCTAACTTACCACAATTTAAAGGACAGTTAGGATAGGAGGGATGAGAATGATGAAGACTATGTGTTCTTCGATCACTCTGCAATCCTGAGAGTTGTAGGGAGACTAGACGAGTCACTTTCCAAGATCAAATTTGTGTCTCAGGTAGCTCTCTATCTGAGGACATAAGTGTGGTTCTGGGACAACAACGCGACACACTAGTGTCTCACAGGTGCATTGGTATCCATACGGCTAGAAAACCAAAGATATGAGGTTTTTCTCTAAGGAAGGACTGACAACCTATTTTACAAGTTTCTGGAATGAAAGAACAATATTAAGGAACATGAAAAGTACAAAATGATGTGATAAAGGAAATATATTACCACAAGGGTAATGAAGATGATTTTGTAGAATAGTCCTCTTGCCAGCTTTCTTCGATATCTCTCCATTTGTACATAGAAAAAGGGGAATGTTGGGGCTGTTTAGGGGCCTACCTCAGTCAGTCCCTCATTTTGGTGTTTCCACCTCCACGGATAGCCAATTTTGCAATGATAGATATAATGATAAAGAAGGGAAACATAAGTTATGTATGCAAGAAACACTACAAAACAATACGTGCTCACTCAACTGAATACAATAAAGGAGATGAGAGGAGCTTACCACCTTCGTCCAAAGTGCTCAAGGCTTGTGAAGGAGTGAATGAGAGTAGCTCAAGCCTCTACTACCATGGTGTTTGTCCTGTACTCACACTATCAAAGTGATGGAGCGGTATATTTCTGAAATAGAGTGAAGAATGTGGAGAAAATGTGAAGTGATGAACTCAAGATCTCGAAAAACTTGAGAATGGATGGAATGGTCAAGAATATGAAGGAGAATATGAAAAATGGCCATATTCGGGTCGGCCAACTGAAGAGGGATGTTACTCTTCGACTTCCAATAAAAAATGTAATGCATCTACAGTCTCCAACCATAGGAATCTGCCAAGGATAGGAGCACGCCATGTGGATGTCTGCGCACCACATGGTCATCCCCAACAAAAATGCCCCCACCAACACACAAACAAGGTACCAAGTGGAATGGAAGTAGCGGAATTTAAGTGGAATTAAACCTCCACTTTCAGTATTCTAAAGTGTAAAGGGGTGAAAGGGGAACTTGCATTAGGGGTGCAAATTCATGCTCATAAAATATGCATTTCATGTTTATACTTAATAATAGATTAAATAAAGTGGAATTGATTAAGGTCAGAAGAAAAATTAATTTGGTACAATTGATTCATTCCCCTTCTTAGTTGTCTTGTGCATTTTAAAAATTGGTATCAGAGCTTTAGTTCCTCAGAGAGGAGCTTAATCGATCGAGGTAGATCAGATGGCGCACAAGTTGCAAATCCCTATATTTGATGGAGGTGACTATATTGTTTGGAAAATGAAGATCAAAGGTTACTTGATCTCTCTTGGTTTCAAGACTTGGAAAGTTTTTGAGACAAAATATGTTGAAATGGCTAGTGGTCCTTCTTCTACATATGAGATTTCTGCCTATGAGGATAATGAAAAATTGAGATATGCTATCTTTAGTGCTTTATCTAAAATTGCATGGACCAAAGTTATTTCCATAGGAACTGCTTATGAAGTATGGGAAAATTTGAAAGATATCTATGAAGGAAATGATAGAGTCAAATTATCATTGAAGCTAATAACAAGGTGTAGATTTGAGAACTTAAAAATGGAAGAAGGTGAGTAAATTGCAAGCTACTATCAAAAATTTGAACTTGTAGCAAATGAAATAAAAAATCAAGGTGGTACCATGATAGATGAAGATCTAATACAGAATATCTTGATGACCCTACAAGAGAATTATAGTGACAAGGTCTTTGCTATTGAAGAATCATATGATCTAGAGACATTTAGTAAGGAACAACTATTTGGCCCCTTGAATGCATTTGAGATGAGGAAATTTGAAAGATAAAATGAGAAAGCTGAAACAACCTTCAAAGCAAATTAGATAGAAGATGATTTAGCTAGTGATGGTTTAGAAGAGTTGGAAGCAAACTTTACAAGGAAATTGAAGAAAGGTACTAGTAAGCACAAAGGTATGTTACCTTTTAAATGTTTTAGTTGTGGAAATATTCATCACTATGCTTCAAGATGTCCAAATAGAGCTACACACAAGAAGAATAGAGATAATAATAAAGACAAAAAGGATAGAAAGTTCAAAAAATTGTATTATGTTAGAGAAGATGCTGGAATTTCTAACGATGAGTCTGATTTTGAGGATGATGAAGATGAGTGCTTGTTTCTAGCCTTGGAGAATAAATTTGTGTCTACTAACCATGAAAGATGTGCAAGGGAATCCATTTTGGAGAAAAAGAAGGATGAGATGGAAGGTACTTTGGTTACTGCTTTTCATGCTAGATAGGGTTAATACTATTGGGTAATTGACAATGGTTGTTCAAATCATATGACATGAGACAAAAGTAAGTTCACTAAAATTGAAAAGTATAATGGAGGATTAGTTATGTTTGGAGATGATTCTAGTGCTTAGATTGTTTGAAAAGGAACAATTAGTCTTCATGGAAAACATAGTACTGATGATGTCTATTATGTTAAGGGCTTAAGGTATAATATTTTGATTGTTGGGATTCGCAGCTTGGAAGATGGATGTAGATAGATGAGAATGGATGGGATAGATGTTTCATGGAAGAATGGATTTATTATGGATAAAATGATTGGAATGTTGGCTTTATTATGGATGTTATAAGATGCTTTCACCCAAATTCGCACATGTAGATGCTCAATTCTACACATGATGCTTTTTTTAAAGGTTCTCATCATTGTACTTGCCCAAAGTACCACCCATGTAGTTTTCACTGCAGGATGATTATTTCATGTTTACTATTTTGATGATTTTTATTTTTTTTGTGAAATATTTCAAGATCATGCTAAACCACCCGGTGGTGTTGACGTTGATGCTTCTATCACAATGTTTCATTGATATCTTTCTTGAAGAAGTTGTTTCGCTAAAATACGTGGACTTGAATTTAAATTTTGAGAATTTTGTTTTGCATTGCTAGTACCAAGGTATAAAGAGACATTATTCTCCTCTTAGAACTCATTAGCAAAATGGAGTTGTGGAAAGGAAGAACTGAACTATTCAAGAGGCTACAAGGACTATGATGAAAGAGACAAATGTTATTGATGTATATTGGAGAGAAGCAATCCACACTGTTGTTTACATTGTTAATAGAGTTAAGATTAGAGGTAATAACACAAGGACTCGTTATAAGTTATGGATGGTTAATATTCCTAAAGTTCAGTACTTTAAGGTTTTCGGAAACATGTGTTACATTAAAAGAGATGATGAGAACCTTGGTAAGTTTGATGAAAGACATAATGAAGGTATTTTTCTTGGATATTAAACTAACAACAAAGCATATAGATGCTTCAAAAAAAGACAAAGGAAAATAGTTGAAAGTGAAAATGTAAAATTTAATGAGGCTATGCATAGACTAGTTGAAATAAGTGAAGTTGAACTAGATGATCCTATCTGTAGAAAAATACAAGAAGAGGAAAAGGAAGAGGAGATTCAGGAACCTACTCCTAAGACTCCTAAATATGTACAGAAGAATCATCCCGAGGAATAGATAATTGGAGATATAAGTGAAGGTGTAAATACAAGAAGAAAATTTGTTGAGGTAAATTTGTGTTTACTTTCTAATATAGAATCTAAGACTATGAGTGAGGCATGGAAAGATGAGTGTTGGGTTAGAGAAATGAAAGAGGAATTGTAGTAGATAGAGAAGAATTAGACATGGGAATTGGTTCCTAGACTAGTAAAAAAAAATGTGATTGGTAAAAAATGGGTGTTCAAGAATAATTTGAATGAAGATGGTCAATTAGTAAGAAATAAAGCAAGACTTGTATGTAGGTATGTGTAGAATCATGATGGGCCAAAAAGTGGCAATATGATGGCTATGTCGCTGACAACTTTTTTTTTACCTAAAATTGATGAAATGGAAACGGTTTTTAAAGGAGATTCTTAGCTTTCCACCAATATAAATTATGCTTTACTTTGAATTTAATAAATAATTATTATTCATTTATATTGAATTGCGACTAAAGTCCTGATTTGTAGGCTGATTAAAAACATCTATAGCTTTGAAACAATATCATATTTTTTGAATCCAAAACATGCATCACATTCTATGCTTCACATAATATAAGATTAGAAAATAAAAAATTCAATTTCATGAAGTTTTGACCAAGTTAAGGTGGGCAGACATACGAATCTTTATATTTTATAAAAAAATTATAATTAATTATTTACTTCGAAAAAAATTATAAAAAAATATGCATCACATCAGGACATGAGTCCTCTACTTATATCTAAAATATCATAAAAAAATATTATCATTTTAATGTGGTTAGGGTGGTCAGACAGACACCTACTTCTTATTTTTTCCCTAAAATTTAAGTACCACTCTATTGAAATTTCAAATTTTCACCAAATAGATTTTATTTTTTTGTAAATAAACCTTGTAATTTAGAAACTACGTTCAATTTTCTACAAATTCTATTGTTACATATTTTTGAAATAATATAGATAACTTATTCAAAGTTTTATGTCAAGTTTCCTAACTCTAATTTTTCTAAATTTTTTGCCACTTAAGGGCCTGTTTTTTCCATGATGATCCTACACATACCCATGCAAAGGTTATTCACAAGTTGAAGGAATAGGTTTTGAAGAGAATTTTTCCTTGATGGAAAGAATGGAGGCCATTCAAATATTTTTGGCATTTTCTACTCATAAATATTTCAAATTATACCAAATGGATGTTAAGTTTGCATTCTTGAATGGATAATTGGAAGAAGAGGTGTACATGGAACAACCAAAAGGATTTCAATTATCATAAAAACCAAACATGGTCTGTAAATTGAAAATGACACTATATGGACTTAAACAGGCTCCCAGAGCATGGTATGTAAGGTTTGGATAAATATTTAACACATCAAGGATTCAACAAAGGATCTATCGATAACAATCTCTATTTCAAAGTTGAAAGAAACAAAATGTTGATATTTGTGGTGTATGTTGATGATATTATCTTTGGAGGAAATGAAGGTATGCGCAATAAGTTTGTAGAGGAGATACAAAAAGAGTTTGAGATATCTATGATTGGTTTGTTAAATTTCTTCCTTGGAATTCAAGTGAATCAAAATAATAAGGGAATATTCATTTCAAAATCTAAGAATGTTAAAGAATTTATAAAGAAGTTTGGAATGGATGATTCCAAACCAGCATGCACCCCTATGGTAATCAGATGCAAACAAAGTAAGGATGATGAATTTTATAAAATAAATCAGAGCATGTACAAATCTATGATTTGTGGATTGCTATATCTTACTGCTAATAGACTGGATATCATGCATGCAATATGTTTGGATGCCATATTTCAAAGAGAACCTAAAGAGAACATGTTATATCTATGAAGAGGATATTCAAATATCTAAAGGGGAATACAGATTATGGTCTATGGTATCGTAAGGATACTAATTTCACCTTGAATGCCTAAAATAATGTAGATTAGGTTGGTTGTGTAGATGAATAGAAGAGTACAAGTGGTGGTTCATTCTTTCTTGGAGGAAGATTGGTCTCATGGTTAAGAGAGAAACATGATTCAGTTTCTTTGTCCTTTGTAGAAGCTTAGTATATTGTAGTAGCATCCTACTATACATAGGTACTTTGGATGAAGAAAAAATTTAAGGATATAGGTGTGATGTATGATGAGCCTATCCCTATCTTTCGTGACAATAGAAGTGCAATAAACATTTCAAATAATCTAGTCATTATGATTTATTGGTGAGGTTTTCTTGACTTGGTGTTTACACATTACATGGAGAATAAGCATCGATTAAGGAAGTGTGTGATTGATCCAAGATATTGTTTGGGTCCTAATTAAATATGTAATTGGTCCACTCTCATTCTTATCCATCGCAAGAATGTTGAGTCACAAACCTAATTTAAAGTTTTAAATTAAAGGATGCATATTTGACCTTGGAGAAAGTTTCTAAGGTTGAAGATGGTATAAATGCAATTCAAGATGTTGCGAATTGGAAGTGTGGGCTATGGATGAACTGTAAAGTGTGCGAAACAAGTGCAAAAAGAAGAGTGAGAGAAAGTGAATCAAGGAAGTATTACTTTGATGTGTTAGACTCCTGAAAGTAGTGATTTGATGGTGTTTTCAATTCTTTAATCAAGCTACAAATGTGTGGAACCTATTTTGTTGTATTTTCTATTGTCTTTCTTTGTTTGTATGCAATGATCCTCCTTCTAGATAATGATTCCTTTTTGGGTAGTGAGCCCTCTAGCAATGAGCCTTTATATCCAGTATTTAATTACTATTATATTGTGAGTTAATCGTCGTCGTGTTTTTTTCCCTCATTTAATTTTCCATGTAAATCTAGTGTCTTTGGTATTTTATTTTTTTTATCTACATTTCATGTTTATACTTAATAATAGATTAAAATTAAAGTGGAATTGATTAAGGTCAAAAGTAAATGTAATTTGGTACAAATAGTTCACCCCCCTCATAGTTTTCTTGTGTATTTAAACACAACCTTGTACCCTCAACCATATACTTAAGCCATAATCCCTCAATCTTCAACCCTATACCTTCAAACTTGAACCTTACACACACAAACCCTCATCTATATAGCCGATAACATCACCCTTATACCCTAAACCATAAATATTATCCCTCTACTCTATACTTAAAATATAAACCATATATACTCTCAACCCAAGTCACCCTATGCCTTATACCCTCAATCTGTCTAATAAAATTGAAACCTAATATCCTAAACCCCAATCCATATACCTTGCATACTCAATCTTATACACTCAATAAGCTAAATATCATCCCTCAATTGTATCCCTCAACCCTATACCATATACACTCAACCTATTACTTAAGCTATAATAAATTGACCCTCAACCCTAAACCTTAAACCCTAAACACAAAAACCTCAACTCTCATACCTATAACCTATACCCTCACCCTTATCTACCCTAAACCAAAAACCCTTGTATACATATATACATGCATATATACATGTATAGAATCATACATACATACATACAAGAATTCATATATACATACATACATAAAGACATGCATATATACAAGCATGCATACATACATAAATATAGGCATACATATAGATAAGCATGCATACATGCATTCATACATACATGCATACATACATGCATGCATACATACATACATACATACATACATACATAAATACATACATACATACTAAAAAAACTTGCACAAAAACAATTCCAAGTAAGACATAATGGGAGTGTCTTATAATGGACTCATATTATGTCAAGCTTGAGAAACATGCAACAATATTTTACAAAAAAAGAAGCAAAATAAAAAACAAAACATAACACGAGTGCATTATAACGTGCTCATGTTATATCTTGATTTGGTAATCCCCAAGTCTTATGATTGGGATTTTCTTTGGATTTCCAACCTAAAGGCTTGGAGTGCCTTCCCAATGTTAGGCTCTCTCTTAGCTATTTAATGGTGTAATTTTTTTCATTTTTTTCTTCAGTGTGTGTCTAATTTTTGTCAAGAATCAAAGCTTGGTATTTTTTACTTATTTTTTAACCATTCATTAAAATTTTAAATAAACTACACTTTTATAAACTAGATTCCATTCTATAGATATTTAAAAAAAGTTGATTAGTTTTCAAAAATTATAGTGGTACCATGACCAACATTTTGTTTTTCAGCATGTGTTTACTTTGAAAATTAGTAAAAAATCAAATATTCATTAAAAAATTATTAGAAAAATCAGGCACAAACTATATATTGTTAGCTAGTTTCTGACTGAAGCAATTTTAAAAATACCAAAAATGTTAACCTTTTGAGGGAGCCACACAAGATACTATGTTATGTTTTTTTTTTTAAACAACACTAATTTTTTTGGCTCCCTTTTTTGAACCCCTTAATCTCTACCATTTTAAAAAATAATTAGTAGTTTAGAAAGTAGATTCAAAGCACTATGAAAATTGTTTTGTTGCATCTTAAAATTTTGAGTGTAGCTATCCTCAATTTTTCATCCAAGGTCAGTATTTCCCAATTTCATAAAAAAAGTAGCCACTTAAGAACCCTTTTTGGCCTCCCATCTTTTTGAACTTAACCCAAATCTCTCTCTATCTCCCCTCTCTTTCCCTATTTCCCTCCTTCCCTTTCTACTCATTTTCTCCCATGTATCTCTTTGTCTCTCTCAATATCTCTAATTCTTCTTTCTCCCTCCCTCTCTCCCTATCGCTAATTATTCTTTCTCCCTATCTACATCTCTCCCTCCCTCTCTCCCTAAATCTCTCTACCTCTCTATCTCTCTCAATATGACTCTATCTAGGTTATAACTCTCATATTTCTAGGAATAAAATGTCTCAACCATGCTAAAAAAATCATCTTAATACAAGAAAGTGTGTTATAATGTGCTCATGTTACTATCAAGACAAAAATCCTCCTTGTATATCTCTCCATATTTCTTTCTCACCCTCTCTTTGTGTTTGATGGAACACATTTTCATTGTGCCAAAAGATCAACCTATTAATGCCCAATAAAAATTCTAGAGATAAATGGATCTATGGGAGGTAGTTATTCCATGTCATGAATTCAAAGGGAGACACTATAAATTAGTCCAAAAATCCCCCCAATAGCATCACTCGAGGGAATTTGAACCCACAACCCAACACTGATACCATTTGTGTCAGGCATTAATAAGTCAGACTTTTGGTGTAACAAAAAATGTGTTCCAACAATCTCTCTCTCTAATATGCTCTCATTTTTATGATGAAATTATAGTTGAGGGTTTAGGGTTGATGGTTGAAAGTATACTATTTATGGTTGAGGTTATAGTTTTTAGTGCTAATTATTAATGTGGGTATTTAAGGTTTATTGTATAGGGTTTAAGGTACATCTCCTAGTGTTTAGGGTTTATGGTCAACAATAGAGGGTTGAGGGTCTACCTACCTCTTTCTATATCATCTCATGTATCCCCCCTCTCTACTATCCTCCCCATCTCTGTTGTTCTCTATCTCCCCTAGATCTACTTGTCTCTATCTAAGAGCTCTCTCTCTCCACTATCTACCTCTCTATCTTAACTTTCTATCTAACTCCCCTTCACATCTCTCCCCTCAACCCTCCTTATCAACCTATCCCTCCCTCCTTATGTATATCTCTCTTCTCTCTATCTCACATCTCTATCTTTCCCTTCCTCTCTCACTATCTCTCTCCCATGTTTTTATATCCTCTCTTTGTTTAATATATCTTAATTATTCAATATTTAGGGTGTAGAGCTAAATTTTATGGGTTTAGCGTTGATGGTTTATGATGGAGAGTTGAGAGTTTAGGGTTTAGAGAAATAAATTATTAATGTTGGGTTTAGGGTTTAACATATAGGATATAAGGTTTATGTATTAGGCTTTAGGTTGTAGGGTGTAGGGTGTAGGGTATAAGATTGATGATATAGGGTATACTTTTTAGGGTTTAAATTATAATATTGAGCTATAAGGTTTAGTTTTGAGGGAATAGGAACCTTGAGGGTTGGAGGTATAAGGTTTAGGGTAGAGTGTATAGGTTTTAAGACCTAGGGATGAGTGTATGGTTTAGAGTATAGGGTATATGATATAGTATATAGGGTTGAGGGTATATTATTTAGGAGTTTATAGCATCCATGGTTCATCGAATAGGATTTAGGGCCTAGGATTGAGGGATATGGTTTAGGGTTGAATTTAGATGGTTGAGGGTTTATTATATAGGCCGTAGGGTACAAGGTTAAGGGATAGGTTTTAGGGTCAAGTGTGTATATGGTAGAGTTTTGAGGGTTTAACCTATAGGATGTAAGGCCTAGGGTTGAGGGATAGATTTTAGAGTTTAGGGTATAAGGTATAAGGTTTAGGGTTGAGGGTATAGGGTTGAGTATACTATTTAGGCTTGATAGTATAAGATTGAATTATAAGGTTTATATTTTAGGGTATAGGAACCTTGATGGTTGGAGGTATAATTTTTATTATGGAGTGTATAGGATTTATGACCTAGGGCTGAGTGTTGGGTTTTGAGTATAGGATATATGGTATAGAGTTAAGTATATATATTTTAGGAGTGTATAGGTTTGAGGGTTCATCCACTAGTCTTTAGAGACTAAGGTTGAGGGATATGGTTTAGGATTGAGGGTATATTATGTAGGATTTAGGTTTGAGTGTATATGGTTAATGGTTTATTAAATAGGACTTAGGGTCCAAGGTTGAGGGATATAGTTTAGGGTCAAGAGGGTATATGGTATATGGTTGAGGGTTTAAGTTTTAGCCTATAGGATTTAAGGCCTAGGGTGAAGGGATAGGGAATAGGGTTCAGGGTATAGGGTATAAGGTTTAGGGTTTAGGGTATGAGGTTTAGGGTTGGGGGTAGAGGGTATAAGGTCTAGGGTTAAGAGTATAGGGTTTAGGAAAGAGTATATGGTTTACTTTTTAACCTATTGGCTTTAGTTCCTAGGGTTGAGGGATAAGGTCTATAGAAATTAGGGTATAGGGTATAGGGTTTTTGGTTGTGGGTATAGATTTTAGGGTTGAATCTCACATATCCCACTCTCTACTCTCCTTCCCATATATATTGTTCTCTATATCACTTCTCTCTCCCCTAGATATACCTCTCTCTATCTAACCTCTCTCTTTTCTATCCACATATATCTCTTTATCTCATATTTATATCTATCTCCCTTTCCTACCTCTCACCTCATTCTTGTTTATCTACCTCTTCCTCCCTCCCTCCCTATGTAGATCTCTCTTATCTCTAGATCACATATCTCTCTTTCTCTACCTCCCTATTGGTTATTTTTACTATAACTAGGTTGATCTTCTAATCTACTAATGGAATTGCCAATTCCAATCAAGGGCAGCTCGAAGGACCTGAACCAATTGACGAGGATTTTAAATACCTCCTACACTTTGGGCTCTGCAAGAACTGGGAGGGTAATCACTTAATGCATTTACAACCTCTGCAACATTATCACAAACAACATTAACAACAAAAGATAATATCCTTTAATAGCTCAACATAATAGGATAATACTGAATAGAATTGGTTGTTCATCAATAATATCAACTATTTGGAGCATGAGATAACTACAATAATGTTTCACAGTATAAGATAGTCATTGATTTGCAATTTTTAGCAAGCTCTAAGTATAGAAAAACAAATAATGAACCATACAAATAAGTACAACTTAGATCAGTGCCATATATCCATTGGAGGAGTCAAATTCATAAGCATCTAAGGGTTTATGATAGATTTAACATATAATAGCCTTGATAAAATTGATTTACAATCTCATCAATATGTATTCTAACCCAATACTACTTATCAAATACTTATACAAAACATATTCACTTACAATCCCATTCAAGCCTTTTAATTAATTCTTTGAATTAAAGCTAAAACAAGAATCATACACACCACAATAGTGAGATGAATGAAACAACCCTTGATCATTTTATTCAAAATTTAGATATTCTTGTACAATGGAGAGACATGAGTTCGAATTAATCATTTCAATTCAAATTCTAGTACTATCATAAAATATAAAATCCCCATGAGTTCAAAACCTACTATAGAATGACTCAAAACCCAAATTTCATTTTCTCTAAAATGATCAGACTTTACAATTTTCTCTATAACTTAACCTAGAATCAACCAAAAATATCTAACTTGCTAACCCGTACTTCTAAACTTGAAATCCTTCTTATAGAAAATGAAGGAGAAAACAAGCATCAAACCAAAAAGCACACATGTCACCAGCCACTTGGACCGCCTTGTGATATTTCAAAAATTTGTTACAACAACAATCTCCCTAGAGAATCTTCCTGTTCATCTTGCTTGCTAAGAATGGTTGATGCAACAACAAAACTTCAAGAATTCTACACCAATACTATCACCAAAAACAAAATTGGAATTTGTTGTAACTGCAACAACTGATTTGTCAACCGTTAGTGGCCTACTCTGTTTCACTCTTCCTCGGTTAAATATACATTTACCCATTTCTGGTACTCTTCATCAGTTGGCCAATCAAAACTGATTACCTCATTCACCTTGACACTATAAGGTTTGCACTTAACTACAACCTAATTCACTTCTCTTTCAAAAGACTCCAAGAATGAGCTAGTTCTGATAATTTTGTCCATACAACTCACCAATAAATCATAATCTGAATCATCACAAATTAATCTAATTTGAGCATTGATGGCCTCATTTGCCTGATCTTGCCACTGCTGAAGTGACCTGATATTTCCTTGCTCATCAATTATGTCAAGTAACAATGTGTCACTCCAATCATCAAATTTCTTCACCAACTCTCTGATCTTCCTACTCAAGTCATCTAGAAAGGCCTGAAAACCTTGCAATGAATTAATTAAGACTTGAGTAAGCCTTAATGACTGGGGTCTATTATTTATATCAAACCGTGAGGATTTATATATTATGTCTAAATAATTGGCCCTAGGGATCCAACTTCAAATTAATGGTACTACTCCCTCTTGATCCCTATCGATGTTATTTATTGCATCTAATAATAAAGAATATAAAGAATACATAAATGACAAATAGTCATCAACCTTCACACTTAAATGCCTCAATACAAAATTAACAACCTCCCTTTTCTTTAAAAGTACTCCCTCCTCACTCACCTTCAAGGCTGCCTATAACTCTGCAATTTTCTGCATTAGCTGCTTCTTTGTAGGATCAACAAAGAGTTCTATTTCTTCATCAATTGGTTCCAAAGTAGGGTTGAGGGAAGGATTTTGGCTAGGAGACCCTCTTGTAGAAACAATGGGAGACGCATGAGGCATTGACCCTAATGTGGAAGGAAATGTTTAGATCCCCGGAGCACTTGATGTCTCCCTAATCTACTTGTACTTCAACCTATCCACCTCGGTCTGCAGCTCAACATTCCTTTGCTACACCTTTCTGTATTCTCCAATTATGAAAATGTACTTTTCCATTAGACATTTCTTTTTAGCCTCCTCTCTTTCAGTAATATTTTGGGCCACTTTGGCCACATTCACAGTCAAATTAGTGGCCTTTGTGGTTGAGGTCTCTGAAGCTCTCTTTATTATTAACCCTCCTCTTAAGTTTGGGTTACTATTAGTAACATTGGGCTTTCTCCCTTGGGGAGCTAAATCCCAAATTGCCAAGGTCTCGTACTCTTCACTGAAGGAAGAATCTTGCAATTTTACCTTGACCTCTTCTTCAAAATCTTGCAGGTGATGCTTGGACTTCAGAGTAATATTGAAAGCTACTACATCTGCAATGTCCCACTCAAGAAAAATCAAGACACCAACTTGATTTACTAGTTTTCTCCCTTCCTTAGTGAGTAATGCTCCTGAATTCATCCATTAATTCATCTTTCACTTCATCATCATTCTCCTGGTCTGACCTGTCAGGTCTCAATTCTCTTCTCCTCTTCCATTTATCCTAATATTCTTCCAATTTCATTCTCCATAATAGTTTCAAGAATATTGGAGTTTTTACAAATGCATTATCATCTATAAACTCCTTACATGCTTCCATTCTTGCATCTTGCACATATTTTCCTTTCATATCTAGATAAGAGAGAACCAATTCAGTTGGCCTGGGAGGAGAAGGCATACCCATCTCCATGTCTTGGTCAATGAAAACAATTTCACCCACCAAATCCTCTTGTGATTGCTCAATCTTTTGCCTCTTAGGGCTTGGCTCTGATGGTGGTGGTGAGGGACTATTCTTAGGTGATGATTCTAAATCAATAATCTTAATTGCCCGAGGTGTTTTGAGCTTTAGACCTGGTTGTGCAAGAAATTTCATTATTTGTTTTCCTTTTCTATCCTCTTCTTCCTCATCACTACTATCATTTCTTTTCCTTCTATAAATAGGTCATTTCTTTGTAGGTTGGTAGGTTGGTCTTGTTGATGGTTAAAATGACACAAAAAACATTAAAATAGAATATTTCTACTCTATTTCTCCTAAAAGAGGAAGACAACCTGTAGTAGCCTAACTCCCAAGGTCCTGGTAGTTGGTTCTCAACTGTCTGATGTCACTCAATTGGTTCATGCAACTGTAATATTCAAGGGGGCCTGTGCTGGTAACAAAGGATTCAAGCTATAACTCTTTTTATCGAAATAGTACCTGTAAATCAATGGGTTTTAAATAAAAGAAAAAGATAGATCCAAGGGGTAAATCAGTAAGTATGAATTTAATTTATCTAATATCCAGACATATACTTTTAACAATGAATTTTTTCTTAACCGATCACAAAAACCATAGCATGAGACAACTCATAGTATGACTATACCATTGTATACATCTTAGGTGCTTAATTCAATTCCACTATTCACATATCACAAGTATTTCCAAGATTTCAAAACAACATACATTCATTCATCATCAAAACTATAGATCAATAGACTTCAATAACTTTTATTCAATGATAATTTAACAAGATAATCTTTAAACCTGTTTTCTTCTAATGACTTTCATCACATAAGAAATCATCATGCTTCAGCACAATAATTGGCATTCAGGTGGATTATAACTCATTAACCTTATCAAACAACACAATTCAATGTAAACTCCATATTTTGTAAACCTGTAATTCTATTAACTGTAAAAAGATCTAGTACAATGTATCTTTGCAAAACTCTATAAAATTCTATCTCCTAGCACTAGGTAAGCCAATCCAATTCTCAATTAGCCAACCCTTACAATGTGATACCCATCTGGTATTTACAGCTATACAAAAGAAGTTCGAACTTCACTTCTACTTTAGGCTTTCCACCCTTTTAGGAACAATCAACTTTCTTGGAAACTCAGATCAACTTTGATCTTGAGTCCTTACATTATACATTCTGTTTGATCTAACAATAGAAGATTAAAAATAGAAGAAAAGAAGTCATCTTCCCTCAAGATTGATAGTGCTGCATGGATGCGACATCCAAGGAAGAAGAACATCATGCATGCAAGATTTTATGCATGTGAAGCCGGATCCACCATGAACTCATCATAACTAGTGAAGACTTGTTGTAGCATATCCATATCTAGCCCATCAATCCAGTCATCTTCAAATTTGATCCGATCCAACTCAACTGCAGCAAACTCTTTCATACTTTTAACCTTCATCAATTCTCTCCCTGCAGCTTTTATTTCTTCTTCGACTTCTACAAGCCGATCTATCACCAAGTCTCCTCCATCATCTTTCTCCTGCATGAGTCCTTGGAATATTTCATTCCATTTCTCTCTAACCTAACTCAAAGGCATGCCATATTTTTTCATTACATTCACATCTACAATTATGGTGATGACTACTTCCAACTCTTCCAACTGCTCCATCAGCTTATTAACTGCTTCCTGAATCTCATCCTTGTGTTTGCTCAAAAAGTTAGTTCTAAACTTGAGTATGCGAGAAGTCTTTTCTATAAATTCTTTGTTATCATCTTCAAGTACATATTTTTCTAGAAGAGTAGCTAGAGGCAATGTATTTATCTTTTCTAACCTTTCACTATACTCCTTATACTATTCTTCTTGTTTTTCTGATGCCTCAATGTATTGATGCATCTCTTTTATTACTCCCTCTACTTCTTTGTAGGCCTCAAACCCTTTTGTTAAAACCTCACCTACCTCGTGGTTCAATTTGTCTATCCATTTATCTACAATCTATGCCTTACCTCTAACTTGCACCAAATCATCAACCTCCTTTTTGCTTAGCAAAACAGAAGTCTCAATAGCTGCAACTTGTTGTGACCTTGGAGAGGAAACACTCTTCAAGAATGAATGTAATTGATCCAATTGAGCCTTAAGCTCATCTTTTTTTTTTTTTCCTTCATCATTCTTGATTTAGTTGTTGAAGCCACCACATCAATTAGATTCATTTGTTTATTTCTAGTGGGTCTTCCCAAATTAACCGTACTCAATTGATAGTCTGTTAGCTGCATATCCCCTACCTCCTTTTCAATCATAGGCATGGCATATTCAGCAACTATCTCCCCTTTATCTGTGAGTCTAGTAGAATTTAAGACTTTAGCCTTCATCTTAGGCCTTTCCTATTCAATTTCCTTCATCATGTCCTCCCAATTAAGAGGTTGAGGAGGTGTTCTAGCTCTCTTCTGCAAGTCTAACTTCAACCATACAGGCGCACTGGGAGTAGTCATCATCATGGAAGAGGAAACAACAATTGTAGAGGATGGTTGAACATTTACCTCAGGTTGAGAATCAACCTTCGCTTTTTCTTGTTGCTCCTACAACACATGCATCTGCAGCAACTTCTCAGCCTCTTCTCTATCTCGTTGTTCTTGCATTTTCTTGTCTTCTTCTTTTCTCAATCTCTCTTCTTCCATCTGATCCTTCTCCAATTTCTCTTTTCCTAAGGCCTCTTTTCCTTTCCTTATCTTTTCTGATTCTTCCTTCCATTTCTAAGGCTATGAGCTTCTCTGCCTTTTCCCTTTCTTCTTCAGCTTGTTGTTTCTTAATTAGCTCTTCAACATCTCTTTCCTTTCTTAGAGCTTCAACTTCTTGTTCTTTCTGTCGAGCTTCCTCTGCAAACTTCAGTCTAGCAACCAGGGCTTCCTTTTCCCTTCAGTTTCTTGCTTTCTCTTCCTCAAGATCATGGATTTTATGTATCAATTCCAATTTATCATTTTCTGCCTTGACCTTGAGCTCATGGTCTCATTGCCTCATTCACTCCTCTATTTCATTAGTTGTTGTCCTTGTTTCAATTTGTTTTTCCTTTAATTGCTGCTGGTGAAGTAGAGCATCAACTTGTAACTTTGCCTCCATTTCCTTTTACTTTTTTGTTGTAGCCCTTGCATTAGACTCTCTTGTAGCATCTTCAAACTATTTCCATTGCTCTTCCTACGTCATAATTTGCTCAATAGTATGCCCTAAAGGCATGTTTTCTTGCAAATTTGTTTCCGACAGAGTCTCATCTGAATCAGTCTCAATTTCTACAAATTCTTCGTCCACTTCCTTTCCTCTAGCATCTTCAGCCATGGCATGAAGTACTCCTTCTTGAACTTCTTTACTTTTCTTTCTTGTGAGTGGGGCTTGTGTGGATGAATCACCCAATGTGGGTGTAGAAACAACAGATCCAATTGGAACATCTCCCTCTGGTGTCTCTTCTTCTTCATCAACTACCTCAAGCTCTATTTCTTCAACATCTGGAGGAAAGAATTCTAATGGTTCCTTGGAAGGTGTCTCTCTTTTAATCCTCTTATACCCTTTACCTTTCTTAAGGACTGGTCCTTTAGGAGCTTGAACTTTCATCATCAACCATTGCACACTTCTATCTAGGACTGTTCTTCCAATTTTCTTAATATCAATTGTTTCTTCCTCATTCCAGTCTATTGGATCTAAGTTTATGGTACCAGTGTTCAAAGATTCATATGAGGGATCTAATACAATTCCATCATCCACCAAAGTGATAGGAATATTTTCATTAATACCAAGCTCTAACATGAGTGAGACTGATAATCTCTCATAGTTCTTCTTCCTCAAGTCATACTCATCTTGCCTATCACACCCAAAGTCCTCTAACGAATTAAAGTGTTTAGTGAACACTGAAGGTAATAAAGCATGCATTTTCTCCCTTGGATCAAAATACTTACGAGTTGTATACAATCCTAATTTTAATTGTATCAACTCATTACAAACCACCTTTTCTCCTTTCAAATGTTGAAAATTATATTCACCCAGTGTCATGGGAAATTTATGGCATTCTATCTTGTGCTTGATCCCAAACCTAGCATTAACTCCAATGGCCTGATACACAAACTCCATAAGCACTATTCTATTACTGCAGCATCTTGGAAGCAAATGGGGATGACCTTCAAAACCAAACAATCTGAAGTATGTAAATTTGGGGTATTGGATATACCAACTTCCCCATTCAGCAATAAAAGCCGTAGCTTCTTGACTTAACCTGTATCCTGCATCTCCACTCAACTGGTTGATAACCACATATAAAAATGCATCATTGGCTCTGCTGAAATGAGTCTCAGCAACCTAAAGAGATAATTGATCATAGTGCTCCCATACCTTCTTTTGTCCATCCAAGGCTCCCATTATACCTACTCTGTTTAATCCTGGGAAAATCCCCAATCTTGTTGCAGCATAAACCACATAAGAAGTCATGAAGAAAGATTTAATCTGTCTAACCCTTGTGAGCTGATCATGTATGGCATCTGAAACAATCATTGACCAATCAAACTAGTAATGACCCTGAAAGATTACTTGAATAAAATGAAACATCCATTCCTTGAAGTGAAAGGCATCCCTCTTCCAAAACACTCTGGACAACATTAATATCAAATCAGATATCTCCTTCTTGAAATCTTCCCTCTTTGGCTGGTCTGTCAGCTTGCTTAAAGATTTCTTCTTTGTGCTTAACCACTTTTTGTTTAAGTGAGACTTATTGGAGTCTTTATGCTTGCTATATTTCTCCAACGCCTCTGCTTTAGTTAGCTGCACCAAATTCTTGGGATTAGGAACATTAAATAGGATTTTGAACATTTGCAGAGTAAGATCTATAATCACATCATTTTGTGAATCCATGCATAATCTTGTAGCAGGATTGTAGGTACTGGCCACTGTCAATATCAACTCCGGACATTGGACTGCTAAAGGAAACACAGTGATATGTGCAAGACCAGAATCAACAATCCTTTGTGTTCTCCCTATCAAGTTTGCTCGTTCTGCAAAGGTATCTTCATGTAATTCTTCAAAGCTATACTGGCCTAGATTAGTATCTGTGATATCTGACCAGTCTAATTCCACCTTGCTCACTTTCACCACCGGATTCCTATGATCATACCTCAATGTATAAGGCAGTTGTTCTGGTTTCACCTTCTTTATTTTTGGTGTTGTCTTTGATGTTCCAGCAAGTTAACTCCTTTGAGCATCCTGTCTTGAAGTTCTTGACATCTTTCAATTCTTCTGCAAGCAAACCTCTAATTAGATCTTTAGATATCATCATAAAACATGTTTTTAAAACATACTTGTTACACATACATCAGAGTCGGAACCAGACAGAAGCTCAAAAGAATCTCTTTTACAACACTGGTGGACTCAGAGCAAAAACTGATATAGAATCTTCACCTAATAACAAATGGGCTCGGAGTCGAAGTCGGAGTCGGGGAGGTTATCGAAACTCTGATCGGAACAAAAAATGGATTTGGTTTTCTTCGAATTTTCATTTTTTTCATATTCTATTTCCATTCCGCCTCCGCCTCTAATTAGGTTATCATTACTTTGAAGAAAGACTTTCCATTATACGTGGAGCCGAAAACAGGATGAGAATAGAATCGATAATTTTTGCAAACAAAATTCTTAAGTTCAAGATCGGTTTTGATCCCACTTCCGCCAATGTTATCATATATTTCAAGGAAAACCTTTTAGAACTCAGAATTGGAAAAGGAATAAAAATGGAATCAATAACCTTGTAAAACAAAACTATTAAGTCCATAATCCATTCCAATCCCGCCTTCACCTATGCTAATCATGACATCATCAAATACTTTATTCATTTTCAACACAATTTCATGATTAAGACCTAGGTCGCTATAAAAATGGAAAAGGAGCTTTAAAACTCTACCCTCATATGACCATGGGGAACAATTGCATTTTAGGTCCATTATTTAAATCTTATTAAAGTAATTACAGAGACCAACAAAACCCTAATCTAACAAACCCGATAAAAAACTAGGGCACGAGTTTAAACCCTACGCTTCACCAGATGATGAAACCCTAATTTAAACAATAAATCTAATCTACCCTAACTCACTGTAAAATCTCTAATAGATACACCATTAAAAACCCTTAATCTAATCTAATCTACTGCAAACCAAAAAAAAGCACAACGCAGTCATGATTAAGATGTGAAAGTGATGGTGCCCTAAAAATAGAAAGAAATGACACGATAAAACAAGAAAACAAAGATTTAAATTAAAACAAACCAAACAAAACAAAAACTTGCTCATTCAATCACATCGATGATCATAGAATTGCTTTAAAACACAATGATTGAACACGTGAGCAGATATAAAGAAAAACACAATGAACATAACTGAAAATAAACAAAGAACAACAAAGATAAGAAACCTACCTCAAATGCAAACAAACCCCAGCTAACTTTCTAAATCAATTCGCACACAATATCCCTTCTCTATCTCGATCAATTTTCTCAAAGGAACTCTGCTATTGCTCTTCGCACTCTTAGACTTGTAATGATAACAATAATGATCGACTTTAACCCTTAATAAAGGTCAATATGTGAATTTCTACCTACATCGGCAACCACCATTAATGCATTAAACGTAGTAAAGGTGGAGTCGAAATTGTAAGAGAATGAACACTGGTCTGCAGTGCAACTTCAGTCAAAAAGTCAACGACAAAAAAGGGTGGGGGTAGAACTAAAATGGAAACAGGATCTTAAATTGATAAAATTTCCAAACCTCATTTCCATTCCGGCTCCGCATCTGCCAACTAAAAACAAAACAAAAACAAATACAAAAAGTTCAGTAAAAGACCAACCTAATAAAATAAAACACAAAAACCGAGACAAAGCAAAAATAAAAATAGTGGAGGCGGAATCGAAATTGATTGTGAACTTGCAAATTTTGATAACAACCATCGCAATTCCCACTCCGGCTCCACTTCTGCTAAAGACCAAAAACAAAGGCAAAGAAAAGACTGTCGGGATAGAACCAAAAACAAGCCTCAAAAGAACTTTCAGAACCTGATTTAGTTTCGGTTCCGATTCCAACAGAGAAACCAAGGAAATACAAAATATTGGCAAAACTAGACTCCAAACTTTGTTTCAAAAACAACTAAGTACAAAAATAACAAAGGGGGACCCATTTTGTCCAAGGCCAAAGATGGGGTGGCTATGCAAGGCATAACAAATGGCAACTCGGCCAGGAAAATGCTTTACCTATTTTCAAAATACCCAAAGAAAATTTTAGTCACCCAAAAACTACTTAGCTTATAAACACCTTACCTTGAATGAGATCAAATATTTGTAGGATAATCTTGAGTTTGAATCTCAGATGTTATGTGCTCATGAGTTATTTCTAAATCTGAGTGTGTGCTTACATTGTGCATCATTCTTTGTAGATACTTTCTTCATTTTTGAACAATTATATCTAAGTTTCAAGCTACATAAGTTGAGTCCTTTAACTATCGTGCAGTAAAATCTTGGGTATTGCTTCACTGCCAGACAAGCGTCCATAGCCCCAACGGAGATACCTCTAGTCCTCTCAAAGCATTGCTCTACTGCCGGATAGGTGTCCATAGCCCCGATAGAGATACTTGGTTACCCACTTGATATTGAGCTTGCTTTTCTTTCTTTCTTTCTCTTTCCTCTTCTTTTCTTTTAGGATGGAAACTCTTTTATGCACCTCTCAATACTCAGATTCAATGAATCTAAACTGTGGGTTGAGTACTACAATGGATTTCATGATAGTTTTGGAATCTGATTTTTCACTTGAAACAAAGATAGAGTCATTCTAAAACAAATAGGTAATTACTCATGCATATGTTTTTCTAATTCAGTGATAGATCTTTGATCACAATTCATGAGATATTCACATTTACATCTTCTATCCTTAATAACTTTTCCAACGCAAACTAGAATGATCATAAAACATAAGTTTTAGAATGAGATCCTTTTCAATGATTATAATGAGAATACCTAAACCAATTTCTCCCCTAGTAGCAATAGTATACTTCAAATAACAACCCCCTAACTTGAGATGAGTAAAATAAGAATCCCCAATAAAACAAGACAAAACAAAACAAACAAACAAAACAAAGAAAGAAAACAAAATAAATAAAATAAACAAAACAAACAAAACAAAAACTAAAAGACTAAAAACTTAAAACTAAAAATAAAAACTTAATTACATATGATAGAATATAGTACATTCCTTTTCAAAACACCAGACTTTGTATGCACCAAAATAGTGTTTGAGAAACTGACCATTAACTGGTAATAGAATAGGCTCTCTTGTTAAGGTACTCAAATGAAAGGCATTCTCCCCTAAGATTTCAGGTATTTGGTAGGGACGTAACCAAAGTCTATCGAATTTATGATGGTCTCCCTTCATTTCTCTAGCCTTATCCCATAATAGCACAAGGTATGATATCCTAAAAGCTTTTACTTTGGCTCTTTTGTCAAACCAGCACTTGACAACAGCCTGATGTTTAGAGAATTTCTGCAAAGCAGCATCTCTTTGTTACTCCATGTTCAATAAGTTAAGCAGTCTAACCTCAATCCTATCATCCTTATTATAAAACTCCTACATAAATTTTAGAACAGGTATTTGTAAATGTATGGGGAAGATTGGATCTTGGCCATAAACTAACTTAAAAGGTGAATTCCCTAGGGCTGCTTTGATTCTAGTTCGATCTGCCCACAAGGAAAATCTTAGTTGGATATGCCAATCCCTAGGGTTACTTTCTAACAACTTTTTATTACTTCCAATAAATTCTTATTTGTGGACTCAGCCACTCCATTCCCCTGAGGGTAATAATTGGAAGAATATTTTAACACAATCTTATGCTCATAGGCCCATGAAATAAATTCAGCAGAAGAAAAAGCAGGGTCGTTATCACATACCAGAGGGAATGGAACTCCAAACCTGGTTGTGATGTTCTCTATCAGGAACTTAATGACCATTTCTGTGGTGCTATTCTTGCAAGGCAGGGCCTCCATCCAACGTGTGCAATAATCCATCGTAGTTAAGATGAATTTATGCCCTACTGAAGAATTTGGATTAATCACACCTACAAAATCAAGTGCCCATTGGGAAAATGGCCTTACCTCACAAACCAACTGTAGGGGCATCGCAGGATTTATTTCTCTTGATGCAAAAGTTTGACATACATGACAAGTCTTGCAATGTTGATGTGCATCCCTAAACACATAAGGCCAATAGTAACCTGACCTTAAAATCTGATGAGCCAAAGCATCAACAGATCCATGTCCCATCCCATGCTTGCCATGAAATTCACTTATAGCATGTTTAGCTTCTTGCTAATCCAAGCAATGCAAGTAAATCCCTTGGAAATTCTTTCTGTAGATTGATCCTCCTTTAAGCATATAATGGGTGTTTTTCATCCTTAGTGCTCTTCTTTGAGTAGCATTCATCCCTTTTGGACACTTGTTGAGGAGGAAAAAGACTAAATCTGTATACCAGGGATCTTTTATGAATGACTGAACAGTGTACTATTGGCAAGTTATACTTCTGTCCACTTCAACCATCACCTTTGACAAACCTTGACCTCTTACAAGCTTCATTGGGTGAATCTCCAAGTCAAATTCTTGTAAAATGGCCATCCATTTCCCTCTTCTTTCTCCTAGTTCACTTTGCATCAGGAGGGACTTTATAGCTAGATCTGGGACTATAGCCATCACTTGACTTCGGATTATGTAGTGTCTTAAATTTTTCACTACTCACACCAATGCAAAAGCCTATTTTTCTATTGATGAATATCTTACCTCTGCATTCTTAAACGGAGAGCTCATAAAAGCAATAGGCCTCTCCTCATTCTCTTCTCTTCTCTACGTCAAAACTGATGCACATGAATGCTCAGAATCAAAAGAATAAATGTAAAATGGTTTTAGATAATCCGAGCTTGTTAAAATAGGTGCCTCAGATATAGCTTGTTTGATCTACATGAAAGCAGACTTAGCCTCTTCACTCCATTCAATTTTTGCATCCTTCTTCATCATTTCATTAAGTGGTTTAACAATTTCTACAAACCCTGTTATAAATTTCCTGACAAAATTAATCCTTCCAAAGAAAGATCTCATCTCCTTCTTACTTCCTGGCCTTGTCAACTTCAAAATGGCTTCTACTCGATCAGGATCTATGGAAATTCCCTCCTCTGATATAATGTGACCCAAGAGCTTCCCTTTAGAAACTCCAAATACACATTTCTTTGGATTGAGAGAGACACCATAACTGATACATTTCTTTAGTACTTTCTCTAAATCAGTAGCATGATCTTCTCTACTCTTAGAGAAGATGGTTAGATCATCAACATAGATGATTATACACTTTCCTATTAGGTCTTTAAAAGCTACATCCATCACTCTTTGAAAAGTAGCACCAGCATTGATTAGACCAAATGGCATCCTCTTGTAGGCAAATGTGCCCCACTTTGTAGTGAAAGCAGTCTTCATCCTATCCTCATGACTTACTAGTACTTGATTGTATCCTGAATATCCATCCAAGAAAGACATCATTTGAGATCCATTAACTTTTTGCAATACTTCATCAAGAGAAGGTAATGGATAATTGTCCTTCTTAGAGGCTTTGTTTAAATATTTGAAATCCACACATAACCTGATTTCCCCATTCTTCTTCCTCACAGGAACTAGATTAGCCACCCAGGTAGAGTGTCTAACTGGAAAAATTATTCTTGCAGCCAAAAGCTTCTGTACTTCTCTCTAGATCAGAGGCTCGATTAATGCATTGACTGGGCGTTGCTTTTGGCAAAACGGCTTGGCTTCTGGCTTAAGAGGGATTGTATGTGTGATGACAGGTGTATCATAAGTTTTCAAATCATCATAGCTCCAAGCAATTGCTTCAATATTTTGCTTCAAGACTTTGATTATCACATCCTTTATTTCTTGAGGATAAGTCTTCCCTATAAGAACATTCCTTTCTACCCCTGAGTGAGCTAAATTAACAGATTCATACTTGTCTCCCTCACTCTTTGTAGGCATTCTCTGATAAGCTCGTGGATCCGAATCAAATATCGTCTCCAATGCTATCATCCCTTTTGGGATGTTACTACTCTTTAAATCCATTATCCCTTCTGGATTGTCACTTTTTGTATTGTCACTTTCTGGATTCCAGTCTCCTTGATCCTTGTCAACATCATCAATTATCTATCCTTGAAATACATCAGAACTCTCCAAAAAGGCCAAAATATGTTGATCATCATTAAACACCTGGAAGTGTCGAACATTGTCAAGAATTGCAGGAACTAAAATAAACTCCATAGAAAACCTCTTTAGATTTGAATCTTGCATCGGCTCTAATGTACTTGTTGCAATGGCAAGAGCATCTGCTATTTGATTTGCTTCCCTTGGAATAAGAGTAATCCCAAAGGCATCAAAATCTTCTATTAAATTTCAGACCCTATTCCTATAAGCAGCCAATCTTTTATTATGGCAAGTGTGTTGGCTACGTACCTATTTCACAATTACCTCAGAGTCTCCCATCATTGTAAGAGTAGTTACCTTCTTCTTATGAGAAAACATAAGTCCTCTTGCAAGTGCCTCATATTCAGCCACATTGTTAGTGCAACCAAACTGTAATCTATAAGAAGCAAATTAAGTTTTCCCTTTCGGGTTAGTTCAATTCCTGCTCCACTTCCTGCTTTGGATTTAGAACCATTAAATTTAAGAGTCCATAACTGGTCTTTAGCTGGGAGCTCTTTCTTTTTAGAAACTATAGGGATTTTTTCAGTTGTGACATGTGGTGGCTTAGACTTTTGCTATTTATCAGAATTCATGTTGAGAAGAAGCTCAGTTAACGATTTTCCTAGTTCCTTAATTTGTTCAACAACTACCTCCTGAGTGATTTCTTGGGCTGAGTCAGCATCTAACTCATCTTCTATTAACTCTTTTGGCATTGGCAAAGCATCTGGAATAGGGGTATTAAAATGAAACTGAGATACATCCACTCCCTCTTTTCGATCCAAAAATGCTAAAACCTGAGTTTGTTCTACTAGTAAAGAAACATCTTTTAGAGAAAGACTAACCCATGTAAGAATAGTTGCATCCTTAGCTTGGAAAGAGAACTCATTGATGGTAGTCTTAGTTACCTCTTGAAATTCTTGATTGGGTAGATCTACATGCCTTAGAATATCTATGCATGACTGACATGTCAACTTTGAATGGTTATGATAGTGTATTCTAAACCAATTAGGAAGCAATAAATTACTCAAATCAGTTTATGTTCCTAAAACCAGCCTATCTTGTTGCAATTTCCTTATTAGAACTTGTTGTTTGATGTGAATCATCAAATCAGTGTGGTCTAAGGATAGTGTATCCTTAGGACTAACTACAGAGAAAGTAAGGACTTCCTCTTGCTTGTAAACACCCATCTCAGTCCCAAAGAATGCTACTTCATTTGGAGTATCATACTCTGTAATCATGTGTTTGAGCCTAGGTTCACTTTCAATTCTTATCTGAGTGGCAACCCCTTTCCATGGTAACCACATGTGCGAGAAGTCCAAAGACAGATATCCACCTATGCTTTTCATTAGCTCTCTACTTAAAAGCATCCCATATGTTTCTGGGATGTCAGCAACTTGAATATCTATATAGGTCTGGATCCTTGGGTCTAATCCAACCTACACATGCATGTTCTTCAACTCACCTACAACATTAACTTTGGTTTTATCCAATTGAATCACCTTTTTATTGGTTGGAATAGGACTCAATCCTAACTTTTTACAGATCAAAAAAGGCATGACATTCCCTGATGCTCCAGAATCTAATAAGCAATTGTGTAGATTCTTTCCAAAGATTCTCAAACTTAACAAGAAAGGTGGGGTACTGGTCTTACCTTTATACATAGCATCATTTGTCTCCTTTGCGGGAGTCACTTTACCCTTCCCTTTCAAGCAATCTGTTTCTTCCAAAGCTTTTAATACCACCTCCCTTTGAGCTGGGCACCACTTCATGATATCAAAGAAAGACAGTGATGTCTTCTGCCTTTGCAATTCTGCAACAAAATCAAACTCTAAATCATTCCTAAATTGATACTTAGGAAAAGAAGGCTGATTACCTCTATTCTGAGAATCAGAAGGTCCCTTTAGTGGGGGTGGATTGTTATCTGCATTCTGATTTGGTGGAACCATGTTGTTAGGGGGTGCAGATGTAGTGAATGGCCCTTTATTCTGGTTCCTCAGAAAATGACCACCCTTAGATTGGAAAGCTTGAGCATCATAGACATCTTCTTCCAGCTCATTATCCCCTTGCATAGGGAATTGATACTTTTCTTCAATGGTTTCATAAGTCATGGCAGTGCTGGTTGGCCCATTGCCTTGATTGGAATTTCTTGCTTGAGGATGGGCATCAGCCTGTGCAATTTTCACCATTTTCTCCATTTCTGGGCAATTGACCTCAGAATGGGCTGCTGTATCATGCAACCTACACCAATTTTTCATAAAATTCAAATCAGCAACATTAGTAGTATTTGGTCTTTCTTCACCTGCTTGATAATTATGAGGAACTCCTCCATTGTTAGGTCCAGTGTTCCACTGCCTATTATTGTTGTTGTTGTTATTGAACCTCTGATTGTATCCTCTGGTTTGATTTTGGAAGTTCCTATTGGTGTTCTAATTAGAGTAATTGCCCTGATAGTTATAACCTCCCTGATTGTTGTAATTCTAGTTTTGATTATTGGGAGGGTTTTGTCTGAGTTGTGCCATGTCATTTGACATCTGAGAGAGAGTCTCTACTTTGCTTGTAAGTTGAACAGTTTGATCATTCTGCACATTTTGAACTATGGTTGGGGAATGGACATGGGTTGGTCCTCCCCCTTGTTGTGATTGATTTTGAGGTTGATATTGAGATTGCTATTGTGGGGGTTGATGCGAGGAATCATGCATACTATTGCCAAAGAAGGGCACAGTTGGTGGTGCTTGCAACTCGAATACAGGTCCATAATGGGAATAAGACGTCCCTGGGATAGTATTGTATAATGGTGGATTAGGCATCTGATAATTCATTGGAGGAAAAGGTACTCCCAACCCTCCAGGTTGCAGATTTGTCTGTTGTTGCAATTTGATAACCAAATGATAAATCTTAGATAGTGAGTCAATCTCATCGGGTTGATAAGTTCTTTGTAAGAACAGACCAATCAAAGGATTAACAACTCTCAGATATGCCTGTATGGCCATGGCTTTCGGCACTAGGTAAAGCTCTTGTAGCCTACGATACATTCTATGGAACCTAGTGTTGAACAAGGGCAATGGTTCATGATGCTCTTTCCTGATAGTGAAAAATTGGTGATATAGTATGGCAGGGTCTACATATACCCTAAACTAATTAATAAAAGCATTCTCTAAATCTATCCAACCCAGAATGGATCCTTGGGGCAGATTTAGATACCAATTATATGCCATATCTCCTAGATAGTAAGGAAATAATCTACATACCACATCTTGATGAGCAACTTGAGCTCGTGTGTAGGAATCTTTGAATGCTTGTATATGTTCCTTTGCACTTCTTGATTCTCCATACATGTATTTCAGATAGAACTTCTTTGGGTTCTTTGGTAAATCATGGAATCCATCTGGAATAGTCCTTAACGGGGAGGGATTACCCATAAAATAATCCATTGGTGGGATTGGTTGGGCAGGTGGTGGTGATAAAGGCCAAATTGGTGGTGACAAAGGCTGAATTGGTGGTGACAAAGGCCTACTTGGTGGTGGTGTGGATGGAATTGGTGGAAATCCTAGTGGAGTAAGCGGTGGTGGTAATGTAGGTATTTCTACCCTACGAGCATGAGGTCTTGATCTAACTAGGGTTTGAAGTTCTTCGAATAGTTCACGATTAGTAGAGGATCTAAGAACCCTCTCGTATCCCACTTTTGAAAAAGATCTTCCATGAGCCAGCTTGTCCCTTCAGCCCTCCTTCTAGCGCCAATTTCTATTGATGGTTAAAATGACACAAACAACATTAAAACATAATATTTCTACTCTATTTCTCCTCAAAGAGGAAGACAACCTGTAGTAGCCTAACTGCCAAGGTCCTAATAGTTCGTTCTCAACTGTCTGATGTCACTCAATTGGTTCATGCAACTATAATATTCAAGGGGGCCTGTGCTGGTAACAAAGGATTCAAGCTATAACTCTTTTTATCGAAATAGTACCTGTAAATCAATGGGTTTTAAATAAAAGAAAAAGATAGATCCAAGGGGTAAATCAGTAAGTTTGAATTAAATTTATCTAATATCTAGACATATACTTTTAACAATGAATGTTTTCTTAACCGATCACAAAAACCATAGCATGACATAACCCACAGTATGACCGTACCATTATATACATCTTAGGTGCTTAATTCAATTCCACTATTCGCATATCATAAGTATTTCCAAGATTTCAAAACAATATACATTCATTCATCCTCAAAACTATAGATCAACAGACTTCAATAACTTTTATTCAATGGCAATTTAACAAGATAATCTTTAAACCTGGTTTCTTCTAATGACTTTCATCACATAAGAAACTATCATGCTTCAGCACAATCACTACCATTCAGGTGGATTATAACTCATTAACCTTATCAAATAACACAATTCAATGTAAACTCCATATTTCGTAAACCTATAATTCTATTAACTATAAAAAGATTTAGTACAATGTATCTTTGCAAAACTCTATAAAATTCTATCTCCTAGCACTAGGTAAGCCAATCCAATTCTCAATTAGCCAACCCTTACAATGTGATACCCATCTGGTATTTATAGCTATACAAAAGAAGTTTGAACTTCACTTCTACTTTAGGCTTTCCACCCTTTTAGGAACAATCAACTTTCTTGGAAACTCAGATCAACTTTGATCTTGAGTCCTTACATTATACATTCAATTTGATCTAACAATAGAAGATAAAAAATAGAAGAAAAGAAATCATGCGCCCTCAAGACTACCAGTGTTGCATGCATGCGACATGCAAGGAAGAAGAACATCATGTATGCAAGATTTTATGCATGTGAAGCCGGATCCACCATGAACTCATCATAACTGGTGAAGACTTGTTGTAGCATATCCATATCTAGCCCATCAATCTAATCATCTTCAAATTTGATCCAATCCAACTCAACTGCAGCAAACTCTTTCATACTTTTAACCTTGATCAATTCTCTCCCTATATTTTTTATTTCTTCTTTGACTTCTACAAGCTGATCTATCACCAAGTCTCCTCCATCATCTTTCTCCTGCATGAGTCCTTGGAATCTTTCATTCCATTTCTCTCTAACCTGACTCAAAGGCATGCCATCTTTTTTCATTACATTCACATCTACAATTATGGCGATGACCGCGTCCAACTCTTCCAACTACTCTGTTAGCTTATTAACTGCTTCCTGAACCTCATCCTTGTGTTTGCTCAAAAAGTTAGTTCTAAACTTGAGTATGTGAGAAGTCTTTTCTATAAAGTCTTTGTTATCATATTCAAGTATAGATTGTTCTAGAAGAGTAGTTAGAGGCAATGTATTTATCTTTTCTAATCTTTCACTATACTCCTTATACTATTCTTCTTATTTTTCTGATGCCTCAATGTATTGATGCATCTCTTTTATTACTCCCTTTGCTTCTTTGTAGGCCTCAAACCCTGTTGTTAAAACCTCACCTACCTCGTGGTTCAATTTGTCTATCCATTTATCTACCATCTCCGCCTTACCTCTAACTTGCACCAAATCATCAACCTCCTTTTTGCTTAGCAAAACGAGAGTCTCAATAGCTGCAACTTGTTGTGACCTTGGAGAGGATACACTCTTCAAGAATGAATGTAATTGATCCAATTGAGCCTTAAGCTCATCTTTCTTTTGTTTGTCCTTCATCATTCTTGATTTAGTTGTTGAAGCCACCACATCAATCAGATTCATTTGTTGACTTCTAGTGGGTCTTCCCAAATTAACCGTACTCAATTGATAGTTTGTTAGCTGCATATCCCCTACCTCCTTTTTAGTCATAGGCATGGCACATTCAGCAACTATCTCCCCTTTATCTGTGAGTCTGGTATAATGTAAGACTTTAGCCTTCTTCTTAGGCCTTTCTATTCAATTTCCTTGATCATGTCCTCCCAATTAAGAGGTTGAGGAGGTGTTCTGGCTCTCTTCTGCAAGTCTAACTTCAACCATACAGGCGCACTGGGAGTAGTCATCATCATGGAAGAGGAAACAACAATTGTAGAGGATGGCTGAAAATTTACCTCAGGTTGAGAATCAACCTTTGCTTTTTCTTGTTGCTCTTGCAGCACATACATCTGCAGCAACTTCTCAGCCTCTTCTCTATCTCGTTGTTCTTGCATATTCTTGTCTTCTTCTTATTTTCTCAATCTCTCTTCTTCCATCTGATCCTTCTCTAATCTCTCTTTTTCTAAGGCCTCTTTTCCTTCTCCTATCTTTTATGATTCTTCCTTTTCTATCCTTTCCATTTCTAAGGCTATGAGCTTCTCTACCTTTTCCCTTTCTTCTTCATCTTGTTGTTTCTTAATTAGCTCTTCAGCATCTCTTTCCTTTCTTACAGCTTTGGCTTCTTTTTCTTTCTGTCGAGCTTCCTCTGCAAACTTCAGTCTAGCAACCAGGGCTTCCTTTTCCCTTCAGTTTCTTGCTTTCTCTTCCTCAAGATCATGGATTTTATGTATCAATTCCAATTTATAATTTTCTACCTTGACCTTGAGCTCATGCTCTCGTTGCCTCATTTTCTCCTCTATTTCATCAGTTGTTGTCCTTGTTTCAATTTGTTTTGCTTTTAATTGCTGCTGGTGAAGTAGAGCATCAGCTTGTAACTTTGCCTCCATTTCCTTTTGCTTTTTCGCTATAGCCCTTGCATCAAACTCTCTTGTAGCATCTTCAAACTATTTCCATTGCTCTTCCTGCATCAGAATCTGCTCAATAGTATGCCCTAAAGGCATGTTTTCTTGCAAATATGTTTCTGACATAGTCTCATCTGAATCTGTCTCAATTTCTACAAATTCTTCCTCCACTTCTTTTCCTTTAGCAACTTCAGCCATGGCATGAAGTACTCCTTCTTGAACTTCTTTACTTTTCTTTCATTACACTTCTATCCAAGACTGTTCTTCCAATTTTCATAATATCAATTGTTTCTTCCTCATTCCAGTCTATTGGATCTAAGTTTTTGGTACCAATGTTCAAAGCTTCATATGAGGGATCTAATACAATTCCATCATCCACCAAATTGTCAAGAATATTTTCTTTAATACCAAGCTCTGACATGAGTGAGACTGATAATCTCTCATAATTCTTCTTCCTCAAGTCATACTCATCCTGCCTATCACACCAAAAGTCCTCTAACAAATTAAAGTGTTTAGTGAACACTGAAGGTAATAAAGCATGCATTTTCTCCCTTGGATCAAAATACTTACGAGCTATATACAATCCTAATTTCAATTGTATCAACTCATTACAAACCACCTTTGCTCCTTTCAAATGTTGACAATTATATTCACCCAGTGTCATGGGAAATTTATGGCATCCTGTCTTGTGCTTGATCCCAAACCTAGCATTAACTCCAATGGCCTGATACACAAACTCCATAAGCACTATTCTATTACTACAACATCTTGGAAGCAAATGGGGATGACCTTCAAAACCAAACAATCTGAAGTATGTAAATTTGGGGTATTGGATATACCAACTTCCACATTCAGCAATAAAAGCCATAGCTTCTTGACTTAACCTGTATCCTGCATCTCCACTCAATTGGTTGATAACCACATATAAAAATGTATCACTGACTCTTCTGAAATGAGTCTCAGCAACCTGAAGAGATAATTGATCATAGTGCTCCCATACCTTATTTTGTCCATCCAAGGCTCCCATTATACCTACTTTGTTTAATCCTGGGAAAATCCCCAATCTTGTTGCAGCATAAACCACATAAGAAGTCATGAAAAAAGATTTAGTCTATCTGACCCTTGTGATTTGATCATGTATGGCATCAAAAACAATCATTCACCAATCAAACTGGTAATCACCCTAAAAGATTACTTGAATAAAATGAAACATCCATTCCTTGAAGTGGAAGGCATCCCTCTTCCCAAACACTCTGGATAGCATTAGTATCAAATCAGATATCTCCTTGAAATCTGCCCTCTTTGGCTGGTCTGCCAGCTTGCTTAAATATTTCTTCTCTATGCTTAACCACTTTTTGTTTAAGTGAGACTTATTGGAGTCTTTATGTTTGCTATATTTCTCCAACGCCTCTGCTTCAGTTAGCTACACCAAATTCTTGGGATCAGGAACATTAAATAGGCCTTGGAACATTTGTGGAGTAAGATCTATAATCACATCATTTTGTGAATCCATGCATAATCTTGTAGCAGGATTGTAGGTACTGGCCACTGTCAATATCAACTTCGAACACTGGACTGCTAAAGGAAAGATAGTGATATGTGTAAGACCGGAATCAACAATCCTTTGTGTTCTCCCTATCAAGTTTGTTCATTCTGCAAAGGTCTCTTCATGTAACTCTTCAAAGCTATACTGGCCTAGATTAGTATCTGTGATATCTAACCAGTCTGATTCCACCTTGCTCACTTTCACCAACGGATTCCTATGATCATACCTCAATGTATAAGGCAGCTGTTCTGCTTTCACCTTCTTTATTTTTGGTTCTATCTTTGATGTTCCAGCCAGTTGACTCCTTCGAGTAGCCTCTCCTGACATTCCTGACATCTTTCAATTCTTCTGCAAGCAAACCTCTAATTAGATCTTTAGATATCATCATAAAACATGTTTTTAAAACATACCTGTTACACATACATCAGAGTCAGAACCAGACAGAAGCTCAAAAGAATCTCTTTTACAACACTGGCAGACTCGGAGCAAACACTGATATAGAATCTCCACCTAATAACAAACGGGCTCAGAGTCAGAGTCGGGGAGGTTATCAGAACCGGGATTGGAACAAAAAACGGATTTGGTTTTCTTCGAATTTTCATTTTTTTCATATTCTATTTCCATTCTGCCTCCGCATCTGATTAGGTTATCATTACTTTGAAGAAAGACTTTCCATTATACCCGGAGCCGAAAACGGGATTAGAATAGAATCGATAACTTTTGCAAACAAAATTCTTAAGTTCAAGATCGGTTTTGATCTCGGTTCCACCAATGTTATCATATATTTCAAGGAAAACCTTTTAGAACTCGGAATCAAAAAAGGAATAAAAATGGAATCGATAACCTCGTAAAACAAAACTCTTAAGTCCATAATCCATTTCAAGCCCACCTCTGCCTATGCTAATCATGACATCATCAAATACTTTATTCATTTTCAACACAATTTCATGATTAAGACCTAGGTCGCTATAAAATGGAAAAGGAGCTTTAAAACTCTACCCTCATATGACTGTGGGGAACAATTGCATTTTAGGGCCATTATTTAAATCTTATTAAAGTAATTATAGAGACCAATGAAACCCTAATCTAACAAACTTGATAAAAAGCTAGGGCACAGGTTTAAACCCTACCCTTCACCAGACTACGAAACCCTAATTTAAACAATAAATCTAATCTAGCCTAACTCAGTGTAAAATCTCTAATCTACCTCACTGTAGATACACCATTAAAAACCCTTAATCTAATCTAATCTACTACAAACCAAAAACAAACACAACATAATCATGATTAAGACATGAAAGCGATGATGCCCTAAAAATAGAAAGAAACGACACGATAAAACAAGAAAACAAAGATTTAAAGTAAAACAAACAAAACAAAACAAAAACCTGTTCATTCAATCACATCGATGATCATAGAATTGCTTTAAAACACAATGATTGAACACACGAGCAGATATAAAGCAAAACACAACGAACATAACCGCAAATAAACAATGAACAACAAAGATAAGAAACCTACCTCAAACGCAAACAAACCCCAACTAACTTTCTGAATTGATTCGCACACAATATCCGTTCTTTGTCTCAATCAATTTGCTCAAACGAACTCTGCTATTGCTCTTTGCGCTCTTAGACTTGTAATAATAACAATAATGACCGGCTTTAACCCTTAATAAAGGTCAATATGTGAATTTCTACCTACACTGGCAACCACAATTAATGCATTAAACACAGTAAAGGTGGAGTCGAAATTGTAAGAGAACGAACACTGGTCTACAGTGGAACTTCAATCAAAAAGTCAACGACAAGAAAGGGCGGGGGCGGAACTAAAATGGAAAGAGGATCTTAAATTTATAAAATTTCCAAACCTCATTCCCATTTCGGCTCCATGTCCGACAACTAAAAACAAAACAAAAACAAATACAAAAAGTTCAGTAAAAGACCAACCTAATAAAATAAAACACAAAAACCGAGACAAAGCAAAAATAAAAATAGCGGAGGCAGGATTGGAACTGATTGTGAGCTTGCAAATTTTGATAACAACCATCGCAATTCCCACTCCAGCTCTGCTTCCGCTAAAGAACAAAAACAAAGGCAAAGAAAAGACTGTCGGGATAGAAGCAAAAACAAGCCTCAAAAGAACTTTCAGAACCCAATTCAGTTCCGGTTCCGATTCCAACAGAGAAACCAAGGAAAAACAAACTATTGGAAAAACTAGACTCCAAACTTTGTTTCAAAAACAACTAAGTACAAAAATAACAAAGGGTGACCCATTTTGTCCAAGGCAAAAGATGGGGTGGTTATGCAAGGCATAACAGGTCTCATTTCAATTGGCCTGGAATCTTGCTCCTGTATGCCCAAATCCAACTCTAGGTTTATCTTCTTGGTCATCAACATGCCCATGATTTCTTGAAGTTGTCCATCAAAAATTCATTTTTCTTATGATATGGACTGAAATCCATCAATGGATCATACTTTGGATCCATTCTGTGCACAATGGCCAATAGCTTGTCATAAGATATCCATTTCTCCTTGTTAAATTTATGCCTATTTAGATCAAACTCATTTCTAATTAGGTCCTCAGGGAATTTGAACTCATGGACAAACTTACCAACTTTTATCCTTTGTATGAAAAGGGTGAAGAAGCCCTCAAGATTATGTTGTTGCTTGGGACCACACCTCAAATGGTATTCTTCAAAAAAAATCCAAAATGTACCCAGCCTCCTTTCAAAAAGACAAAATCTGACACCATAGTATAGTTGGGGAAAAATTTTCCTTTACCTTTTCTAGTAAGGTTGTCCTCATGGATACAACCAATTTTACACATAACTTCTGAAAATCCCACTCTTGGTGGCACATTGTATGGTAATATATGAGGGGTCCCTAGAAAACCATACACCCTCAAAATAGTGTTGACTAGGTATGGAATAATATCACCCCAGTTGTGGCAAACCTTCAACTCTTGCTTCCTCCCCTTTGTTATGAAGAAATCATGTTGTAGACACCAAAAATAGGAATTCCAGGCACATTCACCATCAATCTGGCTCTTAATCTGGAAGAAAAATAGTTATCAAATTGCACATAACTAGCATTCTCCCTATTATATGATAAATCTACAGTCCACAGTTGTATTGGCAATCTTTCTCCATTAACCAATTGCCTTAACTCCATTTTCTCAGAGAAGAATTCAACATTCTTATATAAGAACATATACATTAAAATGGAATACTATAAGAATGGAGTGCCTACATCACTTTGTTGCAACTTCAACAACCCTTCATGTATCTTTTCGACCAAAAAAGAAGCAAAATCATATATCACTGAGAAATTAGGGTGTTGTTTTTGCACCCCCATGAACTTGTAAGAAATAGGCATCACCATGTTGTGGTTAAAACCAAAAATATGGCACAATGATTAAAAGGTGGCCAAGAAATGATTTGCAAAGTAGTTTGATCTGAAAGGTTCTTGGTCATTAGGGCTAATATAGAATTTTGAACTTCCTTCCCTAGCCAAATGAGGTGGGAGCAACTTAACTCTAAAAAGTGATTTCAACCTCCCGCACTCCACTTTCATCTCCTCAAGATCAATAGGAACCAAGAACATACTAGACTCACTCAGATCAAAAACCTATTGAAACTCTTCTTTGTTAATGCTCAACATAACCCTTCCATCATTATCTATAATCACCCATGTAACAGGGTCATATTGTGCAACCACTACCCTAGGCAAGTCCACATTAGGGAACACATTCGGTACCACCATCTTCCCGATATCATACATGCAACCATTCAAAAAGGGGTGGGGAAAATTTCTCTATCCAAACCAAAATCTGAACATCTCTAAACCTGTAAGAGGAACCCTAGCATTGGCTATGTTGGAACAATTATATACTAATCCCTCCCCTAGGGTTCTTCCTCACATCAAGACCAACCCCTTCTTCCTATCATTCGTTGACAAGGGAAATTGATCCAGGAAATCATCATATAGGTTTATATTTAAATAATCAATATAGCCATAATGTTGCTTTGACGGTGCCATCCTAGATAAACTAGGGTTTCCTTACCACTTCGAACCTCAAGCAAACTAGGCTAAACAAAACTACAAAATTACATAATAAAACCTCGCAATTTCCCACAATTCAATTAACCTATAGCCCAAAAATAATTACCAACAAGCCCTCTGACAAGCACACAACAAATTTCCCCAAAATTCAAATTCAGATTAACCAAGAGATACAAAATTCAACTCATGGCTTTGTGTTTGCAGAAACCCTAATATTTGTTGTAACAACTCATAACTTCCTCCTTGGCCTTGTGACTACTCTGAAAAGATGTTTGAATGATTTGTCTCACAATACGGTAGGAAAGTGGTCACTTTAATTTGATCAAATCATGCCAGTAGATGTCTCATCCGCCATTAAAGATTACTCTTGTGTTGTGCCAATGACTCCAATCGCATTTGATGCAGATTCAAATACTACCTGTTGATCCTTCACTTTGGTCATATCATCGAATGAATTCCTTCAAAACAAACTTACATGATCTCCATTGTGGTGATAAGGACCCACCATATTCTGCATCACCAAGGAAATCAATGTGGTGCTCACCCGCAATATCGTGATCGATAAAGATCTCACAAATTTTGATCATGCGATGGCGAGCAACCATGGATCTCAACCATCGACAATATTGATCATTCAATATAGTCACCAACTTTTTAATTAACCATCAAGCACCTTTCCTACCGAGATTATAACATCTCCATTGATTTGAAGCATGTGCATCTCATTTTTGCTTTAGTAACCCACTACATAATGTATTAAAGCTAGATAAATGTATCAAAGTATTTCTATCATCCCTTCAGCTTCACCAGATGAGACACATTGTGCTTTCCTGTGATATCACAATCAACCGAAATAGTTTGGTGGGATCATCACGATATGGTGGGGAACAATTGAGATCAAATAGTAATTGATCTACAGTCACACAAACTTATCCCTCTACAAAATATAAAACATTTATTAAAAGAATGAGGGGACATCACTAGGCCAACAATAAACAATGACATAAGTTGTTTTAAATGAGGGAGCATGAGACCATCCTAGACTTAGGAAATAATTAAGTTAGGCAAAGGAAATAAAATGATAGATAAAAAGGGCCCAGCCTAGATGAAATGATGGGGCCTAAGTTATTTTAAAACCCTCTTCAAAAATTAATGGCAAAATAGATCTCACCCCAAGCTAAGATAAACACTAGGGTTTTACATGAAAACAAAAGAAAAACCCCAACCTTAGGCTTTTCCCAAATACTATAGATGATCAGAAACATAAGGCAAGATAAAAATGGAACAAAAAGAGAAAAAATTGAAGTTCCATCAGTGGCTCTAGTTGGGGACATTCATTCCACTAGAATGAAGCGAGAATTCATAATCTTGGGTTGAGAAGACCAATTGCAAAGATGACCAAAAGAGATTGTCTAGATAAAACAACCCAACAAGAAAGAAACCTACCACTAACATATATACAAACCTAAACTCCTGTTCATGGAAAAACATACTTCAAGTGAAGTACAAATTCAAGAACTGTCCATGAAATCATAGTTCAAGAGTATCCCCTGTCATATCTTGGAGGAAGTATGAATCTTCACCCCACTTACTATTTATCAAAAATGGACCCAACCAGATTACATCAAATTTTACATGTTTCCCTTTATCTTCTAATCTAGCATTTCAAATTAAGACCAAATCTCCATCTTGGAAGCTCCTTGTAGTTGCCCTTTTGTCATACAAATTCTTTATTTGCAACTACAATTTTTCATTTTTCATTTGAGCTTCCCCTATGGTTTCATCTAATTCTATGAGAGCTTCCACTCTCAATTGCGTTTCATCATCAATTTCATTATCATACATCTAGACAAACTTATACATTTCCATAAGATTATTTTGTGGAAAACTTGCATTTATCCCACAAACCAAGTCAAATGGGGCACAACCTATTGCTTTCTTCATAGTTACCCTATCCGCCTAGACTACTAATCTCAACTTAGAATCCCATGTCTTTTTATTTTGATCCAGGATTCTCTTAATGATCTTCATCAATATTTTATTGCTTGATTCAACTTGTCCATTTCATTATGGGTGATATGGTGATGAGTAAGAAATTTGGATGCCATGCTTTTCACAAAATTTTGTGTATTCCTCAGATTTAAAACACATTGCATTATCTGACACAATCCTTTCTGGATATCCAAACCTAGTCAATATGTTTCTCATCAGGAAGTCAATTACCAGCTTACTAGCTTCTTTCTTTGTTGGAATTGCTTCCACCCACTTGGTAAAATAATTAGTGGCCAACAATATCCATGAGTGGCCTCCACTATATTTACATGCTATCTCTCCTACAAAATCAATACCCCATTGCTGAAATGGAGATTGCACTGCAACTGACTTTAGGGGAAAGTTACCATAAATTTTTAACTTACCAAAGAAACGTTGACAAGAATCACATGTCTTTAGTAGTTGGTGTGCATCCTTAAAAATAGTAGACCACAAAAATCTAGCCCTCATTACCTTATGTGCAGTTGTCTTGGCCATATAATTCCCTCCACAAACTCCACTATGCATCTCACTCATAATTTAGTGTGCTTGATCTTGGTCAACACACTTCAACATGACACCTTCTCCATTTCTCCACCAGAGCTTACCAGCTATGATAACATATTTGATAACATGTAATTTCAATGTCCTTTTTTCATTTTCACTCAATTTTTGAGGAAATTTCATCTTTTGAAAATAATAGATCACACCTTTATACCATTTAAAATGCTCCATATCACATATGTGTGATCTATTTTCCTATTCTAGAGAATTTATTTGATTTGCTTCCAGATTACTTTGGGCCATAAGCTTGGCCAATCCTTGTCCTCTCACCAGCTTAGTAATCTGGATCTCAATGTTGAATTCCTGGATCCTATTGATCCATCTACACCTTCTTCTTGACACTTCCTACTGTGTGAAAATATCCTTGACAATAACACTAGGTACATATACAACTACAGTAGCTCCCATCAAATAAGGCCTGAAATCTTTTACTGATTTTACCAATGCATATGCCTATTTTTTATTTATATTATACTTAGGTTCTGCAGCTTGTGAACATTTTCTGAAAATGGCAATAGGATATTTAAAACCTTTTGCATTCTTTTGCAATAGCACAACTGCAATTGTGTGGAAAGAAGCAAATGAAAAAATATACAAAGGTTTAAAAAAATTAGGGGTTTTCAAAATAGGGGCCTCCTTTATCGCTTGCTTAATGGCTTGGAAAGCTTGCACAAACTCCTCGCCCCATTCAACCTTAGCTCCCTTTTTAAGCATTTTGGAAATTATTTGTCACAAACCTCCTTAGGAAGTTTATTTGTCCAAAGAAATATTGTATACCTTTGACACTGCGGGGTTGTGGGATTTTTTCTATTGCAATTACCCTCTCTGGATCAATTTTTACTCCATCCTTGGAAATAATATGTCCCAATAGTTTTCCTTCTCTTATCCCAAATGCACATTTCTTCAAATTCAAAAGATACCATACTGCAATACTCTAGTAAATGTCTTCTCCAAATGCTCACAATGATCCTCTTCCTTCTTGGAATATGTTGCCAAGTCATCTTGGTATATCACCAAAAACAAGTTAATGAAATTTTAAAATGCCCACATCCATGGCTCTTTGAAAAGTAGCTCCTACATTTGTCAAACCAAAAGGCATTCTCACATAGACATATGTTCCCCAGGGTGTAGTGAAAGTTTTCTTATATTGCTTAGAATCCTTGACCATGAGCTCTATTTAACCAGAGAACCCATCCATCATAGACATTAATTCACAGCCTGTCACCTTCTACAACATGGCTTCCATATTTGGTAATGGATAGTTGTATTCTAATGAAGACACATTCAAATTTTTGAAGTCTACACATAACGTGATGTCCATTTTTCTTTCTCACTAGTACCAAGTTTGAAACCCATGATGAATGTCTGATTGGCTTGATGATACTTGCATCCCTTAGCTTCATTAATTCTTCTTGCATTTTGGGGGCCAAAGTAGGATTAATGGGCCTTTGCTTTTGCCTAAATGGTTTAGCACCATCACTCAAAGGAATCTCATTTTGGAATAGATCCTCCCTATATGACTTAAGATCATCATAGGACCATGCAAACATGTGTCTAAAATTTCTCAATAAGTCAATTAGCATCCTTCTCACCTTTGATGATATTTTCTTTCCAATATACACCTTTTTTGGTGATACCTCTGTTCCAAGATTTATCTCTTCCAAGTCATCAGGATGGGAAGTAGTATGATTAACCTTTGTCCTATCCTGATTATCAAATGCTCTTTCTAGTAAAACTAAACCCTTAGGAATTTTATTTGTCTTTAGCTGAATGACCTCATTTCCAAACACATTATCTTTACCATCAATTTTTTCCACAAAAGCTCCAAAGTCAATTTCTTGACTTTCATATTCCTCCACACAATTCAAGAACCTCAGTATATCATCATCACTATCAAAAACTTGCCATTTTTTTATATTATTAGGAATGGATGGCATGGTTTGCACTTCAACCTTTGAAATTCAAGCATAAGTCATATCATCTGGTTTTAATGCAATGTTTGCTAGTAAATCAGCCACTTTGTTGTGGCCTCTCTCCAACCAACCTATGCCAAATTCATCAAAGTTCTCCAATTCATCGCAAACAACATTCCTATACTGTTTCAACCTCTTATTATTTGATGCATACTTGGATCTAACTTGGGAAACCACAAGCTCAGAATCTCCAATTACCTTGAGCTTCTTCATCCCATGTTTTTTAGCCAGTCTTAACTCCAATAACAGGGCCTCATACTCTGCCACATTACTGGTGCATTCAAATGACAAAGTGAAAGAGAACCTAAATGTCTTTCCACTTGGTGATCGTAAAAAAACACCTGCACCAGACCCTTCTTTTGAACTTGCACCATCAAGTTGTATAGTCCAAAATTCATCAGGCTCTGACAATTTTTTTACTTCTATATCAATCGGTGCAGTAGGCTTACCACAATTGCTAGGGAATTCCTTAGCCCTGAATTCATTTATGTCATTGTCAATAAAACATGTCATATTCTCAGTCGAGTCATGGTCAATGATATGATATAATTTTGACTCTCTTTCAATCTTGACATCCTTACCATCAATGTAAAAAGTAGCAAATGATAAATCACACTGCACTCCACTTTCTTGAAAAAAGAATCCCAAAATGAGGTGGGATGTCTGCAACTAATACAGTCATGGCTAAATCCTTCTCAGGATAGTGAGTTAGTTTATAAGGAAATGCTCTGATAGTTCCAAAAACTGGCACTTCTCTTTAATCCAAAGCATAACATTTACCTTGAGTAGTATCCACTATCAAACCCATTACCTCCATTATTTTGACTAGTATAACATTATTTGATGCCCCTGAATCTATCATATAGTTTCTTAAAGTCTTCCCATTTATGTCAAAACTTAAGAAAAAGGGGTTTATATTTTCAAGACACATATTAATATAATTCCATAAATATACAAGGGGAATTTGTGACACAATTCCCTCCACTTCTTTCTCTTTTGCTTCTTCTTCATCCTTTGCTTCTTTACAACTACCTTGTTCAATTTTATTACCAACAACACCTATGATCAAGGCTATTGTATTTTCATTATTCTCATTTATTCTCATCATTTATAGCAAAGGTACAATAACTTTAACCTGAGAAAGCACTTGAAACATATCTACGGGTGTATATTTAGGCAAATCAGATACCATACCTTCATCATTTTATTTTTTCTCTTGTTTCTTACTTCCTTCAAGTTTCTTTTGCTTCCTATTTGTTGGTGTTTAAAATAACAACCCAGCTGGACTTTGAAATTCTCTAAGAGGTAGCCAACCTCTATTTTAAATAAAAACTAAGGCTAGTGGCCAACTGACAAGATTCAATCAAAGACTGACATCTCCTACACTTTTGGCTTTGCAAGACCAAGGTGGGTAAACCTAAACAATGCTCAAAACTTAACTCATTCATAAACTGACATTGTTTAATAAAATAGATAACTCCCAATGCAAATATACTAAGGGAAGCATTGACTACCTTGAACTTGGCTAAATTCTTAGTAACTCAACCCTCTCTCAGCCATTGGAAAGCAAGACATACAACATTCCAAACAATAAGAACAAGAATGATTTTACATTTAAAATTATTTTTGAGATGCATTAAGCTGCAAGATAAATCAGTGCCAATTCTGGGCCATGGAGTCAAATACATAAGACAAATTTATCAGCAAATTCCATTCAACTAGTGGATTTAAAATTGTTGATGCTTTCCATCAATTGTTAGTGTCTTACACCAACAATCCCACTCCTATTATCCATCAAATTCTCCTTATCAAATCCAACCTGCACACTTAAAATCACTATTATCTGCTCAAAGTATTTAACCCTTTCTTTGAAATAGACCCATAAACAAATAACACAATCTCATGAAATTTTAGACGATAAACTCAAAATACTTTGTATTATTGAATTCATATGATTTAATTATACAAGTATGGATACAAATTGAAGATATTCGTGAAAATGCAAACACATTTCATGATTTATTTGCACAAACTAGCTATATTTGCTCATAAAATCAGAAATTATAACTTCTAGACTCGAAAATAACTCAGACTTAACAAACCTCTATCTACCCAGCCCAATACAAAAAACTCAGAACCCTATACAATGAGAAGAGAAGAGAAGATATAGAAAATAGAAGGAAACAAAAGCAACCCTAGAACTGATCAGAAAATGCCATCTGGAATCCTCATTCACCGTTGATTAAACAATTGAAAAATATCTTCTCCTCTGCAGCAACAAACATATTCCCCCCAAGCTGCCTCTACTCATCATTGCTCAGCAACAGAAAACATGCCCATGTGGAGAATCTCATTATTTCATCCAGCTACTCAAAAACCTTTTCCCATGCAAATTTTGTTGCGACCTTTTTACTCTTTATTTGCTGCAGTTTATATTTGAAACCAAATATTAAAGTTTCATAACTTTAATATTTTTGTCTTTTATTTGCTGTAGTTTAATTCTTGGCACATTTTAAATTTAATGGCTTTGCACTTTATATTTCCACTCCATATTTACTTGTTATTCACTTTTTAATGAAATATCAAATATTTCACTAACAAGTAAAAATCAATTAAAATATTTGCCCATTCCATTTTATTTTACTCACTTTGTTCCACCTATTATTTTACTCACTGAGTAAAATATTTACCCTTACCTCATCTCCAAAAATCATCGAGCCATTAATTTTTTTTCATTTTAAATATTTCCTTATTTACCTCCTCGGGTGAAATATTTTACCAGTAAATAATTCCTTGCTATTTAAAAATATAGCAATGGGCCCACCACTGATTTTTAAAAACTATGTAACCATTCTAAATTTTAATAAAAATCTCCCAAAAATGGGCTCTTCCCGTGCTCGCATACCTCACACTCCTTTTGGAAATATCATCACAAGTCTCGCGAGGTCCACGAGCAAGTGCTTGAAAATTCCTTAATCTCCTCCTTTGCTTGTGCGTGGTCTCTCCTCCATTCTTCATCTGGTCGCACCCTTGCCTCTTTGACCGTGGGTTCTCTTCCTCACTGTGCCCATCCTCCTTGCTTGGTGCAGGCTCTCTCACTGCTGCTCGTGCCTCCTTGCTGGTTGGTCGCGCAACCTATTCCTGGCAGCGGGCTTCTTCACTGGTGTGATCCCTTACATGTGATGTGGGCCTCCCTAAGACTCCCTGCTACTCATGCTGCATGTGGGCCTTTCTCTTAGGCTTTGATGGATGTTTACCCTACTCTTTATCCTCTCCTATACACATGGGCTAGTCACATATAGTGCAGTCTCCCTCCACCTTGATGTGCAGGACCCTCTCCCAAGCTTTGTTTCCTCTGCATTACAAGATACGCCCCTCAGATTGGCATTCTCCACATTTGTGTGGGCCATGTTGGGCCTCCTACTATGCTATGTGAGTCTCCCACATCTTATAGTTGTGTGCACACCCCTCACCAGTTTGGAGTTCCTTCCCCTGTTCCTCCACACTAGGTGTGGGTTGTGTCTTCCCTCACTATTGCACAATTTAGAAAAATAAATTCATTTTCCAGTGGTACATCCACAAATGAATCATTTGTATCGATCCATTCTTGTGCAATTCAAAATGGTTTCTTTTGATTTTAAAATAATCATTTGTCTGGAATTTCATTTCACCAAGCAAATATAATCAAGAAACTTGACCATATTAGCATATGTAACTGAGTTGGCTTATTTATTGTCATGTAGATGTTCAAATAGCCAAACAAGATCAAACAATGTTGTGGCTCCATCCTTTGGTAACTCAAATGAAATACCACTTATTGGAAAGAGTGTATGGATGAAAAATTGAAGCCCTAGATATAACTCATGCAACCTTAAATTGTTTCCATTGTCCTAAAATATTACTCAATCCTCTGTTCCATATTGTTGTTCCAAAAAACTCAACTTTTAGTAACATGGAATTGCCTCACACCATCAAGCAAGATTAGAAGTGTTGTGACTTTCTTCACAGTAACTCAAATGGACATCACCATCCCTTCGCATGTAAAGAACTTGAAAAAAGATACCCACATATCAACTAGATCACTCGATGGGATTGCAACATTGGAATCATTATAGGTTCATGACCATGCAAAGCATGTCAGGCCCCATGTGGGTCCGGCTAAAAAATTTTTGTTTTCAAAAAAGCTTTACCCTTAAACAGTTTGATACTGCCTTTTGAATACTTCTGAAGTTGAAAAACAAACTGGGTCACAATTAGAAGTTGTTCTCTATCCCTTTTGGAAAATGGTCAAAACAGGCCAAGTTGACTCAAGAATCCATCTTGAAAATTGGGAAAACGACCTCATGAAACCATAAAAACTTGCAAGCACATAGTCATTTGACCCAAAAGTATAGTTCAATAGAAGGCTCAGAGAAATCAATTATGAGGAACCGGATATTAATCGGTAAAGCTTCCCAGTCAGGCTTTTCTGAAACAACAGCAGTTCTGAACCAATTAGAACACACCCGACTGCTAATTTGTAAACATAGCAAATCAACCACTGACAAACTGCCATTAGACACAGTGGAAAATTAAGGTATCCTAAGCACGTGTGCAAAAGGAATTGATTTGAAACATCACCGATCAAAAGATACTGACGGTTGAAGTTGGCCTCTCAGAAAGACTATCAGGAATGCAGCTGCAAAACAGATCAAACTGCATTTGGTTTCGATCTGCTAAAAATAGCAAATCAAATCATGAAGTTCTGCAAACTGACACCCAAGATCATTTAGGTATGGGGAATATGGAACAACATTTGTTTTGACATGACAGTGAACTGGTTGCAAAAACCAAGCTCAAACAAGAAGTTGTTTCACAAATTGACAATCTGCAAACAATAGAACAGTGCAAAAACCTTCCATCTTCACTTTTCGAAACGCTGTCAAAAAATATCATGGGAAGCTAAAATTTGACATGCTTTCTCACATATGTCTATTGAGTATGTATGCAAATGGGTTTTGCACGAAAATCAACAACCTTCAAAATACAAGCCTCCAAAGTGGGTCAGTCAGGACTGATTCATCAGGTGCACTTCTAAAAGTGCAGAAGCAAAATTTTGAAATAGGCATCTCAAATTTGCAAAATTTGAGAGTGCAAAAACTATCCTCTGAGTCAGGTTCAACAAAAAATTTAATCACCTTGGTCTTCACCAATGATGAAGCTACATCTTCTTGAGGTTTTGGGGTTTCATTCTTTTTTCCAATCATTCTTAACCTCTTTGATTTTGATAACATCCTTTTTGTTGTCAACCTTAACACCCTTATTTTTTTCCATTTCTTCTTTGATAAATAGGCCAGCAGGTTTACCCTGTTCACCACCCATAGTTTTGTTTCTCAATTGAAGTGAACTTCTCATTTGAGCAGTAGTTTCCTTAGTCAATCTCGCAATCTCTTCTTTTGATGGTCTCCTTAAGGACATTGAATCTTCAGCTTGCTCCATATTGCAAGCATTATGGTCAAAATCACCTTCCTCATCAGAGAAGACCTATTGATGGTACATCTCACTTCTCTATCTCTAATTATCCACATCACCTCCTTGTAATTCATCATCAGAGGAACATTCTGCCTCATCAATGTATGATCTAGCCATACAAACATCTATATCACCCTGCTCACATTCCAGAGTCTACTCATGAGCATCTTGCTATGTTCCCTCAACAACAAGCAACTGAGCAACACCATAGTAATTTTTATCATGTGGATGTTCAAACACCTCACACCATTGTCTATCCTATACTAGATTTACTAAATGCTTATGCAAGAGGTCTGGCGTATGTTGATCATTTTTAGGCTTCTGGACAGGCAAGATTGGTTTCCCATCTTTCCAATTCGCGTTATAAGGATAATTTTGCAACCTGGGTGGTCTGTCATTCTTATTATACTATTTATTTTCATTTTCTTTACCCTTTTCTTGCTTGGAAATAGTATACTTTATGTCTTTCAAAGTGTTGAAGACCTTATCCCATTTTTCATCATCCTTAGGCTTTGTAGCAAAAACCTTCTCAGTCTTATCCTTAGAATTTTTTAGAAGTGTGGGTTCTTCTCTCCTACCATATTTCCCAGAATCTTTTCTATTACTCTCAATATTTATAGCCACCCTAAATGCATCCCTCATAGTTTGAGGATCCTTATCTCTAAGGAGATATGCCATTTTAGCATCAAAAGCATTGAAATATGTAGTTAGACATACGTTTTCATCAAGCCTCAAAACCTAGAACAACTTATACATTTCTTTTTGGAATATTAGATTGAACTCTGTCATAGGCTCATTTAATGACTTCTTGATGTTATTAAACTCTTTAAGCAGGAAAATAACATTGGTTTTATCACTATATTGTTCCTTGAAACACTTTTCAAATTCATCCCATGAATCAATACTAGCATTAGGTAAACCTTTGTACCAATCCCTTGCATCCTCTACTAGAGATTGTACAAACAATTTCATTACAACATCTTCATACTCTACCTCATAATCATTTAGCATATCTATAAAATATTTTAAGTGTTCCTTTGCTATCACAACATTGTTGCCAGGAAATTTACTCATCTTTTCTCTTAGATCATCAGGGATGGGATTTGGATAACTAGGAATAACATCAAAGAATAATTGCCTATACCTTTCCAACTATGTAGGTCTTCGTTGGAATAATCCTTCAATATTTTTAGAATCAACACCAAATCCTAAATTTTGTACCCTAGGACCATCCTGATTTAGATTTACAAACCTAGTTGCATGAACCTTCAGGCCAAAATTGTTTGTGGTGGGATCCAAATTGGTTTTAGGACCATGTTTCAAGGAATCTTGGTGAATTGATGAGGTTGTAGCTTGTGTAGCTTCATCCATGTTTGAAATATTTAGGAAACTTACTTTCCTATTCATTTCTACATTTGTAGCCTCAATCTTTGTCCTCTCCAACTCTTCTACAAGAGCCTCACCCTCCCTTCTAACCTTTTCTAAGGCAATTTCAGCTTGTAATGATACATGTGGTGGGGGATCTCATTTAGGAGGGTGGGAAGTCACCTTTTCACTTATTTTAATGCCCTCAACCTTTTGTTTTCCCTTATCTAAGATAGGCTTAGGGTTTGGATTACTCGGTCGAGACTTAACAGGGTTTGAGGGTTTTGGGTATGCAGGTTTTGATTGGGCATCAACTTGACCTACACGACTTACCCTAGACATAGGCTTTATCTCCTTATCAACAATTTCATGTACAACAAGGCCCTCAACATATGGCTCAGGTTTTTCTTGGTTCAGGAGCTTCATTGTTGCCAATTGTCTAATCAACCTATCCCTTTCAATCACAACATGCATTAATTTTTTTCCCTCTCCTTTTCCTTTTTCATCCTAAGCTCATCTTGCTTTTGGATCTCCCACCTCAAGGAGTCAATTTCTCAAAAAACATCATCAAGGTCAAGCAAAGTCATATCAAAACTCGATGTATCACTTAGATCTATTAGATTGACCTCTTCAAGTTCATGTTTAGACAATAAAGGAGATCCATCATCTTCAGTAGGAGGCACATCATTGGTGCTTTCTCTATGATGGCTTCGACTTATAGTTCTACCTCTTCTCTTTTTAGCATATTGGACACTAATAGGCCCTTTATTTTGACATGTTACATCCTCTTGAACTGGTGTATTAAATAGTGCATCAAAAAATCCACAAATATCTGATTCAGAATTTCTAGACACCTCTTCAAGAGTTTCAGGGATAGGGTGTAAAGGCTTACTTGTACCTTGGTGTACAGGTTTCTATGATGCAGGAGCAACATTGCTAGATTTGGGTCTTTTCTTTATCTAGTCCTTCTTCATTTTAGGAAGTTCACCCTCCAATTTATGTTCTAGATGATTCTTCATGAATGACCTGGTGTTCTTCATTCTACGTACTTGTCTAAAATATCTTTCAATTTATACTAAATCTTCAAAATAAGATGCACACTTGTGTAGAGACTTCAAAGTTGCCACCCAATTATCTTGGGAATACCAAATATCCAAAGACATTTGGTGAAATTCAAAAGACCTTTGGAACCTCATACTAACAACGCACAAATGTACTTCACTAAATAACTCAAAACACTTTGAACAACAAAAGATATGGACAAACCTAACACAGAACCATGAGATCAACCTTCAAATCACAAAAATACTATGAAAACTATATGCAAAATGGACAACCGATACACTGACAAGAAATATTGAAATTAGCTTCCCCCGTAGAGTCACCTTTTTGTTGGTTATTTTTACTGTAACCAGGTTGATCTTCTAATCTACCTATGGAATTTCCAATTCCAATCAAGGGCAGCTTGAAGGACCTGGACCAATTGATGAGGATTTTAAAGACCTCCTACACTTTTGGCTCTGCAAGACCCGAGAGGTTAATCCCTTAATGATTTTACAACCTCTACACCATTATCATAAACAACATTAACAACAATAGATAATCTCATTTAATAGCTCAACATAATAGGATAATAGCAAATAGAATTGGTTGTTCATAAATAATATCAACTATTTGGAGCATGATATAACTATAACAACATTTCACAATATAAGATAGTCATTGAGTTGCAATTTATACCAAGATCTAGGTAAAGACAAACAAATACCGAACCATATGAATAAGGAGAACTTAGATCAGTGCCATATATCCATTGGAGGAGTCAAATTCATAAGCATCTAAGGGTTTATGATAGATTTAACACATAACATATAAGATCCTTGATAAAATTTCTTTACAGTCTCATCAATATGTATTCTAACCAAATACTACTTATCAAATCCTTATATAGAACATATCCACCTACAATCCCATTCAAGAATTTTAATTAATTCTTTAAATTAAAGCTAAAAGAGGAATCATACAAACAACAACAGTGAGATGAACAAAACAACCCTTGATCATTTTATTCAAAATTCAAATATGGTTGTACAATGGAGAGACATGAGTTCAAATTAATCATTTCAATTCAAATTCAAGTACTATCATAAAACATCAAATCCCCATGAGTTCAGAACCTACTACAAAATGACTCAAGACCTAAATTGTATTTTCTCTAAAACCATCAAACTTTACAATTTTCTCTGCAACTTCACCTAGACTCGACCAAAAATATCTAACTTGCTAACCCATACTTCTGGCCTTGAAATCCTTCTTATAGAAAATGAAGGAGAAAACAAGCACCGGGCCAAAAAGCACACATGTCACCAGCCACTTGGACTACCTTGTGATACTTCAAAAATTTGTTACAACAAATGTCTCCCTGGAGAATCTTCCTATTCATCTTGCCTGCTAAGAATGGTTGATGGAACAAAAAAACTTCAAGAATCTTAGGCCAAGACTGCCACCAAAAACTAAACTAGAATTTGTTGTAACTGCAACAGCTCATTCGTCAACCATTAGTAGCCTACTTTGTTTCACTCTTCCTTAGTTAAATATACATTTACCCATTTCTAGTACTCTTCATCAGTTGGCCAATCAAAATTGATTACCTCATTCACCTTGACACTATAAGGTGTTTACTTAACTACCACCTGATTCTCTTCTCTTTCAAAAGACTCCAAGAATGATTCGGTGCTGATAATTTTATCCATATAGCTCACCAATAAATCATAATCTGAATCATTGCAAATTAATTTAATTTGTGTATTGATGACCTCATTTTCCCAATCCTGCCACTGTTGAAGAGACCTGATATTTCCATGCTCATCAATTATGTCAGGTAACAATGTGTCACTCGAATCATCAAAGTTCTTCACCAACTCTTTGATCTTCCTACTCAAGTCATCTAGTAAGGCTTGAAAACCTTGCAATGACTTAACTAATACTTGAGTAGGACGTAATTATTGGGGCCTATTATTTATATCAAACCTTGAAGATTTATACTTTATGTCTAAATAATTAGACCTAGGGATCCAATTTTCAATTAATGGTACTACTAGCTCCTAATCCCTATCAATGTTCTTTATTGCATCTAATAATAAAGAATATAAAGAATACAAAGATGACAATATGCCATCAACCTTCTCATTTAAATGCCTCAACACAACATTAAAAACATCCCTTTGCTTTAAAAGTACTCCCTCCTCACTTACCTTCAAGGATGCTTGTAACTCTGCAATTTTTTGCACTAGCTGTTTCTTTGCAGGATCAATAGAGCATATTATTTCTTCATCAATTGGTTCCAAAGTAGGGCTGAGGGAAGGAGTTTGGCTGGGAGAAGCAGGAGGCACTGAACTTGATGTGGAAGGCAATATTTTGATCCCTGGAGCACTTGATGTCTCCATAATCTGCATGTACTTACACCTATCCACATTAGTCTGCAGCTCAACATTCCTTTGTTTCACCTTGCTACATTCTCCAATTATAAAAATATACTTCTCCATTAGGCTTTTCTTTTCAGCCTCCTCTCTTTCAGCAATATTTTGGGCCAATTTTGCCACATTCATAGTCAAATTAGTGGCCTTTGTGGTTGAGGTCTCTAAATATCTCTTTATTATTAACACCCACTTAAGTTTGGGTTAATATCATTAACATTGCGCTTTCTCCCTTGGGGGGCTAAAGCCCAAATTTCCAAGGTCTCGTATTCTTCACTAAATGTAGAATCTTCCAATGTTGCCCTGACCTCTTATTCATAATATTGAAAGGGATGTTTGGACTTCATAATAGCATTGAAAGCTACTACATCTACAATGTCCCACTCAAGAAAAATCAAGACACCAGCTTGATTTACTAGTTTTCTCCCCTCCTGAGGAGTGATGCTCTTGAATTCATCCATTAATTCAGCTTTAACATTGCGCTTTCTCCCTTGGGGGGCTAAAGCCCAAATTTCCAAGGTCTCGTATTCTTAACTAAAATGTAGAATCTTGCATTGTTGCCTTGACCTCTTATTCATAATCTTGCAAGGGATGCTTGGACTTCATAATAGCATTGAAAGCTACTGCATCTGTAATGTCCCACTCAAGAAAAATCAAGACACCAGCTTGATTTACTAGTTTTCTCCCCTCCCGAGGAGTGATGCTCTTGAATTCATCCATTAATTCAGCTTTCACTTCATCATCATTCTCTTGGTCTGACCTATCAGGTCTCAATTCTCTTCTCCTCTTGCATTTATCCTAATATTCTTCCAATTTCATTCTCCATACTAGTTGCAAGAAGACTAGAGTTCTTACAAATGCATTATCATCTAGAAACTCCTTACATGCTTCCATTCTTGCATCTTGCACACATTTTCCTTTCATATCTAGATCAAAGAGAACCAATTTAGATGGCCTGGGAGGGAAAGGCATATCCATTTGCATGTCTTAGTTAGTGACAACAATTTCACCCACCAAATCCTCTTGTGATTGCTCAAACTTTTGCCTCTTAGGGCTTGGGTTTGATGGTGGTGGTGAGAGACTATTCTCAGGTGATGATTCCAAATCAATAATCTTAATTTCCCTATTTTTCTTTTCTTTGGACCTTGTTGTGCAGGAAATTTCATTATTTGTTTTCCTTTTCTATCCTCTTCTTCCTCATCACTACTATCATTTCTTTTCCTTCTATCAATAGGCCATTTATCTATAGGTTGGTAGGTTGTCCTCATCTAAATTGACGTAGAATCTTTCTCTTGTATACCCATATCCAACTCTAGGTTTATCTTCTTTGTCATCAAGATGCCCATGATTTCTTTGAATTTGTCCATCAAAAACTCAATTTTCTTATGATATGGATTGAACTCCATCAATGGATCATACTTTGGATCCATTTTGTGCACAATGGCCAATAGCTTGTCATAAGCTATGCATTTCTCCTTGTTCAATTTCTTCCTACTTAGATCAAACTCATTTCTAATCAGGTCATCAGGGAAGTTGAACTCATGCACAAAATCACCACCTTTATCCTTTGTCTAAAAAGCATGAAGAAGCCCTTAGGATCATGTTTCCTCTTGGGACCACATCTCAAATGGTATTCTTAAAAAAAAATTCCAAAATGTACCCAGCCTCCTTTCGAAAAGACAAAATCTGACACCATAGTATAGTCTAGGAAAAATGTTCCTTTACCTTTTCCAATAAGGTTGTCCTCAAGGATACAACCAATCTACCACATAACTTCTGCAGATACCACTCTTGGTGGCACATTGTATGGAAATATATGAGGGGTCCCTTGAAAACCATACACCCTCAAGATAGTATTGACTGGGTATGGAATAATATCACCCCAGTTGTGGAAAACCTTCAACTCTGGCTTCCTCCCCTTTGGTCTAAGGAAATCATGCAACTCCTTAGTAATTCTAGGCACATTCACCATCAACTTGGCTCTCAATCTAGAACCAAAATAGTTGTCACTGCACATAACTGGAATTCTCCCTGTTATATGATAAATTTATAGTCCACACCTATATTGGGAATCTTTCTCCATTAACTAACTTCTTTAACTCCATCTGCTTAGAGAAGAATTAAACATTCTTATACAAGAACATATAAATTAACATGGAGTACTAGAAGAATGGAGTGCCTACATCACTTTGTTGCAACTTCAACATCCCTTCATGTATCTTTTCGACCAAAAAACAAGAAAAATCATATATCACTGAGAAATTAGGGTGTTGTATTTGCACCCCCATGAACATGTAAGTAATAGGCATCACTGTGTTGGGGTTAAAATAAAAACTCTAGCACAATGAGTAAAAGGTGGTGAAGAAATGATTTGCAAAGCAGTTCGGTCTGAAAGGTTCTTGGTCATTAGGGCTAATATGGAATTTTGAACCGCTTTCCCTAGCCAAATGAGGTGGGAGCAACATAAGTCAAAAAATTGATTTCAACCTCCCATAGTCCAGTTTCATCTCCTCAAGATCAATAGGAACCAAGAACATATTGGGCTCACTCAGATCAAAAACGTGTTGAAACTCTTCTTTGTTAGTGCTCAACATAACCCTTCCATCATTATCTCTAATCACCCGTGTAACAGGGTCATATCATGCATCCACTGTTGTAAGCAAGTCCACATCAGGGAACACATTCAATACCACTAGCTTCCCCATATCATACATCCAACCATTCGAAAAGGGGTAGGGAAAATTCCTCTATCCAAACCATAATCTGAACATCTCTAAACTTGTAAGAGGAACCCTAGCATCGACTATGTTGGAACAATTATATACTAATCCCTCCCCTAGGGTTTTTCCTCGCTTCAAGAACAACCCCTTCTTCCTATCATTCATTGACAAGGGAAATTGATGTAGGAAATCATCATATAGGTTTCTATTTAAATAATCAATCTATCCAAAATGCTGCTTTGATGGTGCCATCCTGGATAAACTAGAGTTTCATTACCATTTCAAACCTCAAGAAAACTAGGGATAAATGAAATTAAAAAATTAAAGAAGAGAACCTTGCAATTTCCCACAATTCAATTGACCTATAGCCCCAAAAAAATTACCAACAAGCCCTCTGACAAGCACATAGAAAATTCCCCCAAATTCAAATTCAAATTAACCAAGAGATACATAAATCAACTCACGGCTTTGTGTTTGCAGAAACCCTAATATTTTTTGTAACAAATCGTAACTTCATCCTTGGCCTTGTGACTACTCCACAAAGATGTCTGAATTCTTTGTGACACAATAGGGTAGGATAATGGTCACTTTATTTCAATCAAATCATTCCATTAGATGTCTTGTCTGCCATTAAAGCTTACTCGCATGTTGCGCCAACGACTCCAATCGCATTTGATGCAGATTCAAATACTAACTGTCAATCCTTTACTTTGGTTGTATCATTGAATGACTTCCTTCAAAAAAAAATGACATGATCTCCACCGTGGCAATAAGGACCCACCATATTCTGAATCACCAAGGAAATCCACGTGGTGCTCACCCACGATATGATGATTGATAAAGATCTCATAACTTCTGATCACACTATGACAGGAAACTATGGATATGAACCATCGACAATCTTGTTTGTTCAACACAGTCGCCAACTTTTTCATTAACCATCAAGCACCTTTCCTACCAAGATGATAGAATCTTCATTGATTTCAAGCACATGCATCTCATAACTACTTCAGTAATCTGCTACACAATGTATTATAGCCAAATAAATGTATCAAAGTATTTATATCATCTCTTTGGCTTCACTAGATGAGACACGTTGTGCTCGCCCATGATATCATGATCAACCAAAATAGTGTGGTGGGGTCATCATGGGATGGCGGGGAATGACTAATATCAAACGATAATTGATCTATGGTCACACAAACTTGTCCCTCTACAAAATATAAAACATTTATTAAAAGAACTAGGGGACATCACTAGGCCGACGAGAAACAATGACATAAGTTGTTTTAAATGAGGGAGCACGGGACCATCCTAGACTTAGGAAATAATAAAGTCAGGCCAAGGAAATAAAATGATGGATAAAAAGGGCCTAGCCTAGATGAAAAGATGGGGCCTAAGTTGTTTTAAAACCCTCTTCAAAAAGTAACAGAAAAATAGATCCCACCCTAGGCATAAGATAAACACTAGGGTTTTACATGAAAACAAAAGAACCCCAACCTTAGGCTTTTCCCAAACACTATAGGCAACCAGAAACATAAGGCAAGATAAAAATGGAACACAAAGAGAAAAATTTGAAGATCCATCACTCCCTTAGAATAAAAAATATAAACACTTAAGATGAAAATAAAATGATTAGAAGAAGCTTAGAATAATAAATCTAAAGACTTAAGATGGAAATAATGAGATTATTTGGATGGACATGAAGACTACGCGACCATATTAATACACTAAGTATAGAGACATATGGAAGAAATAGATAATTAAAATGCACATATAATGCATGATTAGGAAAGAGAGAAATGATGGTGACAAGAAATAAGGGGTGAGATGAGATTAGGTGTATTTGGAATGCAATAATTGAAATGCAATGTAGAGAGCACTTAAATTGTAAATACATGTGATACTATGCACTAGGATATGTGGAACCATGGTGATTGTGTATCACATGCATAAGACCACAAAAATAAGATAGTTTGTTCCAACATCCTACAAATTCAAGAAGGAATTTGGAGGGGCCAATGTTTTAAAACCACAATCACAAGAGGATTCCCTAGTGTCACACAATATCATAATGAATCATCGTGGGTAGAACAATGGAAAATGAGGAAAAAATGATCACCAAAATCCAACACATACCCTTGTTTCTACTAGACAAATCACACCATGATATGATGGATTGTGGTAACCTCAAGTAGGTAGAGTAGGAAGCTCAAAAACAAAAATTTGAAAACACCCCAAAAATAATAAGAGATATCAAATATAATTTTCCATAACGATGACAGGTGGGTTCATGTGGCTTGCTATTATGAAGAATATATCCTTTGAAGACCAAAGATAGATGGGATAGATCCTAGGATTCCTATGACAAAGGATATTCAAGATAATTTGAATTTTAGGGGGGTTAACAAATTTTATTGTAGGCACCAGCTTGGTGACAAAAGAATCAAAGGATGAGAACCTAATGACCAAAATATACAAGGGATAGGAACCTTGAGGAATGAAGGTATAAGGTTTAGGGTAGAGTGTATAGGCTTTATGACCTAGGTTTGATTGTAGGGTTTAGGATTGAGAGTGATGGGTTAAATTATTAGCTTATTTTTGTTACTTTCATGCATACTTTCAAAAAAAAATTAGATATACTATTTAGATAATACTCCTATATTATGCTATCTTTTCATACTTATTATATAGCCTTGGACCTAAATCATCATAATGGAAATATGGTTATGACATCATAGTATTGAATGGTTTATATGTAAGTATGTATGAAATATGGATGGAATTTTGTGATTAATTATGGTAGTTAGATTTGTGCACATGTTTTGTGGATTAAAATTTGTGCAGAAAAAGGAGAAACTGTCACCCATAGAAACTGAACCTCTAACCCACAACAAAAGGAAGACTAGGAAAATTACATAGGGGAAGTATGAGATCAAACTAAATGAAACAAATATTGTATGAAGAAACCCGATGGAGTTGAACGTGCATAATTATCGAGATTTAATAAAGCGTTGGAGAAGAACTCTTTTGTTAATAGGATTCTACATAATTGTTTGTGTTTTAAATACAAATATGTTTCACAGAGTTTTAGATCTATTAGGATTCTTCAATATTTTCAGTTATAGTTTGAACAATTCAATCTTAACTATATTCTCTGATATTTAGGAGTGGAATTCAATGGTTGTAGTTAGTTGTTTCTTAGAATAAGACTCCCTCGTGCTTGTATATTTCTGGTGGTTGAGTCCTTAGGTAAGTTAGTTGATTTCAGTATTTTGTTATCAATTATTTTTCAATTTTAGTTTTCTACAGGCATGATGGTTACTCATAATGATTTTCATTAAATACAATATGTGAAGAATATTTTCTATAATCTTATATGATATGCAATGAATGAAGTTCAATTTCACATGGATGTGTAGAATTTGGTAGTTATATATTGTTTTAGTTAAGTGAGAATAGTCACTTGAGTAGGCCTCTCAAGATAACTATTCTTCACTTCATTTATAGTTGGTTATTTATATCTAGTAGTTGTTTTTTGTTTATCATTACTGCATAAATTAAATGCAAGTTAAAGTATAATCTCACACTTTGATTATTAGTAATGAATGTTCATGAGAATGAATTTTTTTGGTTAACCAATACTACTCTGGAGGTTAGAATCAATTGAGTTTTTAGTTTTGAACAATTTTGAGTTGATGCAATAATACTTTACTAGCAACAACTGAGTTACAGGTTAAGCTATAGGCAACCATATCCATTAGCACTAGTTTTTTTATTTTACTATTTTGAAATTATGTGAGTTTTCAACAATTAGAACATCTTGAATAGGATAAATTAGGTAGCCCCAATTCTTTGAAGGCACATACAGTGCATCACCATGACAAGTTTACAAACCTTGGTTTGACATTTTAATGTATTCTTTATAATGTTGAGTGGACTGTTTAGTCGGATATACCTCTAAATTGTGTAGGTTCTACCATGTTTACAATATATTAGCTTAGACTCTACATTTTTTGTGCCATTTTTGGGGACGGTGCTATCTGAACGTAGACTTTTTTTCCTAGCTTTCATATTTTACATTTTATTTCCAACATTAGAACTATTAGATTTACTTATTTTCACAACACTAGATAGATAAACTAACATTGTGTAGGACCACTAATATATAAAAGCCATATTTCATGTATACATAGGTAGAGAGATTATTTAGGAATATTCCTTCCCTCTACACATCAAGAAGCCATAGAAAATTTTGGTGAATCCAGTACTCCAAGAAATGGTGATACTAAAGAAGAGATTACCCTATCACAAACATATAGCACACCAACAGAGGGAACATACCAAACCATGGGAGATGCAGTGGGTGATCCTAGGCATGCCCCCTTTGAGTTCCCAATCACTAACCAAGAAAGAGATACCATGCTAAAGAATATCCCTCCTTTTGTCTTACTAGTCTTTATGGGTTAATGATTTAGGAACCACATACATTTCTATTTGAATTTAATGTCCTATGAAAAATTTATGACTATACTTCTAATGCTCATAGGCTCAAACTCTTCCCTGCCACTCTAAAATACGCAACTCTCAAATGGTTTATGGTATTAGGTAAGGATGTTGTTCCTGATTGGGATACCATGAATAAATTATTCTTGGAAAAGTACCAAGACTATTGTAGGTGACCTGATAGGAGGAGAGATGACATTTTCACATTGTCACAAAAAGAGGATGATCCATTATAAGTTTACATGGAGAGAATTTAATTTTCCTTGAAGAAAAATGTCGAGAACAAGTTTTCTGAAGAATCCCTCAAGTTATTATTCTTGAAGGGAGTAAACAAGGACTATATGGATTCCCTTAACCTCATTATACAAGGGGATATCTCTCAAATACCATTTGAATACATCTCCAATGTTTGTAATAATTAATCTAGGACCTTCACTAAAAGACCAAGAGGAGATAAGACATCCACTATTAGAAAATAATCTATAGGGATCGCAAAGATATAATTAAGCAATCTATTGTCCAAGATGAAGGAATACATTATCAACCACTTAGAAAATTAGTTGGATACTCTCCACATCAAGAATAAAAAAAGGAATCTAAATAAATTCTCACCGAATACTTCCCAAGCTAGAGGCAAAGAAAAGAAAATTGTAAATTCAAGAGGGTGGCTAGTATCCAACAAGATACAGTTGAGAAACTTTATTTTTAACCACTTGAAGGAGAGGATGCACAAATATTTTATATATCTCAAAGAATGCAATGGAAACAAAGACAAGGTATGCCACAAGACCCTCTTAGCTTCAATTCATCCTTTTCCATTAAAAATAAAACACTTTTCTGATTGGAACTCTCAGCCTTGGCCAACAAACCAAAATCAATGGAAAAACCCTCAACAAAATCCACAAGCCTAACAAAATTGGAATCAACAATAGCCAAATCCTTTGTAACAACAAAATTTATAGGATTTCAATTAGAATCCACAATGGAAAACATAAAAGAACAAAAACAACCTGAAAGGTAAAAAGGTCAATAGTGGAAGCAACAAAACATGAACTATCAATAGCCTATGCTTCCTTATCAAACCCAATAGCAAGATATTATGCCTTCATGAAATCCTACATCCTAGCTACCTAAGCCACCACAAATACCTACCCAACCTATTGTTGAATACCCAAGATAGTGAGAGGGGGGTGAATCAATATCTTCTTAAACTTATTGAACAAACACCATCCAATTATTCCAATACATATAACGGTAAAAATGATCAGGAGCATTAAAAAGACATAAAAGAACACAACACATGAACAACCAAATTTTTATGTGGAAAACATAGAATGGGAAAAACCATAGTGAGGATTATCTCACAATATAGTATAACCAGTTATAAGATATTACAAAGGGTGGCTCACTACCCAAAATGAGAGGCTCACTGCCTACATAAATACATTAACAAAATGGCTCACAACTAGAATATGAACTGATGAAGTTACACATCATAAGTGCAGATTCAGTTCCTTTGATGCTCAAAAAACCCACATGCCAATAGACTTATATTCGCCTTGATATGTATTCACACACTCTTCATTATCTTCAATGTCAAAACTATCCAATATATATCTCATCCACAAGCATCAATTAGATCGACCTAATTAGATGCAACACTTATTCACCAAAAAGATAGTTGTCAGCTTCAATCATGTATAAAATACTTCCAAAACAATTCAAGCATGTAGCATGCTATAACCTATTGCATTGGATCTAGGATAGATTTCACATACATTCATAATACAAAATTAATTCACTATACCATCAACTATTTATTAGGTTGGCCAACAATAGACCTAATAATAAAATACAACAACAAAACAATGCCAACTTTCCATATGAGCAGTTGTACAAATGAGATTTCAATCTTACACGCTTCCAACATCCAAAAACCATTTCCTAGAAATACAAGCATTGTTGATTACCAGAGCATAATTGTAGACCAAAAATATTGGAGGACATTCCTACATATTGATTCAGAATACTGGATCAAATTTGAGCTTGAAATTACAATTGCAACTCATATAACATGGTGACATCAATGAAAACACAAAAATTGTGTTAAAGATATGTTCTTCATTCTTCCAATAATATCCCTCTTTGTAATTGATGGCAACATGTGCCAAAATAATTTATAAAACTCCTATGTATAGTACTCTCCCTTTTTTAATACTCTATTTTTCTCTCCCCCTTTGACATCAAGGACAAAGGGTGGTCCCAAATAAAATGTGAATATACATATTTACAAAGATGGTCCAAGAAAAAGAATCAAAATTCTTAACTCCCCCTTAGGAGTTTATCCCAACACTATGTAAACTTGAAAAACATTACCCAGAGGAAGGTGAGCTTTGAAGCTCCTATGATTAACTTTCCAATCTTTCTTTCCATTCTCCCAGCTCTACTTAGCAGATGTCAACATTCTATTAAGAGATTCTAACTCTATCAAGCTCTCTTCAACATCATCTGGAGTATTCAGGGTCAAATTGATCTTGTCTAGTTTTTTTGCATTTTATGAGGCATTGGAAACTAGAATGTACTCGATTATCACACTTCCACCTAGTAGACCAAATTTTCTAATGATATATTCTTTTTGCTTCTATAACATAAATATTTTTTCCCTATGACTAGAGATGGCATGCCAAGTTGACCTATCTTTGTCTTTGGATGCATTATATGTATTGGAAACAACTGTCAACTAAGACTCAATGGAGTCCATGAGATCTTTGATGCTTTGCATGGCATCTAGCCACCTTATGCAATAAGAAAATACAATATTTTATTCTGTATGAACATGAATTTTCACCCCTAACAAAAATTACCTTTTTCCCCCTTACACTTTAGAAAACTAAAAGCAGAGGTTTAATTCTACTTAAGCCTACAACTTGCATTCCACTTGGCACCTTGTTTGTGTGTTGGTGGGGGTGTTTCAGTTAGGGATGCCCACGTGGCGTGCAAATATCTATGTAGTGCACTTACATCTATGGCAGATTCATATGGCTAGAGACTATAGAGGCATTACATTTTTTATTGGAAGTCAAAGAATAACGTCCCTCTTCGATTGGCCGACTTGAATATGGATGTTTTTCACATTTTCTCCACTCTTTCAACACCCACTCAAGCTTTGTAGCAGAATTCTTTCACTCCATTGTAGCAACCCACTACTCCATCACTCCAACAAGGCAAGCATAGGAAAAACACCATGGAAACAAAGGCTTGAGTCCCTCTCGTTCTCTCCTCCACAAACCTTGAGAGCTTTGGACAGAGATAGTAAGCTCCTCTAATTTTTCCTATTGTTTTCAATTGAGTAAGCATGTAGTGTTTGTAGTGTTTTGCATTTGTGTAGCTTGTAGTTATTTTCTTTATCATTATCTCTACTATTCCAAACTTGGTCATCTATGGAGGTGGAAACACCAAGACGAGGGTCTGACTGAGGTAGGCCCCTATATAGCCCCAACAATTTCTCCCTTTATTGTGTGTAGGTGCAAAGATTTTGAGGCAACGGAGCAAGGAGGATACTGTTCGAGATCATCTTCATCACCCTCTCAGTAATATACTTGTTTTATCATGTTAATCTATATTTTTAGTACTTCTTAATACTATTATATCATTCTAGAAACTTGTAGACTAGGTTGTTAGTCCTCCCTTAGAGAAAAACCTCATCTCTCTAGTTTTCTGGTCATACAAATGTTGGTGCACCTATGGGATGCCAGTGCGTCGTGTTGTCATCTCAGAACCACATTTTTTTCCTTAGACAGAGAGCTACCTAAGATATAGAGTTGACTTTGGAAAGTGACTCTTCTAGTCTCCCTTCAATTCTTGGGATTGCAGAGTGCTCGAAGGACGCATAATCCTCATCATTTTCATCCCTTTCATCCTAACCTTCCTTTGATCTAAGGTAAGCTTGGATAGAATTTCCACTCTTGGCCTTTTGTGACCTAGGGCCTTGTAGTGGGTCGTCCCCCTCTCTTACATTTTTGGTGAACCCAACGTGAACCAATGTCTATCCATTTGTCGACATATTGAACTTTTTCTCATATACCTCTTGGTTGTTGTACCTTGGTGTGTTGTGAAATTTTATGAGCTTCATGACCCAGTCTACAAGATCTGGACATATTGTTAGAAGAATTCTATGACACCTTTTGATGGACAATACGAAGGTCTCCTCTAGCTTCACTATCGACCTTTTCTCTAGTTCTGCGGCTGGTCTATCCACACAGGAGCATGTAGCACGAGGCGAAACTAGATTTATTGATGAGACTGATCACATCCCTACTCCTCCTGTGTCACTGACCCATTCATCTATGGATGAGCATGAGGTCATCCATATCCCCTATGAGTACATTATTAGTCTTGGTAAAGGGTTAGGCAAATTGGAAAATCACCTTGAAGGAAATTTGAAGTTGGCTAGGGCTGCTAAGGTGATCAAAGAAATAAGATACATGATGGAAAAAGACCAGAAAAGTGTAGAACTCTTGGCTAGTCTCCTTGGTCTGGCTGAAGCATGTGCCCCCTCAAGCTTTGGTCATATGATACTAGGTGGCCTCTTAGAGGAATGTGAGTGGAAACTGGAGATGTCAATGCCTCCTATATCTCTGTATATGGCTAACATGGTCCCCTTAGTCAATATACCCTCTACTTCTGAAATTTTGGAGGCTATCAAAGTAAATAGGAACCCTTTGGGATTCCACTTCAACCCTTATGTCACCTTCGATGGTGGAGGATTTTGTGGAATGATGGGCGAAGGCTTTGGTGGCAGGAACTTTGAAAGTGGGGGTGGTATTGGTAGAGGCGGTGCTAGTGGAAGTCATGGTGGTGGCTTCGGCTCTAGTGGTGGCTCTGGCGGAAGTCACACTAGTGGCAAGAGCATCAGTGGTGGCTCTGGTGGTGGTCACGATGGTGGCACTAATGAAAGTCACACCGGTGGTGGTGGTATTGGTGGCGGTTATGGAAGTAGTCACGGTAGTGGCTCTGGCGGTGGCTCTAGTGGTCCTATGTCTTCTAATGACCCTATCTTAAATAACCTTCTTCAAAATATGGGGAAGATGCAAAACCAACTGGTGAACCTTTCCTAGGCCTTAGCCCAGCCTATCTTCTAGCCCTTCTTCCCACACAGCCCATTGTCGGTTTCAATCCTAAACACTCCTTTCCTGCAAGGGATGGAGATTCCAAAATTTGAGAAATATGGTGGTAAAGGGGACTCACAGACACATGTGTCTTCCTTTAATTCCTTATGCAAAAAAAAATTCCATCACGATGCATTGATGGCTAAACCGTTTCCCCGATCCCTCAAAGATACAACACTAGACTGGTATTGTTCTTTTCCCGATAATTCCATCTTCACATTCGATCAGCTTGTGAACTTGTTCTTACGACAATTCCAAGCCAATATCAGACCAAAGATGACCTTCTCAAACCTTTTTAGATGAAAAAAAGGGGACAGTGAAAAGATTACAAAAATTTATAGCATGGTACCAAGCACTCTTCTCATAGATCTTGTATCTGTTACTCGATTCTAATGTATAGAAGGTCTTCATAGGAAACTTACAAAGGCCTTGGCAAGAGAAGTTCGCCCTCATGAAGTATCCTTCTTTTGCACACTTGTGTGTGGCTTTATGAGAATACCAAAAAATGGTGGTTTAGTTTTGAGGTCCTCCCTCACACTCCCATTCTGAAGGAAGATCTATTGTATTGATCTCGAGAAGAGGTAAAATTATTGCGAATGTAGTAGCCACTATGGATAACAATGGCCTCAAACACGATCAAAATTTTACGAAGCTATCAAAATCCTATTCTTCAATTTTGCAAAAGTTGGTGAAGGATAAGATACTTACCCTACCACCTCCTAAATCAGTCAGAGAACCATACCCTAGCTGGTATGAAGAAAACACTAATTTTCAATACCATCGAGTTAACAGACATGATATCGAACATTGTATGCAATTGTGTCATGAGATACAAGATCACATCGAGGATGGTAGTATCTACCTTGATGGAGGAAAACAAAACATGAAAAAATCAGTGGTGAAAGCTAACAGTGAATTGCAAATATACACAGACCTGTTTCTGTCACATTCTGCTAACATGATTATCGATCCTCTTGATTTTTCTTCTCACCCTAAGGCGTATGTTAACATGGTTACTATTACTCCCTCTCCTCATCTTGGGACCAGCTCACCGGATGTGACATTTACCTCATAAGACATTCCAACAAATAGAAATACTTATCCACTTTATATTCCCACTCACATCAATGGTAACATTGTGACATGAATCTTGGTTGACCCTGTTAGTAGAGTGAATTTCATCACAGAGGAGACGTTAATCTTAAAATCCATAGAAAGGGAGGAATACAACAAAAAAATACCATCATCAGCACACATGATGGACTTTTTATTAAACCCTATGGATCGTTAACATTGTCTATCCTAGTTGGACCTAGGAGTGTAGACACGGTCTTTGATGTTATCCCCAAGTCGGGCCTATTTAGAGTGAATCTAGGCATACCTTGGATAGATTCCATGAATGGGATCACCTCCATAATTCATAATTGCCTTAAGTTTTCCCATGAAGGTGTCATGCATGTAGTGCATGGAACTAGATATCAACATGTGGTATCCCATGGGGGATATTCGTTAGATCACTTTTGGCCCACTCCAGTTAGTCCACTCCCATAGAGAATGTACCTACTTTACAAGAACTATGTGAAGTAAAAAATTAGGGACAAGGACTAGCCAAAGTTGACCCTTCTTATAGCTTAGAAGCCAACTACCTCCTCCTCCCAAAAAGGAAAGGAGAAGCTCACTCCCTCTCAAGCTGACTCATCCACTCTCCTTTATTGGGAAGAGTACTAGATGAACAAACCCGAGTTCTACTCACTAAGTCCGATGATGCCTCCTTGGAGAAAGCCCAAGACCAGGCTATCAAATCTCCCCAACAGGTCCCTAGGACCCTGGTATTATTTGTATGGTAGAAAGAAAGGCTCATGGAGATATTTTTCCCCTCAACCTATTCCTATTCCCCTGAATAGGAAAGGATCCACCTCTAAGGTGTTAGAGTCAATTCCTCCCAATATTTTTGAGCCTTCCCCTCCTTCTCCCATTCAAGAGTCTACCCTTCCACTAGAGATAGTCATGGAGGACACTCCCATGGATGAGTAGGATCCTTTTGTCTGTTTGTAAGTTCTTGCTTCTGATTCAAAAAGTCATAGAAACCACCTTGCACACGAGTGTAAGTGTTGATGAAAGGCTCTCCTTGCCAAGAAATGCTCTTTATAGAAGGATGGGGAGAAGACCAAATCTCCTATTGTGTCCTCCTCTTTCCCTCCTTCCATCTCTAAAAATATTCTAGCTCCCACTATGAGCACACATGCGCCTCGAAAGGTGCAAGTGTTCATCGCTCCTCCGACAGAGCTGCCCTTGTTGACTTCCATCCTGGATGTCTTTCCTTTCCCAAAGCTCATGGGCATGGTGAACACTTTGGTTGTGTACACTGTGGTACTTTCCTCTTCTCCCTCGAACCTCCTTGTTTCATCTATGGGAAGTTCACTTCCTCTGATGAAGAAGAAGGTAGAGCGTGGCCCCTTTAGCAATGGAGGATGTAAGAAGAGCCTACCTTTTTTGAAAGGTTGCCCCAAATTGACTTGTTCTGTCTTAGTAATCAAACCAGTCTTGACCTCTGCTAAGTTTGTCATTTCTCTCGAGTCTCTCAGTGAGCCTAGCAGTGAACCTCAGGTGTAAACTCCTCTATCCTTCGAGGAGAAACATGGTACTCCTGTTAAGTGCATGTTTAACTCAGTGGACAAATTCCCGACCCTATCAGTGATATTTGCTAGGTCATTGACCCTAAACCCACAAGAGCTAAGTGACAGAGACCTTACCAGTCCCTATTCCTTGGCCCTTATTGTAGGAGGATTGGAAGCTCCTCCCCTTAACATTACACCATTTCATGCTTGTCATACTTCCCCCTTCGATGATCTAGAGTGGGAAGTTGATGACGTCCTGGTTGACTAGTGTTAGGGGGAGACCCTCTTCTTGATCTTTAGATTATATATGTGTGTTGTGACATGTGTTGCCCTATGATCGTACTACATGTTCCTAGATGACCTTCGTCACCCCTATTGGTGCAAGGATGTAGATGTAGTTTTTATGTTGTAAACCTTCCTCTATATGTGTCATCATTCTTCCTTTTTTGTGATTGAATTTCCGTAAATTGGGGACAACGCAAAGCATTGAGAGAATTTAGGCCTTCTTCCATGTTGAATTTGTCTTTCATGCATTCCTCATGATTTGGTTGGGGATTGATGATCTTTGGCCTCTTACCGTAGTTACCTAATATATATAAATAAAGGCAAATCTAACCCTGCATAACCAAATCCCCCTACGCCCTTTGTGCATGATCTATTTTCCTTTCTTTTCACTTTATCTTTCTCTCATCTTTCCTTGAGTTGTCCCTTTCATGTGTGAAAATGCCTCTTCTACATTAATTAGTCTTTATAAAGTCCATTCATTGCCAAAGGAATATTTTCTCAAAGACCCTTCACACACTTCCTTGTTAGAATTGCATTTTCAACTTGAAACCCTAGTGAAACATGTTTCCTTCATCATGGGTTCATAAAGAAAGGACTTGGAAATCATCCTTCGAAGAGGGAATGGTCTTAGTCTTCCCCTCACATGAGCACATCTCCTTCCTTTCGAATTCCTTTATGAATTGCACATCTTTCAAAAGGATTCCTTGATTACAAATCAATTCGAGAAGGAAGACATTAATATTTTGAACAACGTGTCCCTTGAGTGGATCCCTTCTTTTCACACTAGGTTCCCAAGGGACCCCTTCAAAAAATCTTAATAAGTTCTATGGAATCTACTTTGGAGGTAGCCCAACTAGGCCAGTTTTGCATCTTTGCATCTAGTCCAGGGGCAACCCGACTAGGCCAGTTTTGCATCTTCGTGTCTAGTTCGGGCAACCCGACTAGACCTGCTTCACATCCTTATGTCTACCTTGGGGGCAGCCTAACTAGACTTCACTTTTCAAACAATGCATCCCTTGAGTAGACCCTCCTTCCTTTTGAAGGTTCCTGAAGGACCCCATTGAAAATATTACAACTTAACAATGGTCTGTGTGACTATCTATTCATTGGCCTGTGTGGCCACCTCTTGATATGTTATATCTATGGGTAAATATGTCACCATCTCTAACTTTATGGAGACCCCTTTTCTTGGTCTCCGTCATGTGAGAGTTCTTGGGGGATACCTTACTTGCAGGTCTGCGGGTCTATAAGGATCTTCACTTGGTCTCCCTTATGTGAGAGTTCTTGGGTGATACCTTCCTTGCAGGTTTGTGGGTCTATAAGGCATTTCACTCAATCTCCCTAATGTGAGAGTTCTTGGGGGATACCTTCCTTGCAAGTCTATGGTTCTATAAGGTTCTTTTCCTAGTTTCCTTCATGTGAGAGTTCTTGAAGGATACCACCCTTACAGGACTGTGAGCTTGTAAGCTACTTTTGTACTTCAGCTTTTTAGTTCCATGAAACTATGAAGTCCTCTCCTACACTTTTGGGCTCACAAGACCATGCTCTGCTTCCTCATCAATTCAGGAATACATCTCTTACTCTATTAATTCCTTACTACTCTAATTTACCGAAGCACTCATTAGTACTCATGCTCACTAAAGTGGGGGAAAAATGTATGAATGTGAATTTTCACCCCTAACGCAAATTCCCTTTTACCCCCTTACACTTTAGAAAATTGAAAGCAGAGGTTTAATTCTACTTAAGTCTGCTGCTTGCATTCCACTTGGCACCTTGTTTGTGTAGTGGTGGGGGATTTTTCATCAGGGATGTCCATGTGGCATTTAGAACTCCCTCGCAGCTTCCTATGGTTGGAGATTGTAGAGGTATTACTTTTTTGATTGGAAGTTGAATAGTAACATCCCTCTTCAGTCGTACAGATGGCAGTACACCTGTGAGACACCAATGCGTCACATTGTCGTCCCAGAACTGTGCTTCTATCCTCAGATAGAGAGCTATCTAAGACATAGAGTTGGCTCTGGAAAGTGAATCTTCTATTCTCCCTTCAATACTCAACATTGTAGAGTGATTGAATGATGCATAATCCTCATCATTCTCATCCTTTTCATCATAACCTTCCTTTAAACTAAGGTAAATTAGGGCAGCCTTTCCGCTCTTGGCCTTTTGTGACCTGGGGTCTTGTAGTGGGTGGTCCCCCTCTCTTACAAATTTGGACTCACAAGCCTTCATCGTTTCTAGGCTCTTTTCAACATTAGTGTGTGCTAGATAACACTTTTCATGAAGTGCCAAAAGACTTTTCTCTGCCAGTTTCTCTTCAACCTCTTGCTTTGTCTTCTCACCAAGTCCGGAGACATACTCCTCAAAGGATTCAAATAGAATTTTTAGATTCTCTTTCAAAGTGAGAGATGTGTCCATTGATGTACTGGGTGTAGCATCCCATAGACCTTTGATGGTGTCATCAATAAGCTCATTTCCCTTTTGATGTGTTTCTAGAAGTTATCTTCTTTCAGATGCATGCAATGCATCCCCTAACACTAGTTTATGCACATGAGAAATCTTGCTTAGATCTGCATAGCCTTGAGTCATGGGGAGTTGTAAAAGTTCCAGAGGAATCACCAAATAGAACTTGATCTTCTTGGATAACAAGCCTTTCAAAACATCATCACCAAAGGAGAATTCTTCGAAGGACCTTTGTGGTTCCACTATCTACCTTGTTTCTTCTTCATTCTTTCTAGCAGATTCCTCATTTATTTCTTCTCTCTCAACTCTCTCTTATTCCTTTTCTTCTACGTTTTCTTCTTTCATTTATTCTTCCTTATATTCTTCATGTATTTTCTATTATTATTCTTTTTCCCCTTAATCCTTCTCACTTTCATCTTCATCCTTTTCTTTTTTAGCTTTATCTTTTCCTCTTCAATTTGCTCTAGAGGAACAATATCATGCTTCCCTGCCTCAATATTTTCTCCATTCTACTTCTCAACTTTCGAGGATCATTTGCAACATTTGTTTCCAGAAGGAAATCCATATTACCAATTTTCAGAGGAATATTTGTGTCACCTATACCAAAAGGAGTGTCTTCCTTAACTTATGCAGAGAATTCTTCTGCTGACTTAGATGTAGAACTAGATGGGAGTGCACCAAGTATTCCATATTTCTCAGCCATGCCCCTAATGTCATTTATATTTTCCTTATTTATCCTTTTGATTTGTTGTTTATCTCTTGTCATCAAGGTGTTTACCCTTTTCTTCATCCGAAAAATCATTGAAAAAACCTTCCTCAAGGTTTCCAAATCACCTGGAGTCAAAGAGGATAAAATTTACTCAAATTCCTTAATGCTAATTTCATCTTCCATTTGAATGGCCTTTGATCTTATTTTCATCAGACCTTCCCATAATTTATCAAACACATTATTCTTAACATAATCCTAGTTAACTTCCAAATTGATAACATACTAAATGATAGTCATCATTAATGTTTTTATGTCCTCTCTACCTACTTGTTCATAAATTTATATTGTAGGATGAAACATATCTTCAACATGTATCAATCTAGTTACCAGAGCTGCTAACGTAAGAGGAGAGCCAGGTCTTACTAGAGACGATTTTTATTCTTTTTGGTCTCGAGATACCTCTTCTATAGCTTTAGCCTTCTTTTCTTCCAGTTTAGAAATACTAAAGTACTATTCTTCATCTTCCTCAAAGGACAATACATAATGAACTCTTTTACAACCAACACTATCTTCCTGTGAAGCACCTTCACTAGAGTAAATGCTTCCTCTCTTCTTTCTTACCAATTTTGCTACAAGGTCTTCCTCCTCTTCCTCTTGATCTTCAGTGATACTGAGGTTCTTTTCCCTTGTAGCCTTTTCTTTCTTTCCTCAATTTAAAAGAACCACTAGAGGAATACCTTTTCTCTTACTAGACCTTGTAGAAGGTCTGGAAGTAGCCAAGCCTTTGTCTTTATCAAGAGCACTGGGTTCAATCTTTACAGCTATAAGGCCAAAAACTGGTTTTGAAGGAGCATTCCTATCAGATCTCCTTAGACTTGAGGATTCTCTAATTTTTTTCTCTCCTAAGGCGCTACTTTGTGCTATCTTCTCATCAATGAAGCCAAAATTTCTAAGCATCTTACCTACCCTCTTTCTCCTCATAGGCTTGCTATGATCCAAGTGAACTTCCATAGATATTTCTGCATATGTGCTAATTGTAGGTTCACTGGTATCTTTCAAAATTTTCAACAAAACTTGTACATAGACTTTGCCTTCATCTTCTGTAATCTCATACCCCAAAGGTTGAATCCATATGGTCTAGGGTTCAACAACTTCAAGTATGATATCATCCTTATATTTCTCAACAACTTGCTTAAAAATTATTTCTTTTTCATTCATGTTTCTCTTGAACACAACAAAGAATTATGTTAGAGCATTATCTTGACACTTCAAATCATCCAAATTATGAAAATAATCAAAAAATTGATGTGAAACCAGTTTGGATGTGTCCTAGATTACCACATAATCTCTTCTGTGAAGCCTTCTAAGAAAGTAAAATAGCAAACAGAAAATAAAGGATCCAAACTTGAATGCATATTTATTTTCCTTTGACATCCTTAGATTCTCAAACAACTATGCCAGAGAAGTTGGGTATGTGCAGGATCATCATGGAAAAAATAGGCCCTTAAGTGGCAATAAAAAGATAGAAAATCAGAGTTAGACAACTTGATGTAAAAATTTGAATAAGTTATCTATATTATTTCAAAAAAATGTAAAAATAGAATCTGTAGCAAATTGAATGTAGTTTCTAAACTACTAGACCTTTATTTTAAAAAAAAAATCTATTTGGTGAAAATTTGAAATTTCAATGCAGTAGTATTTAAATTTCAGGGTAAAAATAAGAAGTAAGTGTCTGTTTGACCACCCTAACCCCAATAAAATGATAATATTTTTTTATGAGCTTTTAGATATAAGTAAAGGACTCATGTATTGATGTGATGCATATTTTTTTATAATTTTTTTCCATGTAAAAAATTAATTATGAATTTTTTATTACAAATTTTAAAAAATATAAAATCTCGTCTGTCTAACCACCTTAACTTGGTCAAAAATTCATGAAATTAATTTTTTTTTTTTAATCCTATAGTATGCAAAGCATAGAATGTGATGCATGTTTCAGATTCAAAAAATGTGATACCATTTGAAATTTATAGATGTTTTTCAATCAACCTATAAATCAAGACTTTATTTGTAATTCTAATAGAAAATGAATAATAATTATTTATTAAATTCAAAGTAAAGCATAATTTATATTGGTGGAAAGCTGAGAATATCCTCTAAAAACCCTTTTCATTTCATCAATTTTGGGTAAAAAAAAAGTCGTCAGCCACATGGGCCATCATATGGCTTACATATCACCACTTTTTGGCCCATCATGATCCTACACATACCCAGTTCTCACAAACCATAATTAGCACCATTTTATTTCATGTCATATTTGGTGTAAATTATTGTAGGAGAAACTAAATTTTCTCTATTTGTGCAGTAGATTTTGTGTCCAATAATTATAGATGCATAATTCATAGCAGGATTAGTAATAGGCTTTGTTGCAAGAGCCCTTTTGTCATATGTAGCTCTGGTGAGTTCCACAAACACTTCATTATCCACACATTTCAACACAAGTATTAGTCTGGTGTCATAGGGTCTAGCAACCACCTTAATTACTTCCTTAGATATAAGTTAGGGTCTATTAGTCCACAAAAAATTGTCATGCATTCTTCCGAGAGCCGGATTAACATATTTGTCATTAACAGTGGAGCTGAAATTAGGAAAGGAGTTCCATTGATCCAACTTTGCAAAAATATTTGAATAATCAAATTTTATTAATAAATTATCCTTGGTAAGATCATTTTGCAACATGTCTATCAATTCGCTATGATCAAATTCCTCGGTTTTAACTCAAATGTATTGTTGCAAGTGTGAAGGTGTTTGGTGGTGTTGTCATTAATGTTGTCATTGATCTCAACATAGTTTAGAGTGATTGAAGGTGGCACATGTATAGTTGAGATACTGTAGAAGTGTTGAGAGTAGATGGAGTTATATTTATGGTGTTGTAGATGTTTTGATGTCAAGTACTTTTCAGAAAATTAATAAATAGTGAAGACAATGTTGTGTGTGTGTTTTGAGTGTGCTTTGCATTTCTTCTATGTTGATCCTATGCTTGTGCGGATTTGTAGTATTTTTTATGGACTTTGATGGATAATATATCTTTATTTTTAGCTTTTGGGTTGATGGAGAGTGAAAGATGTGTTCACTAGTGTGTGAATAGGTTTGGCAAAACTATTTATCTATGAACTAGAAGAGATGTCTCTGCTTCATAGTATTTTTGTGGTTTGTCTTAGATGTTTTATCTTGAAGAAGATTAATATTGATTTGCTTTGTGTTCTAGTAAACATGCTTGTGGTTTGGTGCTCTAGAGGGATTGTTCCAAAGCTACTCTATGTGTCTACACAATTTGGTTGGACTATTGAAGAGTGTTATATAAATAAAGATTGTTGTAGTTGTTGTGGATGTATTTGAAAGTTTCTTAGATTTTTTTCAGTGTTTGGTGAAGTCTATTGTGTGATCCACATGACATCATCTTGTTGTGGATGAACATAATTCAAAGATCCTTGGTGTTTTCATCAGGTTTGGCCGGCCTGGTGTTTACACATTACATGGAGAATAAGCATCAATTAAGGAAGTGTGTAATCGATCCAAGATGTTGTTTGGGTCTTAATTAAGTATGTAATTAGTCTACTCTCATTCTTATCCACCAATAGAATTTTGAGTCACCTATTGGATATCATGGTTGTGTTGCTGATAAGTGGTTGTCATTGATGTCAACACTATTAGCATCGATGATTCTGAAGGTTTTATATATCGACAAGATTGAGAAAATTTTAATAAATATATTGCAGACAACTAGTGAAGCTGAGAAATTTAGAGTGATGGAAATTTGTGATCATAGATGATCAAGTGGTGTGCACTAAAGGGTTTGTTACTGAGCTTATCTAGTATGTTTTTCAAAAGTTTCAGTGGTACGCATCAAGAATTGAGAAAGTTATGAAGATTTGTGTTCCTACAATTATTCAGTTACTATAGCAAATGTTTCTAGAAGATGAGATTGCAATTTTGGTGAATTTGGTTGTTGCATATGTTTTTGAAATGATCAATGATTTTTCTAGATTGTGCTCTATTAGTTCAGTACATCTGCATTGATTGGTGTGTTCATGATTGAAGATTTTTCCTTGTGTATTCAATTTTTTCATGTTCTTGACCAACATGATGGTGATAGCATGTTGTGGATCCTTATGGATTAATAATTTATTGTTTAGCATGGTTGAGGATATTGATTTAGGTCTTTTCTATGTTGTGACTGACTTAGGTTGGTGCGCATTAATAATTGTTAATGTATTGAGGTCGACAAGTTTTAATTTATTTATTTTGTGACTGACAGAATTGTTGATGTAAATCTGTGTAGCGGATATATAAGAGCAATTATCTCTTCAATGTAAGTGTGTGTGAGTGTGTGTTCTCAAAGTATGCTTGGTGTATATGTGTGTATGTGCAAATAAAGATTAGATCATCTGAATGTAGAGAAGAGTGTGAAGAAGGTTGAGCAAAGTGTATTTGTGCCTAGCTGGAACTATAATTAGGCTTGTGAAGAAGCTAATTTAACAGTTCATGTTCATCAGATGGATTTAATCTAATTTTATTATGTAAGTCAGTGAGCCTCCCCTTTGAGCAGTGAGATCTAGGTAGTGTGCCTGAATGCAAGTGCATTCTCTATTCATTCTTCATTATAATTTTAACAGGGTATAATCTTGTGGACTAACATCCACCGTGGTTTTTCCCCTTAATAGGGTTTCCACATATAAAATCTTGGTGTTCATGTGTCTCTATTGTGTTATTGATTTATGCTTGTACTCCTAATTATCAGATCCAAGATTAAAATTTGATTAATGTTGAATAAGTTTGATTTTGGTAATAGTTGATTCACACCCCCTCTCAGTTGTTTATCCTTGTTTTTCCAACAATTGGTATCAAAGCAGGTTCTTGTGAAGAAGTTTAATAACTTGAGGTGATCTGATATGGCATCATACAAGAAGGATACTCCTAGATTCGATGGTACAAATTAGTCTTTGTGGAAAGTTAGAATGGAGTGTCATTTGAAGTGTATTGGTGAGCCTTTCTGGAAGATTACACATAATGCATATACTATTCCTCAAAATGGTCCCTCCTTTGAAGATGAGATCAAGCAAGAAGAAGCTAATACCAGGGCTATAGAAGAATTTTTGAGTGATTTGATAGGTTTAGAGATGACAAATGTGATAGGTTTGAAGACTGCACATGAGATCTGGAAAGATTTGGAAATATTGTATGAAGGAGATGCACTAGTGAAAAGTGCTAAGCTACAAAGTATGAAAGGCAAGTGGGATAGCATGAAGATGAGTAAAGATGAAAACATCTTTTCTTTCTCAAAAAAGGTAAATGAATTAGTGATGGACATTATATGTGCTGGTGGAACCTTGGATGAAAAAGAGATTATGGCTAAGATACTTATATTTGTGCCTACTTATAAAACAAAATCTCGTGATATTGATGAGCTTGGGATAGTAACAAATATCACAAGACACATGTTGATTGATAAATTAGCTACCTCTAAGTTGAGTGAATTTGATGAATCTTCACATAAGAAAAATTCTACATTCAAAGCAACTGTATCCAAAAAAAATCCAACAAAGATATAATCTAGGAGAGAGTTCCAAGAAGACATTCAAGTATGAAGAAGAAATGAAACTGATTGAAGATGATGAAAGAGAGCTAGAAGAACTCGAAGCACTGATTGTGAAAAGAGAATCTAGAGAACAAGGTAAGTACAAAGGAAAGCTACCAATTAAATGTTTATCTTGTAGTAAGATAGGTCATTTTGCATCAAGATGTTCTGAAAGAGTTTCTAAGTACAAACCTGAGAAGACTAGATTTCAAAAGAAATGTTATTAAGTTGAAGAAGGTGCAACTAATGATGAATCTAATAAAGAAACTAGAAATGAAGATGAATGGGTATTCATTGCTATCAAAGAAAATATTCTAGTGTCCACTCAATCAACTAGTATTCAAAATATTGTGAAAGCTCTTGCAGCCAAGATTGATGAGAAGGATGAATGGGTGATTGACAGTGGATGCTCAAATCATATGACTGGTGACAAAAGAAAATTTATAATTTTGGAAAAATATGATGGTAGTATTGTAAGATTTGGAGATAAATATGCTGGTGTGATTTGTGGCAGAGGCACTATTTCTCTTGGAGGTAAATACAATACTAATGATTTTTTATGTGTTGAAGGTTTGAAACACAATGTTTTGAGTGTTGGATAGATGGTTGATAAAGGTTACAATCTTGAGTTCAAGTATGGTAAGTGCAAGATTTTGGGAAGCTCAGGAAGTGTGATTGCTTCAGGAAAAAAGACGAGGTAATATTTTTCACTTGAATGTTGCTAGTGAAAGTTGTTTGATTTCTCAAGTTGATGTAAGATGGTTGTGGCATAGAAGGTTGTGTCATGTGAAATTTGATAACATTGTCAAAATAAGCTCCACACAAGCAGTCAGAGATCTACCTAAGTTAGTGAAGCCTACTAACATTATATGCAAGGAATGTCAGATGGGAAAACAAACAAGAATTTCATTTCGAAGAAAATAGTATCATTCAAATGGAGTACTGGATTTGGTACATACCGATCTATGTGGTCCATATAGAATTAGAAGTCTACAAGGAGAAAGGTACTTTATATTACTTATTGATGATTATTCTAGAATGGTTTTGGTTGCTTTCTTAAGATAAAAACATGAGGAATTATAGAAGTCCAAAAGCTTTAAGGCTATGGAAGAAACTAAGACAGGTTTGAAGATTAAATTTATAAGATCAGACAGATGTGGTGAATTCACTTCTCGAGAATTCAATTCATTTTGTAAAGAACATGGAATAAAAAAGACAGTTATGTACTCCCTAGACCCCACAACAGAACAAAGTTGTTGAGAGAAAGAACAAAACAATTCTAGATGTTGCCAAAACTATGATGTTGGAAGGAAATGTTCCTTATTCCTACTGGAGAGAAGTTGTAAGCACTATAGTATACACTATCAACTGGGTGAATGTAAATAGAAATTTTGGTAAGACTCTTTTTAAGCTATGGTTTTGTTATAAGCCTACTATTAAGTATTTAAAAAAAATTGGAAGTAGATGTTATATCAAAAGAGATGAAGATATTGGAAAGTTTGAAGCTAGAAGTGATGAAGGAATCTTTCTCAGCTATTCTACAAAGAGAAAATCCTACCGGTGCTACAATAAAAGATTGAAGAAGATGATTGAAAGTGAAAATGTTAGAGTTGATGAGGATATTGAAAAATCATCTAGGTATTGTGGATATGATTCATATGATCAACAAGATAATACTAAAAGTGGAAAGGATGCATAGACATAGAATCAAGTTCAAATTGTTCCAGTGAAGCAAGAAAATCAAGAAGAAGAAGATAGTGGAAATGCAGAGAGAAAAACATAAGAAAACAAAACTCCAAAATATGTAAAGAGAAGTCATTCTGAAAGTTAGATCATAGGAGACAAGAACAAAGGTGTAAAGAACAACAAAAGAATTGTAGAAGAATATTGTCTGATATCCAAGACTGAACCTAGGAATATTAGTGAAGCATGCAAAGATGAATATTGGATGGAAGCAATGAAGGAAGAACTGATGTAGATAGAAAATAATGAAACATGGATTCTTGTTCCTAAACCTCAAGACAAAAATGTGATTGGAATAAATGGGTTTTTCAAAATAAACTAAATGAACAAGGTGAACTAATCAGGAACAAAGCAAGACTGGTATGTAAATGATACTCACAGGTGGAAGGTATTAATTTTGAAGAAACCTTTGCCCCTGTTGCTAGAATTGAAGCTCTAAGGTTATTTCTTGCTTATGCTACATTCAAGAATTATAAAGTTTATCAAATGGATGTGAAGTCAACATTTTTGAATGGTGAACTAGAAGAAGAAGTTTATGTTGAGAAACTAGATTGATTTTAATTGATTGATGAAAAGGACATGGTGTGTCAGTTGAAGAAAGAATTTTATGGACTCAAACAAGCCCCTAGATCTTGGTATGCTAGATTGGATAAATACTTGTTAAAGCTTGGATTCAATAAAGGTATTGCTGACAACAATCTATATTTCATGTTGGGTCAGGATAAAGAGTTCATCATTGAATTCTTTGTTGATGACATTATTTTTGAAGGTGATGATGATTTATGCATGAATTTTGCTGATGAAATGAAAATTGAATTTGAAATGTCAATGATAGGAGAGATGAAATTATTTTTATGATTAAAAATTACTTAGTTAGATGATGAAATTTTTATATCTCAGTCCAACTATGTGAAAGAGTTACTAAAAAAAATTGGTATGGAAGATTCATATCCAGTTGGTGCACCCATGGTAACCGGATGTAAGCTAACATAGAATGATGATTCTCCTAAGGCTAATAAAATAATATATAGGTCAATGACTGGTGGATTTCTATATTTAACTCAGACAAGACTAGACATTATGAATGTTGTGTGCATGGTTTTTAGATATCAAGCAGATCCAAAAGAATCACATGTGACTACAATAAAGAGAATATTCAGATACTTGAAAGGAACTATTGACCTTGGGTTATGGTATCCAAAGGATGATGATATTAATCTAAATTCTTTTACCGATGCAGATTGGGTAGGTGATGTTAATGATAGGAAAAGTACAAGTGGTGGTGTGTCCTTCTTAGAGAAGAATTTGGTGTCTTGGCTAAGTAAAAACTAGAATTCCATTTCCCTATCTACTACTGAGGAAAAATATATTGCTGCTGCAAATAACTATACCCAAGTGTTGTGGATGAAGCAGATGCTGGGAGATATAAGAATTGAATATGATGAGCCTATTGACAACTCAAGTGCAATAAACATTTATAAGAATCTAGTGCTACACTCCAAAACAAAGAATATATCTATTAAGTATCACTTCTTAAGAGACAAAGTGAGTGAGAAAGAGGTTAGACTAGAGTATGTGCCTACAAAGGAAAAAATTGTAGATATTTTCACTAAACCATTACCTAACGATACTTTTGAGTACCTCAGAGGAAAGTTAGGGGTAATGTCCCCTCCTAATATGAACTGAGAGGCAAGTTTTTGCATCAAATCATGGACTCGCAGTCAAATCTTGTTTTGGATTGATGTTGTGGTGGATGCTACAGAGGGGGAGTAGTCAGATGATTTAGATATGTGATCAGAGCATGTCTACCTTTTCCATTGATGTCAAAGGGGGAGAGGAGTAATGTGAAAAATATGGGAGAGGAGTAAAGTGGAAGAAGAAAACAAGAAAAGAGTGCACAATCTAAGGGGGAGATTGTTGAAGAAGAGCTAGTTGGGTTGATGGTATTATTTACATCATGTGTTTCCATCAATGCCAAAGGGGGATATTGTTGGATGTTGTGGTTGTGTTGCTGATATGTGGTTTTCATTGATGTCAACACTATTAGCATTGGTGATTCTGAAGGCTGTATATGTCGAGGAGATTAAAAAAATTGTAATAAATATATTGCAGCCAGCCAGTGAAGCTAAGAAGGTCAGAGTGATGGAAATTTGTGTTCGTATATGATCAGGTGGAATGCACTAAAGGGTTTTTTTCTGAGCTTATCTAGTATGTTGTGTGAAAGTTTCAGTGGTACAAATCAAGAATTGAGAAAGTTATGAAGATCTATGTTCCTACAGTTATTTAGTTACTGTAGCAAATGTTTCTAGAAGATGAGATTGCAATTCTGGTGAATTTGGTTGTTGCATATGTTTCTAAAATGATCAGTAATGCTTCTATATTGTGCTTTATCAGTTCAGTACATCCACATTGATCGGTGTGTTCATGATTGAAGATTTTTCCTTGTTTATTCAAGTTTTTCATGTTCTTGGCTGACATGATGGTGATAGCATGTTGTGAATCCTTATGGATTAATAATTTATTGTTTAGCATGCTTGAGGATGTTGATTTAGGTATTTTCTATGTTTTGACCGACTTAGGTTGGTGCACATTAAGAATTGTTCATGTATTGAGGCCGATAAGTTATAATTCATTAATTATGTGGCTCACATAATTGTTAATGTAAATCTGTGTAGTGGATATATAAGAGTGATTATTTCTTCATTGTAAGTATGTGTGAGTGTGTGTGCTCAAATTATTCTCAATTTATATGTGTGTATGTGCAAATAAATATCAGATCATCTAAATGCAGAGAAAAGTGTGATGAAGGTTGAGCGAAGTGTATCTGTGCCTAGATAAAATTGTAATCAAGCTTGTGAAGAAGCTAATTTCTCAACTCATGTTCATCAGAAGGATTTAATTTGATTTTCTTATGTAAGGCAGTGATCCTTCCCTTTGAGCATTGAGCTCTAGTTAGTGTTTCTAAATGCAAGTGCATTCTCTATTCATTCTTCATTATACTTTTAATAGGGTATAATCTTGTGGAATAACATCCACCATGGTTTCTCCCTTTAATAGGGTTTCCACATATAAAATCTTTGTGTTCATGTGTCTCTAATGTTTTATTGATTGCACTACTAATTATCATATTTGAGATTAAAAGTTTATTAATGTTGAATAAGTTTGATTTTGGTAACAGCTGATTCACCCCCCCTCTCAGTTGTCTATCCTTGTTTTTCCAACATCACCGACCTTGGAGAAATTTTATAATGTTGAAGATGGTATAAATTCAAGTCAATATGTTGCTAATTGTATGGATTAAGTGTGAAGAGTGCAAAACAAGTGTGAGAAGCAGAGTGTGCACAAGTAAATCAAGGAAGTAGTAATTTAATGTGTTAGATTCCTAAAAGCAGTGATATGATGGTATCTACAATCTTTTGATCGAGTTGCGAATGTGTGGAACCTATTGTGGTGGATTTTCTATTGTCTTTCTTTGTTTGTGGGTAGTGAGTCTCCTTCTGGATAGTGAGTGCTATCTGTAGGTAGTGAGACTTTGTATCGTGATAGTGAGTCCTTTCTAGGAAGTGAGCCCTCTAGCTGTGAGCCTTTGTATATAGTATTGCATTATTATTATATTGTGAGTTAATCCTCACCATGGTTTTTCTCTCATTGGGTTTTCCACATAAATATGGTGTCTCTAGTATTTTTCTTTCTGTTATCTCCATTTCATGTTTATATTTAATAACATGTTAAATTTAAAGTGGAATTGATTAAGGTCAAAAGTAAAAGTAATTTGGTACAACTAACTCACCCCCCTCTTAGTTTTCTTGTGCATTTCAACAATTTGTATCAAAGATTTGGTTCCTCAAAGAAGAGATCAATTTCTTGAGGTAAATAAGATGGCGCACAAGTTGCAAATCCCTATATTTTATGGTGCTAACTACAATGATTGGAAAGTGAAAATGAGAGGTTACCTGATCTATCTTCATTTCAAGACTTGGAAAGATATTGAGACAAAATATGTTGAACCAACAAGTGGTCCTTCTACAGATGCAATTTCTTCCTATGAGGATAATGAGAAAGCAAGGTATGCTATCTTCAGTTCCTTATCTAAAACTAAACAGAAAAAAATTATTTATTTTGGAACTACTTATTAAGTATAGGAAAAGTTGAAAGATAACAATGAAGGAAATGATAGAGTCAAATTATCAAGGAAGCTAAGGGTATGTTCAGGATCATCATGGAAAAAGCAGACCCTTAAGTGGCAATAAAAATTTAGAAAATCTGAGTTAGGCAACTTGATGTAAAAATTTGAATAAGTTATCTATATTATTTCAAAAATATGTAACAATAGAATCTGTAGCAAATTGAATTAAGTTTCTAAACTACTAGGTTTATTTAAAAAACATAAAAATCTATTTGGTAAAAATTTTAAATTTCAATGCATTAGTACTTAAATTTCAGGGAAAAAATAAGAAGTAGGTGCTTGTCTGACGACCCTAACCACAATAAAATTATAATATTTTTTTATAAGATTTTAGATATAAGTAGAGGACTCATGTCCCAATGTGATGCATATTTTTTTGTAATTTTTTCCAAGGAAATAATTAATTATTATTTTTTATTACAACTTTTAAAAAATATAAAACTAGTATGTCTGACCACCTTAAAACTTGGTCAAAACTTCATGAAATTCAATTATTTTTTTTAATCCTATAGTATGTGAAGCATAGAATGTGACACATGTTTTGGATTGAACAAAATTGATACTGTTTAAAATCTATAGATGTTTATCAATCAGCCTATCAATCGGGACTTTAGTCGTAATTCGAATAGAAAATGAATAATAATTATTTATTAAATTCAAAATAAAACATAATTTATACTGGTGGAAAGCTAAGAATCTCCTTTAAAAACCCTTTTCGTTTCATCAATTTCGAGTAAAAAAATGTCGTCAGCCACATGGGGCATCATATCACTTACATATCACCACTTTTTGGCCCATCATGATCTTGCACATACCCCTAATAGCTAAGCACATATTTTAGAACTTGAGAATGGAATAAGGTGAGGACATTGCAAGCTACTATTAGAGAGTTGAACTTGCAACAAATGAAATAAAAAATCAAGGTGGTACCATGACAAATGAATATGTAATAGAGAATATCTTGATGACTCTACTGAAGAATTATAGTGACAAGGTCTCTACTATTGAAGAATCATATGATCCAAAGACATTTACTAAAGAATGACTATTTGGCACCTTGACTGTATTTGAGATGAGGAAGTTTGGAAGAGAAAAGGAGAAAGCTGAAACAACCTTGAAAGCAACTAAGATAGAAGATAATTCAGATAGTTATGGTTTAGAAGAATTGGAAGCAAACTTTACAAGGAAATTGAAAAAGGTATGGATAAGTACAAAGGTATGCTACCTTTTAAATGTTTTAGTTGTGGAAATATTGGCCACTATGCTTCAAGATTTCCAAAGAGAGCTACACACAAGAAGAACATAGATAATAATAAATTCATAAAGGACAAAAAGTTCAAGAAATTTAATTATGTTAGAGAATACACTAGAATTTTTGATGATGAGTCTGATTTTAACGATGAAAAAGATGAATTCTTGTTTCTAGCCTTGGAGAATAAATTTGTGTTTACTAACCATATAATATGTGTAAGGGAATTTGGTCTGAAGAAGATGAAGGATGAGATGGAAGGTACATTGGTTACTTCCTTCATGGTAGACAAGATGAAGACTATTGGGTAATTGACAGTGGATGTTCAAATCATATGACTAGAGACAAAAGTAAGTTCACTAAATTTAAAAAGTATGATAGAGGATTAATTATGTTTGGAGATGATTGTGGTGCTAAGATTGTTTGTTTAATGGAAAACATAGTATTGATTATGTCTATTATGTTAAGGGATTAATGAATAATCTTTTGAGTGTTGGAAAAATGTGTAGCAAAGGATTTAATCTTGTGTTTCAGGATAACACCTTTGAGATTAGAAAAGGGTTTGGATTTGTGGTAGATATAGGAAGAATAACTTATGGAAACATCTATCAACTTAAGATTGGTGATGGTCAGTGCTTTATTTCTCAAATTAATATATGTTGGATGGCACCGGAGGATAGGACATGTAAAATTTTACAATCTAATCAAGATCAATTTAAGAAAAATTGCTAGGGATCTGCCTAGAATCATAAAGCCTACCAATTCTATTTGCATAAGTTGTCATTTGGAAAAATAAAAAAAGATGCAATTTCAAAGGAAAAGAATAATCATCTACCAAAATGTTGGAATTGATTCATACATACCTTTGTGGTCCCAAAAGAATAGGAAGCCTTAATGGTGACATGTATTTTATGCTTTTGATTGATGATTACTCTAGAATGATATGGGCTACTTTTCATAAAGAGAAAGCTCAAGCTCTATATAGATTCAAAGTGTTCAAATAAAGAGTAGAGAATGAAGCAAACCTAAGAATCAAATTTTTAAGGTCTAATAGAGGTGGATAATTCACTTCTAGTGAATTTAATGCATTTTGTGAAGATCATGGTATAAAGAGAAATTATTCTAGTCCTAGAAACCCTTAGCAGAATGGAATTGTGGAAAGGACGAACCAAAATATTCAAGAGGATGTAAGGACTATGATGAAAGAGTAAAATGTTCCTTATGTATATTTGAGAGAAGCAATCCACACTGGTGCTTACATTCTTAATAGACTTTAGATCAGAGGTAACTGTAGACATCAAAATTCGATCACTTCCATATGATCAAAATCATCTACTCTATTTATCTAGTTCATTAAATAGTGATTAAATAATTTATTTAATCATTATTTCATTTTCTGCCTAAGGTTCCTAAAGTATGTAATTAAATAAATTAAATACTTTACCTTACCTCCTTTCCTTCTCTAAATTAAATAAACATGAAAACTTATTTAATTTAGTCATTTAACCTATTTGGATTAAAAACCAATTTTTAATTCCTCTTTTTCTCTCTCCTTGTCACATTCTCCATAACCCTCTTTTAATCTATATTAAATTAATTAATCTGTGATTAGGATGTACACCACTTAATCAAGATTAAGTGTCACATCCTCCAAAATCTCCCACTTGCCTCTAATCCCTCATTAATTATCTTAATCATGTGTTTGCACAACCTTAATCAAAATTATTAGCCACATTTGGCTTACCTTTTCTGGTCAACCTTCTCACTTACCATTTTTAGCCTAGACTCTCTTCCCCATGTGAATTTTTAATTCACATTTATTTAGCCAAGGTTCCTCTCTTCCCCATGTGAATTTTTAATTCACTTTGGTCTTCCCAAGGTCTTCCTCATCCCTCATGCAAATATGACATGCCATTTTACATGTGTCAAAGGCTTCTAGAACCTTGGACTTGTCACATCACCCACATGTGACAAATCTCCAACTTTTTGGAGAACCCCGTTTATCCAATAAACTCTCCATTGAATGTAAATTTTTATTTTAAATTTATTTCTCCCACACACTTTCCCTTTTCCCATGGAGATTTTTGAGGAATTCTAAAATTCCTCAAAAGTCTCTTTCATCCTCATTTGGGGACAAGAAGTTTCTTTTTGAGGAAATCTTCGCATCCCCCAAGGTACCTCAAAGGTACTTATCCTTCATCCACCTCATTTACTTCCCTTCCACCTCTTGTCCTTCTCTTCCACCTCATTTCCACATCACTCCACCCTAAGACATATCACCTTCCACATGTCAAGATGTGAGGGCTTGTGAGTCCTCAACTCACCATAGCCCTTCATATTGATCTTTGTTGGATCAATCCCAACTATTGAATTCTCTAGAGAATTTCAATTAGCTTATAAATATCCCCTCAATTCCATCATTTTAGGAAATCAAGTATTTTGCAAATAAACCCTTGCAAAATTGCCATTCAAGCTCTCATCCATTTTAGCACTTATATCATCAATCCATGTTACATCAATTCATCTTGCATCCATTCAACTTCATTGCCATCCAAGGAGCACACAAGACTTCAAAATCAAGGGCCAACCAAGGAAGCAACAACATGAAGGTATAACAACAATCAATTTGTTTATCTTACTTCTATGTTGTCCACTTTCTTAGGCTAATCTTATTGAGGTGCTATTTTATCTTCTTACTTCTTCACATTGCACTATTAGCTTTATCTAACATCTCACATTAGGAAGTAGCATTTTATTAGGATCACATTTTTGGCATGCCCGGTGGGACCCACAAAGGGGTCTCTTTCTTTCATGTTTTCTGTTGTTAACTTGTTTGTAGATTCAGGTCACAGAGGGGTGAACTTGCCCTCCTAGATGCTACAAAAGGGCGAACTTGCCCTCTGTTTCAGTCATTTTCTGTAGAGGGGTGAACCTACCCTTTGTTGTTTCTGACTGTTTTCTTTAGAGGGGCGAACCTGTCCTTTGCTATTTCTGACTATTTTCTGGAGAGGGGCGAATTTTCCCTTTATTGTTTCTAACTATTTTCTATAGAGGGGTGAATCTACCCTTTGTTGTTTCTAACTATTTTCTGCAGAGGGGCGAACCTACCCTTTGCTATTTCTGACTGTTTTCTGTAGAGGGGCGAACCTGCCCTTTGCTGTTTCTGACTATTTTTTGCAGAGGGGCGAATCTGCCCTTTGCTGTTTCTAACTATTTTCTGCAAAGGGGCGAATCTGCCCTTTGCTGTTTCTGACTGTTTTCTATAGAGGGGCAAATTTGGCCTTTGTTGTTTTTGACTATTTTCTACAGAGGGGCAAACCTTTCCTTTGTTGTTTCTGACTATTTTCTGCAGAGGGGCGAACCTGCCCTTTGCTATTTTTGACTGTTTTCTATAGAAGGGCGAACTTGGCCTCCTAATTCAATGTTTTTCACTACAGAGGGGTGAATTTTCCCTTAACAACATATTCGAGAAGGTAAAAAAGGGACATTTTAGCTTCGTTTTTGTCTCCTTCTTTTGTTGTTTTGTGCTCTAACCCACTAATCCTGTTTGTTGATGGGTAAAGTCATATTTCGTGTTGGTATCTTGCGTATTTTTGCTACAAATCACAAAAGGGCAAAAAATAAACAACTAACATTTGCTTGCAGGGCCTTCGTTTCATTCTAATTTTTAAAAGTCTTTCCTTACTGCTTTATCTATTTACTTAGTATAAGTAGGGGAAAGTAATACTTGCTGCTTGTTGTGTCTACTTTATTTGTTTTACCCTAAGGGGGCATTAGTTTGTTTTCACCTTCTTCCTTTGCACTTTGTGCGGATCCGAAGGGGGTAGTTGGAAATAATTAGTATTTTCTTCTTAGCGAGACCTGCTTGGGGAATTCATCACCCCAAGGGATGATTTCAACCATGCATATCGACGGGGTATATAAAGGGGGGAGATCCAAAGCTGTACCCCAATCCAGTTGCATCGTAATTAGTGAAACATCAAAGCTAGGGTGATACCTAGATAGACGTGAAGAGTTGGTCCAAGCCTTTCAATATCTCATTGGGCCTCCCGACTCACGCTTGTGACAGACTTGTGTTCACGGTTGTGCCTCACATACCAAGCGTATATCGAGGACTCCCTAGAAAGCTTTTTCATCCTAGAGTAAGACCTTTGCCAGCCATACCCATTAAACACTAATCATAGGATTGTACTTGTTCAAAGTGTCTTTCTATGAAGAACCAGTAAATTTTGATAAGTCAAACCATCATTAAATCATTTTAAGTCCTTGCCAAAAACCCTTATCCAAACCAAGTTACATTTTCCACTACAGAGGGGTGAACTTGCCCCACTGTTTCAGCCTTTTTTTACCACAGAGGGGAGAACTTGCCCCACTGTTTCAACCTTTTTCACTACAAAGAGGAAAACTTGCCCCACTGTTTCATCCTTTTTTACCGTAGAGGGGCAAACTTGCCCCACTGTTTCAGCCTTTTTTACTGTAGAGGGGCGAACTTGCCCCACTATTTCAGCCTTTTCTGCAGAAGTGCGAATACACCCCCTGAACAGACAGTTTCATCCATTTGACCCTTTTAAACCTCTGTTCAAATCCCTAAAGCTTCCATTTGACCATTTGATCATCCTAAACACTCATTTGACCAATCCAAACATCCATTTGACCATTCCAAATCTCCATTTAACCTCTCCAAAAATATTCATTTACCGCATTTGCATTGATCATTCCACCATTTGGGATACCCATCTTATCATAAGACCTAAACATCTTCAACAACACATCTTCCCTTTGCATCCATCATTATTCCTCGACACAAAATCCCTTAAAACCTTGTGTTAGGAGTGGTCTCCCGAATTGACCAAGGCATTAAATTGATCGTTATCCTACATAATCAATCCTTGTCTTCAACCTAATCAATCTTCTTCTATCTTGAGGCGGATTTGTGTTGTAAGTCAACATCATTGGCCCAAATCAATCCCCTTCCATCTCAAGGTGGATTAGGCATCATAATAATTGATTTAATCTGATCAACCAACATTACAAGTCACCTAGGGTGGTCTCCAAATCAGGTTTTAGGATCCCTTCCATCATCCAATCATCATTTGATCCAATCCAATCCAATCATCAAGTGATACATCATCACTTGATCCAATCAAATCCAATCCTCATCCAAAGCATCAAGTGATACATCATCACTTGATCCAATCAAATCCAATCACCAAGTTGACACATCAACATTTGATCCAATCAAACCCAATCCTCAATCCAATCATCAAATCGATACATCATCATTTGATCCAATCCCAATCCAGTCATCAAATCGATACATCATCATTTGATCCAATCAAATCAATCCTCATCCAAATCCTCAATCGATACACCATCAATTGATCCATCATCCAATCTAAGTCAATCAATCCAAATCATCACCTAGATCATCCTCTAGAGATTACATCTTGAAATCACCTAGTTGTTTTGCACGTTCATGCCCGTTCAAACCCGTTCACAAATGAAAAAGCAAATGGCAGACCAACAAAATCAAGGATCCCAACCAAATGTCCCTCAAGATCCTAATAACATTCCACACGATCCTCATAATGACATCTCATCTCAATCAAACACTAACATCCAGAACATCACACCACCTAGTGATGAAAACATGGTCAATCAACCCGAAGTCACCGTTGATGAATATCTCAGTAATCCTGCTAATGTCCAAATGATGGATCATCTCCTAAATGAACGTGGGGATAAGATCCTTGCCAACTTACTCATGAAGGGAGTCAAACCACCATCCGGTTTCAATACATCACAATATGCCCTTCCCCCATTTGTTGACCCACAAACCTCACAAAACATTCCAAAAAATTCCTACATTCCTGAAGGTGCCCCCACTAAAAATTGGTACCACCCCGAACTTGGAAATGTTGTCATTCATCAAGTCCAAGAGTATCCTCATCTTCCAACCACAACATCTACTATTCCACCATCCGATCCTAATGACCCTCATACCTATGGCATGCCACCATACATCCCATCCGCTCCACCACTTCCTCCCCCATATTCTAATATTGGGGGCACACCTCCAATTACCAATGTGCTACCTCCTCAATTCCAACAACCTCTAAATAATCCATACCAATCCACCACACTACCAGCACCACCACAACATGTTGCTACTATTATAGCTTCATCTCAACACTTGCATCCACAACACCCTTTTGTTCTCACACAACCATCACATCAAGTGGTGCAACATACATCTCACCTAACCCATCTCAACAACAACAATACATCCCATCTCACCCACCTCAACAACAACAAATCTTATCTCATCCACCTCATCAACAACAATAACAACCTCCATAAAAACATGTGCACATCCCTACACAAATACACCATAACCTACTTACCATATACCTCTATCATCCCACTAGCACATAAACTATTCCATCCCATACAAACCCTCATCAGAATGTGCAAAACCAAACGCATACCCAACCGCCACCTTACACCAATCTTTCACAACCTCAACACAATCCCCATCAACAAACATCAAGTCCATACCCATATGCCACACAACAAACTCACCAACAAGCAGCACCTTACGCTTCTTATTATCAACAATTGTCATCACATCCACAAAGAGGCCTTACCTCTATGCATTACCAAAATGTTATGCAACAATAGAACCCCTCTCTTGTTTCCTACTATCAACAACAAGTGGCTCCCACTCAATATAATCAATCATCCAATTATCAAACCACCTATAATCAACCAATGCATTCATATCCGACCCAACCCATCTATGATCCAATGACGGTAGGGCCATCCTCATCATACCCACAACATTATCCATACACTCAATCCACTTTGACTCCCATGACACCCATCAATAAAGACTTGGAATAAGTAAAAGCTGCATTAAAGGACTTACAAGCTAGAATGGGAAAACAATCCTTCAAGTTTGAGGACATATGCCCTTATTCGTTTGATCCCTCCATTTCCTTGATTCCTTTTCCTAAACATTTCGAGATACCCAAATTTGACAAATACAAAGGAACCAAGGATCCTAAAGCTCACCTTCAAGAGTTTTATGCTCATTGCCAAGAGGTCATGCACAATGATAATTAACTTATCCGACTTTTCCCTAAAAGTCTACAAGGGGTCGCCCTCAACTGGTTTATGGGTCTTGAAAAGGGATCTATCAAAACCTTCGCACAATTGTCTGAACAGTTTGTCTTTGATTTCTCTTTTAACTTAGAGAAATATATTGACACACTTGATCTCCTCAAAGAAAAACAACGTGACGGAGAGACCTTTGCAAGCTACTTGCAAAGATGGCATGCCTTGGCTAGTAGGATGAAATCCCCACCAATAGAAAAGGACATGGTCACGCTATTTATCAAAAACTCCCACTCGGATATGGTGCACAATTTCCAACTCCACTGTATCACTACCTTTGTGGGACTTATGGAGAAAGGCCCCATCTTAGAACGAGCCCTTGTCATAAGAGGACAAGTAAAACATTTCAATTCTGATAGAGAAAAATACTTTGGGGATAAACCTCGCTATTGGAATAGAAATAAGAATTCTATCAATGACGGTGTCACAGACATCAAACATGTTCAAGTGGCCACCACTATGCAAAGATACCCTCCTCCACAACAACCATCAGTTCAAACCGCCATATCTGTCCCTCAAGGGGCACCATGACAACAATCCAATCAAAACAACCAAGGGGGCAACAAATGATAGTTCACTCAGTTGGGAGAAACCCTTAGCATGGTGTTTAATAAGCTTCTTCAAGCTAAATACCCCATCACATATCCTATTACCAAACCTCTCGATACGTCTAAACCCAAGCCTGCTTGGTTTAAAGACAATGAATACTATGAATTTCACAAAATTAAGGGACATACCTTGGACAAATGTCAAGGCTTAAAAACCTACATCCAAGGTCTCATCGATCGAGGTGAAATCCATGTGGATGCTAATGCAGTATCCTCATCCAATGCTCAACTAAAAATATACCAAAATGCCTTTCCTAATCATAACCAGTGTCCTAGTACATCCAACTCAAATCCTGGATCTAGCAATAATAACCAATCGGGAAACAGTACCAATAACATCAGCTACAAAAATGTAACATACAATTATCAAGGTGTGGTATCATACGTAGAACAAGTGGAACCACGTGTATCCATGATACACATCAAAGGAAAGGATTCACAATGTGTTGTTGCTACTCGACAGACTCGCATCACAGTCCTTGCCGCATCTCCATCCACCCAATGACCATCCACCAATTCCCAATATAACATCCTAGACCATCTAGGTAAAACTACAGCCCAAATATCCATTTTGGATCTACTTAAGTCGTCTCCCATACATCAAGATATCTCAACTAAGGCTTTGTAAAGCACACAAGTGCCTGATAATATTGACCCTACCCAATTTCAAGCATTGGTAGGCAATCTTTCATCGACCTATCAGCTAGCCTTTAGCCAAAGGACATGCCACATCTTGATTCAAGCCACAACCACCCCCTCCATCTTGAGGTCAGTGTCAATTGTCAAAAAGTAAAAAGGGTACTGGTAGATAATGGTTTGGCCCTAAATCTTTGTACGTTAAAATTCATACAACAGGTTGGATACACCCAAGCTGATCTAAAAAGTCAAATCATCACCATCAAGGCGTATGATAATGTAGAGTGGGATTCTAAGGGTATCATTTGCCTCCCTATTCAAGTGGGCCCCATTGTACAATACACTATGTGTCATGTTCTGGACCTTGAACTCCCCTACAACATCCTTCTTGGCCTTCCATGGATTCATTCTATGCAAGCCGTTCCATCCACCTATCACCAATGCCTCAAGTTCCCATTTCAAGGAATATAAGTCACCATACAAGTTGACCCCTAGCCTTTTGAGTATTGTCGTGCCTTGGAAGCTTCTTTTCCACATTCACATTACTGTCTAGGAGTCAAAATGGGGGCAACCCCAACATCTAATCGTGACCCATCCACCAATACACTAAACACTTCATCCCCACCATCATCCACACCTACTTCCACTGTCACCAAGGTCCAGATCATAGACAAGGGATGTGGCACATATGAAATGCATACCACACTCAATGTGGCAACCATTCCACCTTCACCTCACACATATGGAAAACCAATCCTGCCAGTGCCAAAAGTGGAAAAGACACTTAGCTTCACTTCCAAGAACGTGGGGTCAACAACATTCAATGATTTGGGATCCCTCCAGGATCAAATGGACAAAGATATTAGTCGATGGGTTTACCGAGAAGAACCTGAACCACCACATCCCCTTATGGAATACTTTCAAGAGGCTTATCCACATGCATCCAAGTTTGTTGAAAAATGTCATTACCAAGGTAGAGGCCTTGGTAGAAAAGAACAAGGAAAACGGCTGCCCATTGAAGCAATTACCATCCACCCAAGAAATTTGGGATTGGGTTATGATACTAAACAGAAGGGTCCTACGATATCCGATAACACTTCTAACAATGTTAGTGTTGACAACGGTTCCCTCGAACACATACTGGAGGAAGAGTCCATCATACATGCGTACGATGATCTGGATCACATTGACCTCCCTGCCATGTTCGAATACTTATCTGTTTGTACCATAACTTTATCCCTTAAACATCCTGAGCTTCTCAACTATGACCTACAAGGTAGCACACCTGTCAGTACATTGCCCTCAGATGATACATACGTACATCTAATGGGATTGGGGGAAGATGAACGTCCTAATTGCAAAAATAAGAAGAAACAAAAGCAAAATAGGTAAACTAGTGAAAACCTTACCGAGGCACTTTTTGACTTGGAAAAAGTAAAAATAAAAGATGTATCTGACAGTGAAAACCTTAATACGGCACTGGAAGATGGGGACGTTCATCTTCCCCTTGTAGTAACACAACTGTCTGAGCAATCTTCAATTATCATTGAAGAAACGCAAGAGGTGAACTTGGGAACAAAAGAAACTCCAAGGGTAACCTATGTGGCCAAATCTTTATCTAAAGCAGAATACAACACCATTGTCCATATTCTTCAAGAAGGGGTCATCAACTTTGCATGGGCTTACTCTGATATGCCTGGCCTAGATCCAAATCTTGTTGTCCACCATTTAGATGTCCGTCCAGAGGCTAAACTTGTCAAACAGAAGCTCTGAAAGATGCACCCACAAGTGGCATTATTAGTTAAGAAAGAACTAGAAAAGTTATTGGATGTTGGTTTTATCAAACCCATTGATTACTCTAATTGGATCTCCAATACAGTACCTATTGCTAAACCCAATGGAGACATCAGAATCTGTACGGATTCCTGAGATCTTAACAAAGCCTACCCAAAGGATGACTTTCCCTTGCCTAACATCGACATGTTAGTCGAAATCACTGTGGGACACGAGATACTATCCCTCATGGATGGCTTCTCTAGTTACAATCAGATCCGGATTTCCTCCGACAATCAACATAAAACCACTTTTACAACACCTTGGGGTACTTTCTATTACAATGTCATGCCCTTTGGTCTCAAAAATGCAAGTTCAACATATCAATGGGCAATGATGGTTATATTCCATGACCTTATACATATCATCATGGAAGATTATGTTGATGACCTACTCACAAAATCTGAAACTAGAGAAGAGCACCCTGCCATTCTGAAACGAATCTTTGAGCTCTAAGAATAGTACAAGCTTTGACTGAATCCAAAAAAAGTGTGTGTTCAGTGTCACATTAGGGAAACTCTTGGGCTTCATAGTATCCCGAAGAGGCATCGAGGTTGACCCAGCTAAGGTAAAAGCTATCATGGATATGCCTCCACCAAGAAACCTAAAACAATTAAGGAGCCTCCAAGGGAAACTACAATCCATCCACCGATTTATAGCCCAACTCACGGATAAATGTCATTCATTCACCTACCTTCTCAAGAAAGACACTAGCTTCAAGTGGAATCAACAGTGTCAGTTGGGTTTTGACATGATCAAAGGATACTTGGCCCACCAGCTGATTTTGATGCCACCTATCCCTGGAAAACCACTCCTGTTGTACATATCTGCCACATCAGTTGCATTGGGGGCATTATTAGCACAACATGGTGAGTCTTCAAAGGAACGGGTGATCTATTACATTAGCCGCACACTGGTCAGTTATGAGCTCAATTATTCACTAATGGAAAAGGCCTATCTAGCTGTGGTCTTCAACATACAAAAGCTATGCCACTCTATGCTTAATCATCCTATAAAATTGATATCCAAAGTCAACCCCCTCAAGTCCCTGCTATCCAAGACAACCTTGACTAGCCGAATGGCTAAATGGATCATGCTCCTTAGCAAGTTTGATATAGAATATGTGGATAGAAAGGCCATTAAAGGACAAGTAATAGCAGATCAGTTGGTAGATGCCCCGCTAGTGGATGCTTATCCCATAGAAACTAAATTTCCAAATGAAGGAGTATTTGTGGTCTCAGAAGCCACCACCCGCACACTATACTTTGATGGATCACACACTCATAATGGATAGGGGGTAGGAATCTTGCTTATCACCCCCCAAGGTGACTACATACCAAAATCATTCAAACTGGCTTTTCCCTGTACCAACAACATATCTAAATATGAAGCCCTTCTCACAGGCCTCAGAATTGCAGTCCAATGGCACATCACTCATCTGCATGTTTTTGGTGACTCCCAATTAGTCATAAAACAGGTCAACGATGAGTTTCTAACAAAAGATTAAAAGTTGGTGCCTTATAAATGAATGGTGGATGACTTCAATAAATATTTCACTACCATCCAATTTGAGAAGATCTCGAGACTCTAGAATAAGGCGACAGATGCTATGAATACCATTGGTTCTCTCCTCGACATGCCAAAAGATTGCACAAATTGTCAGTTCCTAGTCAGGCAACTCCTAATCCCAGCGTACGATATCCCTGAGGGTGACATGGTGTGTGCTATTGTAGGTCCCAAATCCCCTTGGTACCATGAAATTTACACCTACATTCATGACAACACCCTCCCGCCTGATCTCACAAGAAACCAACGTAAATCATTTATCCAATGCACAGCCCACTACACCATTATTGGTGATACACTTTATTGACGTGGGTATGATGGAACTCTCCTCCATTGTTTAGATGAAACTGAAGCCCGCACGATGTTAATAGAGGTACAAAGCAGTATTTGTGGGGCCCATTCTAATGGTATGGCCCTAGCCAAATGGATTCTCAAAGCAGGATATTATTGGCCCACAATGGAACAAGATGCTTGTGAGTATGTCAAAAAGTGTCTTCCATGTCAACAAAATGTAGATCTCATTCACACTCTAGCACAAGATCTCCAACTCATCATGACACCTTAGCCATTTTCACAATGGGGTTTCAACTTGATTGGCAAGATCTACCCTCCATCCTTCAATGGACACACCTTTATCATCACAACCACTGAATACTTCACCAAGTGGGTGGAAGCCATTCCACTCACTCAAAACACTGGTGTTCAGATCTCTAAGTTCATCCTCTACCATATCCTCTACAGGTATGGTATCCCCTCTGCCATCATCACTAAGAATGAAAAACCATTCAAAAATAAGTGTATGAAATCCCTTTGTAACACATATCACATCCAACATCATTGGTCCACTCCCTATTACCCCCAAGGTAATGGGCAGGCATAAGTAACAAATAAAAAATTGATCAAAATCATTAAGAAGATGGTCAATAGCACTGGCCATGATTGGCACCTCCATATCCATCTTGCTCTTTGGGCCTACCGTACATCCATCCGCACCCCTACTAAAGCCACTCCATATTCTCTTGTCTATGGCACTGAAGCCATATTTCCAATTGAAGTTGAAATCCCTTCGCTCCGCATCTCCCTCAAGAATCTCATCACCGATGAAGACACCCAAGTGGCACATTTGGCACAATTGGAATTGTTAGATGAAAAATGGGTCAAGGCTTATAACCACCTGCAATCCTATTAGCACCAACTCAAAAGGAGCTACAATAAGAAAGTCCACCCTTGCCATTTCAATGTTGGTGATTTAGTCCTAAAAGAGAATCAGCGGAATTAGCAAGATCGAGAGAAAAAATGGCAAGTTTGAAGCAAACTGGCTGGGCCCTTATGTCATCACCACAAAGTATGGTTTTGGTGCCTATAGGCTCTCCACCCCTAAAGGTGAGCCCTTGGAGGAACCCATCAACATCATGCACCTGAAGAAGTTCTACACTTAGATCAGCTAGGGTATCCTCCCTGGTAAAAGTCAAAAATTAAAAAAAATTAAAAAATCCAAAAAATCCAAAAATAGTAAAGAGAAATAATTTGTCCTATGGTGGAAACCATCCCTACGTGGCACCTTGGATACCTACGATTGGTGAAAAGCTTGCAACAGGTGCCTCTCGTATAGGGCTTAATCATTATCTACCTCACGTCCTGGTTACTTTATGGCTTATCTGTCGATTCCTCAATCCCCATACCCTCCCATCCGCTTGCATCACCTTGTTGCTTGGTATATTTTGGTTGAGCATTGGATGACCGTCATCCGCTATCCAACACCTTGAGCTTATTATCCTAATCTGAGCTTGTGTCATCTCTTCTTGTCTATCTCCATCTTGGTCTCATCATCTCTCTTTCTGAACTACGTTGCCCCTACACTTGCACGTAGGTAGGGTTGATCATTTGATCTACCCCTGGGGCTTCTCGTTGTCTTCTTTTGCAGTCAACTCATTTGATCATTGTCTGCCATCATCTGTCTTCATCGCCCTCTTTCCACATTTATCATCATCTCCTCTTGAACTATGACGGCTCTGCGCTTGCACATAGGCAAGGCTAATCTTTGATCGGCCCCCAAGGCATTTTGTCCTCATGGTCCACTTTTTGATCTTGTCCATCCTCAGTCTTTTGTCATATCCAAACTATGTGGCCCCTACGCTTACACATAGGCAAGGTTGATCTTTTGATCTGCCCCCGGGGCTTGTGTCTATCTTGGTCCTCCATCAATTTCCATCAGTCCACTTTTCGCTCTTTTATCATGATCTTTTCCTGAACTACGAGGGCTCTGCGCTTTCAAGTAGGCAAGGTTGATCTTTGATCAACCCTCGAGCCCCTAGGTCTTTAGGTTGTTTCTCGTCCTCTCATTATCAGGTATGTCTCTATCGTCGTTGATTTTTCACAAACAAGGTCTTCTTGTATCAAGAAACCTGCTCAATGGCAATTATCTTGTGTCATCTAGGTCACTTTAGCTTAGTATCCATCATCAGTCTTAATAGGATGCATCCTTCCTAACAGACCACATCAACCCCATCCATCCTTGGGATCTTATGGCAAAGGACGCTTGTAATTGATTACGATCTTTTTGTACTTTTGGATTTTTTTTATCATTTGAGCTCCCTATAATCACTAGTCAAGATCGCCATGATCCTTCATATTATGGTGTGTTTTGTCTAGCTGACATAGGGACATCTCTTGACTGTTTCATTGTTTCTGTCTATTGGGATGCTCCACATAGTACCCACTAGGATTCCTCTCGGATCCTGTGCTATGTGGGGGCATCCCTTTGTGCTTATGGTTATTCCAATACCTGGCCCAACCAAAGTCATCGCAACTTTGGGGTATTGGGATAGCCTTCTTGTTTGTCGTATTTTTTTTATGCATTAGACGTTAATTCGTCTTGGTCTACATACCCTGACACTGGATGTCTTATGCTATAGAAAAAATTAGTGCTCTAAAGGATAGCAAATTGCATTCATGTTGCATATTCCATCTTCATCCTCTCTTGCCCCTACCTCTATGACCCGTGCTTTTTTTTGTGCAAACTCTCATTCACTCTTACTAACTTTTCTTCTCAGGATCCTTACGGTCTTTGATAGGTACTGCAACCCCCACATCTTACACATATCATCTACCCATTGATACTTATGTCTACATTCATTAAGTTCATTTATCCATTAACATCCATTTACATTAAACATTCATTCATTTATCCATTTACATCCATTCATTCATCGATTTGTATTCACATCAATTCATTAGGTTCATTTATCCATTTACATCCATTCATTTATCAACTTGCATTCACATCAATTCATTAGGTTCATTTATCCATTTACATCCATTCATTTATCGATTTGCATTCACATCAATTCATTAGGTTCATTTATCCACTTACATCCATTCATTTATCAATTTGCATTCACATCAATTCATTAGGTTCATTTATCCACTTACATCCATTCATTTATCGATTTGCATTCACATCAATTCATTAGGTTCATTTATCCATTTACATTCATTCGTTTATTGATTTGCATTCACATCAATTCATTAGGTTCATTTATCCATTTACATCCATTCATTTATCAATTTGCATTCACATCAATTCATTAGGTTCATTTACATCCATTCATTTATCCATTTATATCCATTCATTTTCATTAAGTTCACCTATCCATATTGCATTACTCCATATAAGGCCCATATTACTCACATCATTAATACAATTGCATTACCATTCATAAATCATTAACATAATCACACATGCATAAGTAAAACATCCACATCAACACAAAAACATCATATACATATGCATAACATACATCTACTATCATAGGAACATCACATAAAAAACCATATGCATACCATCCATCGCCAAAATGTGGCATAACATCAATGGGGACCATCACATATCATCATCAAAATAATACAATGTCCATATCCAAAATATAGTCACCATCTAATCACCTACATATCATACTCAAAATAAGGTGCATCACCACCATTTGGTACCTGTCAAAAACACCTATCATCCGCCTGTCCTAAGCTACCCACACTTGACCTCTGAGGAGACTCAGGTACTGGTCCTCTGTGTGTCGGAGTCCCCTATGACTCATGCCCTGGAGTCCCAAACCAGGAAGGAGTTGACTGGAAGTCACTGTACCCCCTAGTCCGTGTCCCTAAAGACTGGGATGGTGCTAGCATCTGTGGTATCTGCCTAACATACTGCGCTATACGCCATGCCGGGTCGGGCACTTCCTGCTCATATGCACACCTCTAGTACACTACCTCCTGCATATACTCATCTCTCTACCTAGCCTGGTACTGAGCGGCATTTCGCTCATGCCTATACCTATCCCTCTCTCGGCTTATGGCCCATTGCTCCTGCTCCCATGCCTCCTGTGCCACTATCAATAAATGTATCTACTCTACGGATCTCTCCCTCTCTACCCGCATCGTCTCTGGCACGGTCCCATCACTCAACCCTCAATGTGCCTGCATCTGTGCTATATCCACCTCAGCGTTCTCTGCACGACCCACTACTGCATCTCTCTAGAACTGCAGAATTTGGACCTGTCCCCATAAACTATCCCTATCTCCCTAGAGTGCCTGCATCTGTCCCTGTACATGGTCCCTCTCCCCTTGTAGAGCCTACACCTATCCTTGTGCACTGTCTCTCTCCCCCTATAGATCCTACAATCTCTCTCTCCCGCTGCACCGTCTCCAGTCTAACCTCTGCGGCCTCGGCCCTCGCCCTCATCTCCTCTACAGATGCCTCTGCCATAGATTCCCTCTCATGCAGTGTCGTCCTCTCCTCCTGAAATCCTACCACCTGACATCTCAATGTCTCCATCTCCCCCCTTTTCTTGACTCTGGTTGTCCTCACATCTGCACAACTGTCATCGCTGCCTCTAGCCTGTCTCGGTCCCATGTCACCCGAGCTAGCTCCCCCTGTGCTCTCTCCCTCTCTACTTGCATCTCATCTCTCTCTCTTTTTGCAACCAGTATGTTTGTTGTCAGCTAGCTCACCACATGATCAAACACTATCTCCTCTCTCTCATGTATCCTTCATACCTTTGTCTCCACCCTCCTCACATCCTCCTCTAGCACCCATGTCCTCGCTTGGGCCACTCTTAGTAAAACCACTAGATCGTCAACTGCGGCTATTGCTACTATGGTTAAAGGCTCCATCACCAGTACATCTAGGTCCATTGCCTCCCCCTCTCTCTCCTCCTGCACCAGCTCTATCTGGCGCATCAACTGAATCCTCTGTGGCTGTCCATTCCTCCCCACCCTCATCAGTCTCCTCCCCTCCTGCTCAACTAGCTAGACTCTCCTCTATCGACTGCTCTCAGGCCTCTCCCTGGGCTGTCCTCTAACATCCATCACCCTCTCTACCTCCTCCTACGGATCTCTAGCTCTCACATCCACCAGCGGCTCTAAGGCTCTCCCCTCCTCCTGCTCAGCTCTCACCTGCACCCACCTCTGTTGTACTCTAATGCCAATCCCTAGCTGAGCAGATCTCCCCTTCACCACCCGAAGCATCTAAACCTCTAGCTCACTCTCCAATCTCACCACCTCTATCTCCTCCCCCCCATCAGCTCCTACCATCTTTATCTCCTCCCCGCCATCAACTCCCCCTGCCTCTATCTCCTCCCCCCCATCAGCTCCTCCTGCCTTCTCTACCATAACTCTCCTCAGCCTCCTCAACCTCCTCGACTGTCGACTCCTCCTGACCCTACCCCTCCTCGCCGGCTGATCTCCAGCAACACCCTCCTCCACACCACCACTCTCATGTCCCTCATCCTCCTGTTCATCATCCTCCTGTCCACCATGCTCTACCTCCTCCTGTCCACCCTGCTCCACCTCCTCCTCTTGTCCCCCCTCTTGCTCATACTCTGGCCCCCCCTCTAAGGCCCCCACAGCAAGCACCTTCGGTGTAACCCTCTCCCATCGATGGTTGTGAAACCACTGATCATACCGATCTGTCACTCCAACATCCTCTGGCCCCTCCCACCTCTCTGGATAGGACACCTCACTTGCCATCACCCATGACACCCTCACGTCTCTCGCTGCCAACGCTGCCCCCCAAGGTACCTCTTTAGTAAGCCGATGAAACATAATCGGTGCTCCTGGAATATCCTGCACAAGTCCAAACTGCCATGCCACTCGGTCTGGATGATGCAGCTCCACTATGTACCCTGGGCTCCCAATCAAGAAACATCTACACATGAAGAACCCTCACTGTCTCTCCTCCTCGGTCCTCCATCCTCTAAACCACCAAAACATATATGGCCGCCATATAATGTCCTCTCTCTGTAAATCATCGAACGCTTTCCTCCACCACTCCACCTCTCCCTATGTCTCATACTATAGGATGCAACCCCTGGCTGCCCCGAACTACCACACCAATGACTCTCTCTCATCCAAGTCTCCTCCTCTGATCACTATAGGCCTCATCACCACGATATGCATCCATCCCCATACCTGCAGTAGCGTCCGGTGCATCAAGCTTTGCACCCCCTAATAACAGATCACGTGCATGTCCCAATATAATTGGGCCAATACACATGACCCCCAGAAAAACTGCCCCTCCCCCCTCTCAACAGTATGCCGAATCACCCCAATGTACCGTAGGCTGCAAAAGCACCTACTCTAATCTGGCAACAAAATCCCATTGATCAGGCAACATAGAAACAGTGGTAATGCCGGCACCCCCAGGTCTAGACATCTATCTACATCTAGCCCCCCCTCTGTATCGGTAAGTCATCTCACCCAAATAACACCAGAACGATCTCATCTAACTGCTCTCCTCTCAACTCCTCCTTGCACACTAAACATCTTGCTATCGGTAACCTCAGGATCTGCCACACATCCTCCAGCATCACCGTCATCTCTCTAGTCAGCAAATGAAACGTTGACGTAGCCGAGCTCCACCTCTCTATCAGGGCTGTCAACATTGCTCTATGAGCCCTCATCTCGGAAAACTGCACCAAATATAGTAACCCTGCCCACTCCAAAGCTGCATGATCTGCTTCGTTCATCACTTCAATCGACGATTCCAATGCCTTCGATCTCCGCTCATGAGTCTGCACTCTACCAAAATCCTGCAAAAATTTCATCCCCCTTATCAAAAAATTTCGTCTCCAAATCCTCTATCTCTCACATGTTTCACATTTGTCTCTCTCTCTCTTCTTTTTTCTCCCTCTTTTTCTATGTCCTCTTTCGCTCCTGCTACGAGGCGGATCCGCCCTCGGCTAGCCGGGGTGGATCCGCCCCCTGCAGCAGGGCGGACCCGCCCATAGCCTGTCGGGGCGGATCTGCCCCCTGCAGCAGGGCGGACATGCCCGCGGCCCGCTGGGGCGGATCCACCCCCTGCAGTGAGGCGGACATGCCTTGGGTTCCGCCCTCGTAGTGGGGCGGACCCTTCCCGAGTGCCACCCCAGACGACGCCCCCGCAGCGAGGCAGACCTACCCCGAGCGTCGCCCCCGTAGCGGGGTGGACCTGCCCCAAGTGGCACCCCTGCAATGGGGCCACGCCCCCGCCGCAGGGCTGCCCCACCTTGGCTGGTGACTTTCGACGCCGTCGAGGCGGCGTAGCTGGTCCGCGCCCCCCCTCTCCTGCGGCGAGGCGAACTTGCCCTGTCGTGGGGTGGACCCAACCCTGCGGAGGGGCGAACTCGCCCCGCCGTGGGGCAAACCCGCCCCTACAGTGGGGCGAACTCGCCCCGCCATGGGGCAGATTCGCCCTGCTGAGGGATAACTATGCCCCAGCCAGAGCGAACTCACCCCATGGTGGGGAAAACCTACCTTGGCCCCTAGGGTGGATCCGCCTGTCGGGAGGGGGTATACGCCCCTCGATGGCCATTTTTCTTTCCCCCCCCCCATAATTTTTTTTTAAAAAGAAATTTTCCTATTTCATTTTCTACCCATTTTTTTCTTTGTTTCTATCCACAAAACCCATGTTTTACATTTTTGATAAAATATGCACAAATGTATTTAAATTTCAAAATAATGCATGAGGGGTTTTGTCGCTTACCTAGCGGGGCCCATCCTGCTATCTGTACGACCGTTGAACCTCATCTATCTGGTGAACGATCTTGGTGTCATTATCTCCTGACATCTTCACTCGTCTGTTTGCTCTCTCTCTTCTTCTCTTAACTACTACAGTGAAAATGAGGTGAGGTAATTTTCAAAATTACCTTATATTAATTTTTAAAAGGTATTTTTTAGCTTTTATTTACCCTATTATTCCTCTGATTAATCTCTTCTCTTCTCAGGGCTGCCATTTGCAGCCCATTTGTCTGGTTGACTTCGTTCAAAAGGAAAACTTGCCTAATTTTTTGCCCTTTTTCCAACTATACCATTTGTTTCTTCTTATCGCGATGTTTTCTAGGACCCTTCTTTTCCCTCGTCACCCTCTCGAGGGGCATACCCTTCACATTTACCAATTTTCTTGGCCGTAATCAACACCTTCCATGATTGGGGCATCTTCATCCATTCCTCATTAATTGAACATCTCAGATCCTCCTCTCCACATTGGGGCATCTTCTTTCGGTCATTTCTTCTAGTCATCTGCACTTTCTTTTTCTTCGAAGCACTGTTATTCTAACGATACTTCGAAGAGGGGAAAAATGTAGACATCCAAATTCGATCACTTCCATATGATCAAAATCATCTATTCTATTTATCTAGTTCATTAAATAGTGATTAAATAATTTATTTAATCATTATTTCATTTTCTGCCTAAGGTTCCTAAATTATGTAATTAAATAAATTAAATACTTTACCTTACCCCCTTTCCTTCTCCAAATTAAATAAACATGAAAACTTATTTAATTTAGTCATTTAACCTATTTGGATTAAAAACCAGTTTTTAATTCCTCTTTTTCTCTCTCCTTGTCACATTCTCCATAACCCTCTTCTAATCCATATTAAATTAATTAATCTGTGATTAGGATGTGCACCACTTAATCAAGATTAAGTGTCACATCCTCCATAATCTCTGACTTTCCTCTAATCCCTCATTAATTATCTTAATCATGTGTTTGCACAACCTTAATCAAAATTATTAGCCACATTTGGCTTACCTTTTCTGGTCAACCTTCTCACTTACCATTTTTAGCCTAGACTCCCTTCCCCATGTGAATATTTAATTCACATTTATTTAACCAAGGTTCCTCTCTTCCCCATATGAATTTTTAATTCACTTTGGTCTTCCCAAGGTCTTCCTCATCCCCCATGCAAATATGACATGTCATTTTACATGTGTCAAAGGCTTCTAGAACCTTCGACTTGTCACATCACCCACATATGACAAATCTCCAACTTTTTGGAGAACTCCTTTTATCCAATAAACTCTCCATTGAATGTAAATTTTTAATTTACATTTATTTCTCCCACACATTTTCCCTTTTCCCATGGAGATTTTTGAGGAATTCTAAAATTCCTCAAAAGTCTCTTTCATCCTCATTTGGGGACAAGAATTTTCTTTTTGAGGAAATCTTCCCATCCCCCAAGGTACCTCAAAGTTACTTCTCCTTCATCCACCTCATTTACTTCCCTTCCACCTCTTGTCCTGCTCTTCCACCTCATTTCCACATCACTCCACCCTAAGACATATCACCTTCCACATGTCAAGATGTGAGGGCTTGTGAGTCCTCAACTCACCATAGCCCTTCATATTGATCTTTGTTGGATCAATCCCAACCGTTGAATTCTCTAGAGAATTCCAATTAGCTTATAAATATCCCCTCAATTCCATCATTTTAGGAAATCAAGTATTTTGCAAATAAACTCTTGCAAAATTGCCATTCAAGCTCTCATCCATTTTAGCACTTATATCATCAATCCATGTTGCATCAATTCATCTTGCATCCATTCAACTTCATTGCCATCCAAGGAGCACACAAGACTTCAAAATCAAGGGCCAACCAAGGAAGCAACAACATGAAGGTATAACAACAATCAATTTGTTTATCTTACTTCTATATTGTCCACTTTCTTAGGCTAATCTTATTGAGGTGCCCTTTTATCTTCTTACTTCTTCACATTGCACTATTAGCTTTATCTAACATCTCATATTAGGAAGTAGCATTTTATTAGGATCATAGTAACAATACAAAGACTCCTTATGAGCTATGGACTGGTAATATTCCTACTGTTATGGAAGTAGATGTTACACTAAAAGAGATTTTGATAATCTTGGAAAGTTTTATGCAAGATGTGATGAAGGTATTTTTACTAGATATTCAACTAATAACAAAGCATATATGCTTCAATAAAATATTGAGAAAAATAGTTGAAAGTGTAAATGTAAAATTTGATGAAGCTATGCATAGACCAGTTGAAATACGTGAAGTTGATCCAGATAATCCTATTTATGGACAAATACAAGAAGAGGAAAAGGAAGAGAAAGAAAAAAGTGAAGAAGAGGATATCTCAGAACCTGTACCTAAGACTCCTAAATATGTACAAAATAATCATCTGGAGGAATAGATAATTGGAGACATAAGTGAAGGTGTAAAGACAAGAAGGAAAGTGGTTGAGGTAAATTTTTGTTTACTTTCTAAGATAGAACCTAAGACTATGAGTGAGGCATGCAAAGATGAGATTTGGGTTAGAGAAATGAAACAATAATTGTAGCAAATAGAGAAGAATTAGATATGGGAACAAGTTCCTAGACTAGTAAATAGAAATGTAATTGGTAAAAAAAGGGGTGTTCAGGAATAACTTGAATGAAGATGAAAAAGTAGTAATAAATAAAGCAAGACTTCTATGCAAAGGTTATTTAAAGGTTGAAGGAATATATTTTAAAGATAAATTTTCTTCAGTGGAAAGAATGGAGGCCATTAAGATGTTCTAGGAATTTTCTACTCATAAATATTTCAAAGTGTATCAAATGGATGTTAAGTCTACATTCCTGAATAGAGAATTAGAAGAAGAGATGTACATAGAGCAATTGAAAAGATTTTAGCTACCAGACAAACTGGACATGGTTTTCAAATTGAAAAAGGTAATATATGGACTTAAATAGGCTCCTAGAGCATGGTACACAAGGTTGGATAGGTATTTGACACTAAAAGGATTCAACAAAGACTTTGCAGAAAACAATCTCTATTTAAAATTTGAAAGAAACAAAATTTTGATAGTTGTGGTGTATGTTGATGATATTATCCTTGGAGGAAATGAAGGTACATGCAAGAAATTTGTAGAGGAGATGCAAAAAGAGTTTGAGATGTCTATGATTGGTGAGTTAAATTTGTATCTTGGACTCCAAGTTAATCAAACTAATAAGGGAATATTCATTTCACAATCTAATTATGTTAAAGAATTATCAAAGAATTTTGGAATGGATGATTCCAAACTAGTTTGTATCCCTATGGTAACTGGATACAAACTGAGTAACGATAATGAATCTTCTAAAATTGATCAGAGCATGTACAAATTTATGATTGGTGGATTGTTATATCTTACTACTACTACACTGGATATCATGCATGTAGTATGTTTGGTTCTCAGATTTCAAGAAGAACCTCAAGAGACACATGTTACTTTAGACATAGAAAATATACAATTCGATCTAACACACTTGATCTTGATTACTAACATCATTTCTTCTCGAATCATCTTCTTAACTTGTCATCAGTTTTCATCCCTTAATTGAATAAATCATTACTTATTTGATTAAGTCATTCTCTCATGTTAATTAAATTAATCAATTTGATTTAATTAACCCTATGTCTCTATTTGATTAAATAATTCATTTTATTTAATTAAATCCCTAGTCATCCCCTTAAATTAAATTAATTAATCTTTATTTTATTTAATCTAACATCATGCTCCTTAGTTAAATAAATCAATTCTTATTTAATTAATTCTAAATCATTATTCCTCTCAACTTTGATTTATTTAAATCCTAAAATCTAAGTCAAAATGGTCAAATAAACTAATCACCCTCTTAATTAATCAATTCCTAATTAATGCTAATCCTAATCACTCCAATCCTCTAGATTTTGCAACTTGCATAATAAATCAATTTATTTATTTTATTAAATCATCAATTTCCATTCAAAAGGGCATCTTTTGTGGAATATTATTCCAATTCAAAAATCCCTCCAAAAGGGGATGGGTACTTCCAACAAGGCATTCAATTCCTCTTACATGTCATTGACCTTGAGCCAAGTGATATTAACTCCATTTCCCTTCCCTCTAAACATGTCACATACAAATTTCAAATTTGAATCCAATGGCATTTATCACGCACATTGACCAAAATATGCACAACCTTCAACCATTCACATCTTGACAAGTGGAACTTGGCCATTGGATGTTGAATGATCCCACATTGCTCAATTTCACTCTCTTTTCCAATTTGGAAATCTATAAATGAGAGACTCTTCCTCTCATTATTTCATCCAAAATTTGAGTAAACTTACTATACTCAACTTCATCCTCATCCACACTTAGAGAAAAGTTACTCTCTTCACATTGAGAGCTAATTTTTTTCATTTCATAGCTAGGTTATACCAAAATCTCATCAAGGAGATTCAATCATCCAAAAATCATCAAAGAGCTTACAAAGAGGTTGGGAAAGTTCCAATTTCAACACATCAATTGACACCAACTCCCCCATGGGATCAAGAGTTTTCTTTGCTTAAATAGATTTGATTTAGTTTCTTGTATTATTCTTCAATTAATTTCTATTATTGAGCATTGTTAATGGATTTCATGGTGAATCCTTTTTTTATCTTGCATATGAACTAACTAATGTGTTTGTTTGTTGTGTTTGTGCAGGAATAGGATTGGGGTTCACATTTTGGCGCTAGAGGGAGGGCGTGATTGGAGAAATTCATCACATTTTTCCAAAATTCTATGACCTTTTGACATTTTTCTTTGCTTATAGGAAACTGCGCTGCATATAGTCCTGCAATGCCATATCATATCGCTTTCAAAGATGCGGTGCTATATCACACTGCTCTAAGCTCAAACTCCATCACACCTATTTTCCCTCTCAGGAATTTCAAATTTTCAAACCTCACCGTGGATCGCTTGAATTCAAACTACGTCTCATGCTCAAACTATGCTGCATTTGCGCTCTTTATTTTCTATAGAGCACCACACACAATCAAGGTGTGGTGCTATATTGTGCCACTGGGTTTCCAAACTACACCGTTGGTTGATAGTGGAAAATTTAAATTTTTTTTTTTTTAACATGTGCTTTTTTATTTCTAGCCTTTTGATCTTCTGACTTATTTACTGTCTCTGCATTTTCTGGTTTTGATAATTTTGTAGGTAAGAGAAAGGAAGGAAGCAAAATGGAATGCTCCATTATGACATCAATCTCATACTATACAAGTGTTTTTGAACACAATATTGTTGTTTAACACTTTTAGGGGATTTTCAATCTCCTTTTAAGAATTTATTTTATCTTTTATGCTTTAGGGAACAAATGTTTTTCTTTTGGGCTCTAAAAAGAACAACACAAATTTCCTTTCAAAATTTTGCAAACAAAGGCTTAAAAAGAACCTTAGAAACAATTTTACTAGATTTGGTTGAGGTTTAAAAATTGAACAAGGAAAATTCCACACTTGATTTAGTGCTTTAAAAAGAATTCACTTTTGCTTTGTGGGCTTTGAACAAGTGTTGTTTGTAATTATTTATTCAAAATAATATCATCAAAATGACGTATGCACTTCTCTCGCGCTTCACGATGATCTTGAGAATCAAAATATCTTTTAGTGATCTTAAGTTGAGTAAAATAATTTCCTCCACATTTTATTTTGGGATTAATATTGAACCAATCTTGCGAGTGTAAGCGTGGCATATTACGAGTGTTCTCCTTTTGTCTTTCAACAAAGGTTGATTGAACTACAGGATATGGTTTCTTTCTTTTTTTTTATCTTAGCAGGCCTTCTTTGTGGGAAAAAGTAATCACCCAAGGGCATGACCCAATTGGGAACACGCTAAAGCCAAGCGACTTCCACCCAGGATAAAAGTGAGGATATTGGAACAAAGGCTAATATTACGAGGATTATTCTAACAAGAAGGGAAATAATGGTCTCTCGTCATACTGGATAGTCCCCCATGAACATAATGCCTACATTAAAACCATTTGTTTAGAAATTTCCAAAATCCTATCTATTTGTTGGTACAAAAGGTCATTTACTTTGAAGTCGCCCCACGTAAACATGCGGTTCTGTTGTAGAGATGAAAAGTATGCCATGGGAGATTCATGGGTACTGATGCTTGGCTGACTTGAGAAGTGAGTGCACTATAAGGGGGAGCCTGTGTGGTCAAGCATCTAATCATCTGCACTGAATATCTTCAGCTAGATTCATCCAAGTGGGAACCCAACAAATATTGTCTTTTCAGCCTAGGGATTTTACATGTTCTTGAAATCAAAACACCTTGCTTGGCTCTAAAACATTTAGAAACAAACATTCACAAAAGCTTTGAAATCTCAAACCCTTTGGAGGAAACAAATACCCTTGACAAATCCATGTGCTCTTTCTTGCCCTAGGGATTCCATCCTTATAGGTTTCTAAGTACTTGGGTTTAATCATCATTTGTTTTCACTAAAGTCAACCTAGGAAGCTATGCTCTTGAAACCTTTATTTTCACATAATGGACCTTGTGGAATGAAAATGAATTAAGAAATAGACATTTAGTTTGAAATCATAAACCAAGAAAGTGCTTTCGGTAAAAGGAACTCATTAAGCAAAGATAAGGACAATTGGACCTCAAATGTGTTTTCTCAAATGATTTCCTGTAAAATCAAAACCCAAAAACAAAAGTTCAAGAAGCTTAGTCTAAAATCTCATGAGGAGCATCTTGAAAGGATTTTTGAAGTTAGAGAAAGATTGGTGTATAATTTCTACAAGAAGGCTTCAAAGAACAACCCAAGTTTGTATGAGTTTTATTATCAACATAATCCAACTCTTTTTCAAAGGTTTTTTTTTCTCACATAGGAAGTATGGCATGTTCTTCAAATACCGAGGTCTTGTAAAAAAGAGTCTTGTCTGGGTCAAGTCTAGGATCAAAATCATCACTCTCATCCATCTCTTCATCATCAGAATCAAATCTCATCTCACCAACAAACTCTTGAGAACTTTGAAACATCATTTATGCTAAACTTAAAGGCAAAATCAGCATCACTTTGATTTACTTAACACACCTAGTCAAATTATCAATCCTCTTGAACAAATTTACCTCTAGGATAACACAACTTCCTAAGGTATACTAGTTCATAATCACTTTGATTGGCTTAACACACTTAGCTAGTTCATTCTCTTGTGTGATTTTTCTCTAGGATAACATAAATTCCTAGGGTTTACAAGTTCACCATTATCTTTTTTGGCTTAACACACCTAGTCAAAACATTGAAATCAAATCAATCCAAGCCCTAAAAATTTTAGCATCACCCCTAAAAATTTCTTCAAGAGTTTCACTCATCCGCATTATCCATTTATCTCATCCCCATCATCACTCTTTGATCCTTGGACTCTCCTAGTTCTTCTTATTTTTTGTGCCTACAAGATTAAGATCAAACGATCTCTATGTTATGGTCCAAACAAGATCACAACACAAGAGGAACATGGAAATCACCAAAGAAACATCAACTTCAAGTGACTTAAGTCAAGCAACCTCTAAAGTAAACCTTGCGGGATCAAGCAATCCCCCAAAAAACTCCTCTCTACCATTAAAAAATCCTCAATAGGAAGACTATGAAGAGGACATCATCAATGAGGACTTGGGAATGATACAAAAGGAAATAATTGAAATGATTCAAAATATAGAGAATCATAGAATTGTCAATGCCATGCTGAAACTTAATCCTTCTCTATATATTTGCGTGTTAACAAAAGGAGGGGTCCAACTCCCTTTTGACCTTGACATAAATACCAATATAGAAAGGCCTATTGCAAGCATACCCCCGATGTCAATTCTAAACATCACTTAGGAAATTCCCCAAACCATATCAACAATCACATCAACCTCACCAATTGTTAACAAGGGAAGCGCCATGTTTCATGAATTACAAAAGCATCACCTTGTAAACAACAAAGAGGTAAATATCAACACCACACTAGATAACTCTGTCCCGGTGAATCCATCACACTTGTATGTCCCGATTAATTTTCATAATCATGTAGAATCATCCTCATTCCATGCAATGCCAATCTATCCATTGAACATACAAACTTCTCTACCCATGATTTCACAAGGAGATGGTGGTTTGTTCAAAATAGTGGGAGTTGCTGATCCATTCTCATCATCAATTTTCCAAGGGAACATACCATAATTCCCTCCATTACCACTCACATTTGTATCACCTCTTGGGTTGGGTCTTCCCCCCCTACCCATCGCTAGTTTCTCAAATCAAGGAAATCTGAGCATCACATCAAATCCTTTCCTTTTTCCAATAGTATTGCAACAATAGGTGGAAACCATTCAAGCTACCATGGTCAATACATCAACCAGTCCCCAAATCATTCAAAACATAGCTTCTCAGGGACCAAGCATCTCAATCACACCACCAACAACCCAAGTCCCAACTACCAGCATGACCCATTTGCCCGCCACAATAGTTAGCACCATTCCCAATCCACCATAAATCCCACCAAAAGATAAAGTGATGAATTCAATCATCATCATGATTGAGGTAGTCCAAAAGGCCACCCATCAAAGGGTACTTCAACAAAACCAACAAGTTGCACAATAGGCTACTCAACAAGTGCAAGTGCAAGTAGCTCCCCAACAAGCTGCACAAACTGCACAAGCCACACAAGCTCAAGCCCAACACTAGGCTCAACAGGTGCAAGCACAATACCACGCACAACTACAAGAAATTCATCAACAATCATACTAAAAATCCCTGTAAGATTTTCAGACACAACAACAAGCTTTGTTGGCACAATAACAACTAGACCAACAACAAGCTTTGTTAGCACAATAGTAGCTAGACCAACAACAATATTTTTTGGTGCAACAATAGCTAGACCAACAACAAGCTTTATGGGAATAGAAACAACTGGACCAACAACAAGCTTCGTTGGAACAACATCAACAAGATCAACAACAAGTGTTGTTGGAACAAATGCAGGCATATCAACAAGCCTTAAATGCATAGAAGAGCTTGCATGAAACCCCCACCAATACCCCTCTCATCAATCAAACACCTCAAAACACATTCATGCCACCCCCCGATCCACAAAATGATGTTGCAACACAAATCAAACTTCTCTCACAACAGGTGTTGGACCTCCAAGTAGGAAAACCAACCAGAATGTCAAGAAATTTATGCCCCTATCCATTTGATAGAGGTATTACAATGGTACCATTCCCAAATGGATTTGAGATCCCCAAATTTGATAAATATAATGGGATGGGAAACCCTGAAAATCACATCAGGGAATTTCAAGTGTATTGCATGGAGGTTGCATATGATGACACATATCTAATGCAACTTTTCCCTCAAAGTCTGACTCGTCCTACCATGGAATGGTTTTCTCGCCTACCCATAGGCATCAAAACATTCCAGGAAATCATGGAAGCATTCCTTAAAAACTATGCATTCAACATGGGTCCAGACATTAGTTTGGAGGAACTATCAATGCTTAAACAAAGAAAAGGAGAGTTATTCACATCATTCTTGCAAAGATGGTGATCCAAGACCAATCAAAGAAAGTGGACCATGCTAGAATAACAACAAGTTTGCACAATCATATCCAATCTAGACGAAAACTTGGCGTTCTACGTAAAAATGCAATGCATCACAACGTATGATCAATTGATCCCAAAGGCGCTCAATATCAAAAGAGACCTTATTGCGTGAGGAGGAACATCAACATTTCCTAAACAATAGGATAACCACTCATCCACCAATTATAATGTTAAACCTTGAACATGGTCGACGAATAAAAATATCTCAAATGATGGAGTGGTCAATGCTAAAGTGGTCATTAGTGCCTCTAAGCAGAACATCCAGATGCATCAACCGTAGAATCACAATCGCAATAATGAGAAAACTAATACGGTGGCACAACAACAACCACTTCCTAACAACCAAATCAATAACTTGAGCAATCACAAATGACCACCTCCCTAAAACATGTATCCTTCCAAGTGGAAGTTCATGGCCCTTAGAGAATCAATTGAATCCAAAATGAAGAATTTGGTTAAGGAAAACCTTATCAAATTCTCCAAATCTGAGAAATATGTGGAACCCATGACAAAACCACCATGGTACAACGAAAATATCCTCTATGATTTTCATAAAAATCAAGGGGCACACAACTGTAAATTGCATGAGGTTAAAAAACATCATCCAGGACTTCATTGAGGATAAGATCATAGACGTCAAACAACCAGCTAGAAATCAGGACCTTAAAATATACACAAATTCAATGTTGAATCATAATCAGGTAAATAATCAAGGAAACAACAAAGGGAAGCAAAAATATGCTAGTGCAAAACTTGTATATGAAGACATTGTTGCATGCGTGGATGAGATGGTCACTTTCATTAGCATCAAAGGAGCCAACGCCGATTGTGGAGCCAACACCGATTGTGGAGTCACCACACATGACGGCAAGGTTACTATTGTAGGGGAATCATAGCCATCTAAGACGCCCATTTCAAATCCAAAAGTTGTTCCCTACAATTATAGCGTCATCGACCAAATAAAAAGAACCCCCGCTCAAATCTCCATCATGGAATTATTGAAAATTTGCGTCGCCCATAAGGAAATCCTTGATGAATCATTAGTTGCATCCACCATCTCTATTGCCCTTGATACAAAATAATTATAGGCTATGTTTGGTAACATCATTACCCCAAATCACCTCACCTTCTTTGATCAATATTTCCTCACCCAAACATCTCACAATCGTGCACTTCACCTTCAAGTGTTGGTTCACAAAAAGAAAGTCAAAAGGGTCCTAGTGGATGGAGGCACGGGCCTCAATATTTGATCACTCAAACTCATAAAAAACTTGGGAATCTCAGAGGACTCCATTGAAAAAACAAAGGCATCACCATTAAATCATACAATGACTAAGAAAGAGTGTCTCAAGGCACTATCAAAACCCCAATCCAAGTGGGGCCAGCTACCATGGAAACCACATGTTAGGTCCTTGACCTCAACCTACCCTACAACATCCTCCTAGGATGCCCATGGATACATAGAATGAATGTGGTCGCCTCAACATTCCATCAATGCATCAAATTCCTATACCAGAATGAGGAGGTCACAATACATGGTGATACAAAACCATTTGCCTATTGCAAAAATTTGGAGGCCAATTTTTACAAAATTCCTCAAGTACCAAAAAATGATGAAGACCCATCCACTTCTTATATAGATCTATCTAACCTTGCCTCCACTTCTACGACAGAGACACCCTCCATCCCTAATATATCTAACATCAAGCTCATGATGCAGGACAATGGGTGCGGAGATTACAAAATGAAGAAAAATGCATTTATTGTAGGAGAGTTACCACAATCTCCTTGGTCGCATGGGCAACCTCAATCAGCTAAAACACATGTCCACACTGTTAGGGAAGATCCTTCTAGATTATGTCATTGGGGGGATCTAAGTCAAGAAAATATGGATGAGGGAGACATTTCAAGCATGCTATACCATGATGAAAGACCCACTCCCACTCTACCCATGGATGAAACTAGCAAAGGATTGCAAATTATGCTTGGTATGGGCTACAACAAGAATGGAAGCCTTGGAAGAAACAATGATGGACAACTAGAGCCCATCATTGTAGAAAGAAGAATGAAAAAACTTGGCCTCAAATGTACTCCTTTGAGTATAACCGTATGTGGAAGAGGTAATCCTAGTAGAGCAATCAGGTCTCGTCCTCAAGTATCGACAATCACCCTTCAACCACCCATATCCACAGGTCTACCCCTAGATAATTTCACTTTTGATGTAACTAATGTTTGCACTAGTAGTGATGATGAGGATACCATAACTGGAATTCCCATGCTTTTTGAGGATTCCTCCTTACTTATGATTAGTGCCTCACCTGCTAAGTTGAACCTCCAAACTTTCAAAATAAACCTAGTTTATCCACAACTCATCAACTATGACCAATGAGGACCACTGGTTCTAGACACATTCAAAAATGATGAGGCACTCCCAGAATTAATGGAACTAAGGGATATAGTTCCATGTGGATATCACAAGGCTAGGTTCGACATCACACTAGACACCCAGGCTTATTATGGGGAGACGATTGAGTCCTTCAAAAAGAAAAAGAACGAGAATAAGCTCAAGATCATTAAGTGAAAACCACACTATGGCACTCTCTAACCAAAGAATAGTAAAAATAAAGGATGAATCCAATAGTGAAAACCTCTTTGAGGCACCGGAGGATGAAGGATTCAATATCCCCCCTACTGCATTTCATCAAGAGAAATCGACAGTCTTTGTGGAACAGTGTAATCCTATCAATCTGGGAATAGAAGCAACACCACATATCACCTTCTATGTTGAGTCACTTCTGCTAGAAGAACAAGAATTACTGGTGGGATTTCTAAAAGAAAGAAAGGTGAACTTTGCATGGACCTATGTCGATATGTTGGGTCTCGATTCGGATGTCGTGCTTTGCCATTTGGTTGTTTACCTTGGAGAAAATCCAGTAAGACAAAAAATAAGAAAAATGCACCCTCAAATAGCCTTGCTAGTTAAGGTAGAATTACAAAAAATCATGGATGTCGGCTTCATATGCCCAATTGATTATCCAGAATGGGTATCCAATATTTTGTCAGTTTCAAAACCAAATTGGGGCATCTGTATTTGCAATAATTTTAGAGACCTCAACAAAGCGTGTCCCAAGGATAATTTTCCACTACCTAACATTGATATGATAGTGGACATGACGACCGAACATGAGATGCTATCATTGATGGATGGATTATTGGGGTATAACTAGATAATGATCACAAAGGAGGACCAACATAAGATGACATTTACATGTCCATGGGGCACCTACTGCTGGAACATGATCCCATTTGGGCTAAAAAATGCAAGGGAGACATATCAAAGGGCCATGACACTAATCTTTCATGACATGATACAAAAAACTGTCGAAGATTATGTGGATGATATATTGGATAAATCAAAGAAGAGACAAAATCACATAGTATCCCTAAGTACCATTTTTGATAGACTGGAGAAGTACAAGGTCAGACTCAACCCCAAGAAATGTGTCTTTGGGGTACAATAAGGTAAACTTCTAGGATACATAGTATCAATGAGAGGAATAGAGGTGGATCCCACCGATGTCAAAGCAATCCTCGACATGGAAGAACCAAGGACACTAAAACAACTTAGAGGCCTACCAGGCATACTCCAATCCATCTAAAGTTTCATAGCACAACTGGCAGATAAACAAAATGCATATTCACTTCTACTCCACAAGGGAGTAGCATACAAGTGGGATGACAAGTGCAATCAATAATTTGGTAAAATCGAAGAATATCTACTTACACCACCAGTTTTGATGCCACCTATCCCAGGAAAACCAATAATTTTCTATATTTCAGCAACCATGGTAGCTCTTGGTGCTCTTTTAGCCCAACATGATGAAAATGGAAGAGAGAGAGCGATATACTACATCAGCAGGACAATGGTAGGGAATGATCTCAACTACACACCAATAGAAAAATCTTGTCTAGCAGTTGTCTTTGCAGCCCAAAAGTTCATACACTACATGTTGGCTCATCAGATCAAGCTGATCGCAAAGATTGATCCACTAAAATATTTTCTCTCTAAAGCCACTCTTACAAGATGAATATCAAAATGGGTTATGATATTGATAGAACATGATATTGAATATGTAGAGCGCAAGGCTATCAAGGGGAAAGTGATTGTAGACCAACCGGTAAAGGCTCCCATCTATTCAAAGAATACACTCATATCAAAATTTCCAAACAAATCCATCTTTAATCTTAGCATAGTCTATCACTGGAAACTCTAATTTGATGGTTCATACACACAACATGGATCAGGAGCTGGTGTTTTCTTCATTACCCCACAGGGGGATTGTATACCTAGATCCTACAAATTGGCATTCCCCTATACCAACAACATTGTAGAATACGAGGCTTTAACCATAGGTTTCAAGATTGTGGCATAGTGGAAGATCATGGCACTAAAGTTTTATGGGGATTTACAACTTATTATCAACCAAGTCAATGGAGAGTAGCAAACTAAGGATGAAAAACTGACACCATATAAGAAGCTAGTAGAGAGCCTCAAAGAATCATTTATTGATATCACCTTTGAACAAATACCGAGGGCTAACAATAGAGAAGCTTTCACACACTCACTCATTCATTACATCCCAGCACATTTCATTAATCTTCCTTCCATCCATCCATTTGCATCCATACCATAACCTGATCTTGTGTTCGTATCATATTCCACCATAGTACTACTTGGCATATTCCTAAGGTCAATTTGTCCTACCTTTATCGAAGTATTCTATCACATTATGTTGGGGGCATGTTCCCATACTTGCATTGGATCGAATTCATGTATATTCTTAGGATCTTCTTTAAAATCAAAAAGGACTAAAACATTTAGAAAACTCTCAAAAAATCCAAAAACATCAAAAAAATCTCAAAAATCTTCAAAAAAGAGTTCATCATAGAGTCTTGTCATTCTTCCACCCTTGTCAAACTACGTCAATCTCTAAGCTTGAACATATGAAATTTTGATCTTGATCATCCCCCGAGACACTTTAAGTTAGTCCCTAGGCATCTGTCACAATCTAGCAATCCGTTTGCCCATCTCTCTCATCAACAGTCAAGTCTGTCATCGGTCAAACTATGTGGTCTCTGCGTGTATAACGTAGGCAAGGATAATCTACAAATCAGCTCATGAGACCCCTAGGATAGGTCTTTAGGTTATTCTCTTCATCGTAAATCTCAAAAATCCAAAAACATTGGAAAAATCTAAAAATAAAAAAATAGCCTCAAAACATTTGAAAAATCCACAATGGTGCACCTGCCTCATCTTGCTTTCACCCGTGATTATCATCACTCATAATAAATAAATCATCGCTTTCATCCTTTGGTGAAGCAATCAGAAGAAAGTCTAGCAGGTTCAAAAGTGAACACCTTATTGTCAAAGTCTCAAGTCTAGGTCAGTAAGCAAGCAAGTTGATCAACTCAGAGTATCAATAGCTTATCACCCAATCAATCTCATCAAAACCCTGATCACAACATGTCCTAGGATGTATCCTTCCTATGATGGACATAAAAATTAGGTACCTCACCTTAGTTTAGCTTTGGCTAGCGGTATGAAGAACATTGGCTTGTTTGTTTCCTTTATCTTTGTCTTTTTCACTTATCTTATTTTACGCCCATTCCAAGGACCTCTCAATGATGCCTAAATAAAACAGGTTTAGAGAGAAAGGAATTGGGTCATTATCTTTTTTATTTTATGCTTGTTGGATGTTCTTGTAAAACAACTTGGTGAATACTTGCTTTGTTAGGTACGTCCTAGCAAGGTTTTCGTATGTCAAGTGTGAACAAGAATACTCCTATTTGATTGTCGAGTCAAATTCCATCACACTAGGTACAATGTTATCCTAGTTCTTTATACCTTGATGCATTGTAGCTACGTGTGTTATCAGACATAACTTAATTGGCCCTTATAAAATCCTGACTCCTGGTGAGAAAATAATCATAATCATCATTAATAATGTAGGCTTAGTGGATCCTCCTCACATCATCTTATTCTTCTTATTCTTCTATCCTTACTAATATTTCTATCTAAAATCGATGTGTGGTATCAAAATATACATGAGGCTACCCATGGCCGATGACTGTCTATACATCATCAAAATTGTCTACGTCAAATATTTGATCTTTCTAAAAGAATTATCTTTTGTCCTCTGATCAATAGAACCACTCCTCTCACATTTTATCGCGATCTTGATCAGAAAATCGAGCGTTTCTGCTTGATCTCTTGAGGGGGAAATATATCAATATAATCCTTTCGTTGGGGCAATAGTGGGGCATTCAAAAAAATTGAGACATTTTGAACTTTGATCATAGCAGATTATTCTTTGAACCAATGCAACAAGTACATTGCTTCAAAGAGGGGAAAAATGTACACATGGAAAATATACAATTCGATCTGACACACTTGATCTTGATTACTAACATCATTTCTTCCTAAATCATCTTCTTAACTTGTCATCACTTTTCATCCCTTAATTGAATAAATCATTACTTATTTGATTAAGTCATTCTCTCCTATTAATTAAATTAATCAATTTGATTTAATTAACCCTATGTCTCTATTTGATTAAATAATTCATTTTATTTAATTAAATACCTAAAATCATCCCATTAAATTAAATAAATTAATCTTTATTCTATTTAATCTAACATCATGCTCCTTAGTTAAATAAATCAATTCTTATTTAATTAAGTCTAAATCATTATTCCTCTCAACTTTGATTTATTTAAATCCTAAAATATAAGTCAAAATGGTCAAATAAACTAATCCCCCTCTTAATTAATCAAATGTTAATTAATGCTAATCCTAATCACTCCAATCCTCTAGATTTTGCAACTTTCACAATAAATCAATTTATTTGATTTATTAATTCATAAATTTCCATTCAAAAGGGCATCTTTTGTGGAATATTCGTCCAATTCAAAAATCCCTCCAAAAGGGGATGGGTACTTCCAACAAGGTATTTAATTCCTCTTACATGTCATTGGCCTTGAGCCAAGTGACATTAACTCCATTTCCCTTCCCTCTAAACATGTCACATACAAATTTCAAAATTTGAATCCAATGGCATTTATCATGCACATTGACCAAAATGTGCACAACCTTCAACCATTCACATCTTGACAAGTGGCACTTGGCCATTGGATGTTGAATGATCCCACATTTCTTAGTTTAACTCTCTTTTCTAGTTTGGAAATCTACAAATAATAGACTCTTCCTCTCATTCTTTCATCCACAATTTGAGTAAACTTACTATACTCAACTTCATCCTCATCCACACTTAGAGAAAAGTTACTCTCTTCACATTGAGAGCTAATTTTTTCCATTTCATAGCTAGGTTATGCCAAAATCTCATCAAGGAGATTCAATCATCTACAAATCAGCAAAGAGCTTACAAAGGAGTTGGGAAAGGGCCAATTTTGACACATCAATTGGCACCAACTCCCCCATGGGATCAAGAGTTTTCTTTGCTTAAATAGATTTGATTTAGTTTCTTGTATTATTCTTCATTTCATTTCTATTATTGAGAATACTTAATGGATTTCATGGGGAATCCTTTTTTTATCTTGCATATGAACTAACTAATGTTCTTTTTTGTTGTGTTTGTGTAGGAATAGGATTGGGTTTCAAAGTTACAACTGTGAAGAGGATATTCATATATCTAAAGGGGACTCTAGATTATGTTCTATGGTATCCTAAGGATATTGATTTCACCTTGAATGCCTACACTAATGCAGATTGGGGTGGTTGTGTAGATGACCAAAAGAGTAGAAGTGGTGGTGCATTCTTTCTTGGAGGAATATTGGTCTCATGACTAAGAAAGAAACAAGATTTATTTTCTTTGTCCACTACAAAAGTTGAATATATTACAACAACATCCTGTTGTGCATAGGTACTTTGGATGGAGTAAACATTGAAGGATATAGGTTTGATATGTGATGAGGCTATCCCTATCATTTGTGGCAATACAAGTGCAATAATTATTTAAAATAATCTAGTGATTCATTATAGGATAAATCATATATCTATCAAATATGAGTTCTTGAGGGAGAAGGCATTGGAGAGAGAAGACTTGAATATGTCTCTACTAAGGATTAAATTTTTGATATATTTACTAAGGCTCTTTCAAAGGATATTTTTGAGTATCACAAGGGGAAGTTAGGGGTTATTTTCCCTCCTTCCTTAAACTAGGTGCATATGGAGGTGCATCAATCCAATGGATCTAGAGGTTCTTCATTTTTCTGGACTAGTGATTGAGGTCTACTCCTTTGGGGGAGTAGAGAGCACCATTGTTGTAGTACAAGATGTTGGTGCACTCCTAAGGGGAGTGATCAGAGCTTCATAGGGTAGAAAATTTTTCTTTTCCAATGATGTCAAAGAGGGAGAGAGTGTCATGTGAAAAAACTTATTTATATTTGGGGAGAGAGTGTCATAAGTCATAGTTAAAAGGGAGAGAGAATCCTGGAAGGAGAAGAGAGTGCATAAATGCTTGTGTAGGTTGTCTAATCTGAAAAATAAAGGGAAGGACAAGTAGGAGAGTGTGTATGTTTTCTTTTATGGTTTCTCACATCATGTGTTGCCATCAATGACAAAGGGGGACATTGTTGTAAGTATGAAGGTGTTTGGTGGTGTTGTCATTAATGTTGTCATTGATTTCAACAAAATTCAGAGTGATTGTAGGTGGTACATGTATAGTTGAGATATTATATAAGTTTTGAGATTACATGGATCTATATTTATGGTGTTGCAGATGTGTTGATGTCAAGTACTTTTGAGAAAATTAATAAATAATGAAGATAATGTTGTTGTGCGTGTTTTGAGTGTGCCCCGATAATTTTCTTTGCATTTCTTCTATATTGATCCCATTCCTTTAGAGATCTATAGTATTATTTATGGTCTTCAATGGATAATATATCTCGAGTTTTAGCTTTTGGTTTGATAGAGAGTGAAAGATGTGTTCATTGGTGTGTGAAACGGTTTCGCATAACTGTTTATCTATGAATTGGGAGAGATGTCTTTGTTCCATAGTCTTCTGGTGGTTTATTATATAAGTGTTGAGATTACATGGATCTATATTTATGGTGTTGCAGATGTGCTGATGTCAAGTACTTTTCAGAAAATTAATAAATAATGAAGATAATGTTGTTGTGCGTGTTTTGAGTGTGCCCCGATAATTTGCTCTGCATTTCTTCTATATTGATCCTATTCCTTTAGAGATCTATAGTATTATTTATGGTCTTCAATGGATAATATATCTCGAGTTTTAGCTTTTGGTTTGATAGAGAGTGAAAGATGTGTTCATTGGTGTGTGAAACAGTTTTGCATAACTGTTTATCTATGAATTGGGAGAGATGTCTTTGTTCCATAGTCTTTTGGTGGTTTTTCTCAGATCTTTTGGATCTGGAAGAAGGTTAATATTGATGTTCTCTATGTTATAGAAAATGTGCTTATGGTTTGGTGCTCTAGAAGGATTTTTATAGAGCTATTGTGTGTGTCTACACGATCTGGTTGGACTATTGAAGAGTGTTTTGTATATAAATATTGTTGCAGTCACTACGAATGTATATGAAATTTTCTTAGAGGTTTTTGAGTGTTTGATGAGGTGTTTTTTGTGATCCACATGTCATCATCTTCCTATGGATGTGTGTACTTCAAGCTTCCTTGGTGTTTTCATTAGGTTTGGTTGACCTGTTGTTTACACATTACACGGAGAGTAAGCATTGATTAAGGAAATGTGTGATTGATCCAAAATGTTTTCTGGGTCCTAATTAAATATTTAATTGGTCCACTCTCATTCTTATCCACTATGGGAATGTTGAGTCACCGACCTAATTTGAATTTTTAAATTAAATAATGTGTAATCAACCTTGGATAAAGTTTCTAAGGTTGAAGATGGTATAAATGCAAGTCAAGCTGTTGCAAATTGTATGGATGAAGTGTGAAGTGTGCAAAACAAGTGTAAAAAGTAGAGTGTGTGAAATTAAATCAAGGCAGTAGTAATTTAATGTGTTAGATTATAAAAAGTAGTGAGTTGATAGTGTCTGCAATCCTTTGATCAGGCTACAAATGTGTGGAACCTATTGTGGTGGATTTTCTATTGTCTTTCTTTGTTTGTAGGTAGTGAGCCTCCTTCTAGATGATAGTCCTATTTGTAGGTAGTGATCCTTTGAATCTGGACAGTGAGTCCTTTCTGGGTATTGAGCTCTCTAGTTGTGAGATTTTATATTTGGTATTGCATTGCTATTATATTGTTAGTTAATCCTCACCATGGTTTTTCCCTCATTGGGTTTTCCATGTAAATCTGGTGTCTCTGGTATTTTCTTTCTATTATTTGTATTTCATTTTTATACTTAATAACAAATCAAAGTTAAAGTGGAATTGGTTAAGGTCATAAGTAAAATTAATTTGGTACAACTAATTCACCCCCTCTCAGTTTTCTTATGCATTTCAAAATATACATTCTAGTGCCTTCAGTGGGCATGACACCATGAGGAATCAATGAGAAGGTGTCGAGAGGGTCATCTTTGAAAACCTTCATATAATATTTCTTATAAGAAAGTCTAGATCTTTCTAATGATTTCACAACTACAAGCGTTGCAATTTTTCCACACACTGAGCTCTAATGATTTCAAAAAGAATATTTTCACAAACTCACAACAACATAGAAGAGAAAATACATTTTTTCTTTTGTAAAAAACCAAAACTAGGGCTTGCACCTCTTCTCCAAATCGCCTCAAGGATGCTCCAAATTTCTCTCCACTTTATTTGAATTCACAATTGATTAAAAAAACACTTTATAATTTCACTTTATAGATCAATATGATGCCATAATTCACATTAAATGTCATGCAATTCAAAAACCTGATAAAACCTTTCTACTATAGTGAAAAACTCTAATTTCCTTTGCAAATGATTATGCCTGCATTTTTTTTTTTATTTCATTTACATAACCTCTACATATTCAGTCCTTACAACATATACACATGCCAAAAGACTAACACGCTTGAAATGCATGGGGTTTGAACAATTTTCAGTTAAAGGCTCCCCCTAAGAGCATGCTAAGTCTAATTCCTGGAGGAATTATCTGCACCAGACAAGGGCACAGATGCATCTAATGATTTTGGATCTTCTTTATTTTTCCATATCTTGTTCATTTCTTGCTCAACCTCATCTTTTTCAATTTTCTTCATTGGTTCATTCTTCCTTTCCTGATCAGATTTCTTTCCCTTTTTACTTCTGCAAACTCTTGAAATATGTCCTAGTTTGTTGAAATCATAGTAGACAACAATTTTCTTAGTTTTTTAGCTTCCATTAACCCTTGATCTACATTGATTTTATTTGTGTCCAGACTTGTTGCAATTATAACAATAGCCAACAAAAGATTGATTCATTCCACCTCCATTAAACCAACTCATCATCTAATTTTTTCATTCACTAGCTCTATGTCCAACTTTCTTACATGAATTTTTTTTCTTGAAAAGGAACTAAAAAATTGATTTATCCCACTTCTACACTCGGTTGCATGTGACCAAATTTAATACTTGAGAAACAAACACCATTGAAAGAAGGTTACCTTTGAGCATTTGGCTGTCTAATAGGTAGTCTCCTAGTAAAGCTTCTTGAATTTCTTTTATGCTTCCCTTTACGTTGAGTCTTCATAGCTTTTGAACTTTCACCCATTTCTAGTCCCAAACCACCTTTGTCTTTAGATGATTTATGTCTTGCAATCAATTCATTGAGCTTAATGGAGCTTTTTTTGAAACTATCTTCACATAATTTTTTTTTTCTATATTTTTTATTAGGTTTACCACTTCTTGTTGAAGCCTTGATAATTCATCAAACTTTCTTTGTACCACTATATTCAAACAATATTCAATTTTCTTCTTTTCCTCTAACTGCACCTTCTATCCAGTAATTTTCTAATTTTCTTGTTTTAATTGTTCACAAACATCTCTTTGTCTTTCTTTTAATTTGTTCAATTTCTCTTTCAATTTCCAGAAGCATTCATTTGCCTCATCAATATTTTCTTTTAGATCTCTGTTTTCATTTTCAGATTTGTCAAGATCATTAAGAGCTATCCAGAGTTATTATTTATCATTTGTTTGTTCAACCTTTAAGATCTTCCTCAACTTGTTAGGATTCTTTAGAGGAACCAAGCTATGATACCAATTGTTGAATACACAAGATACTGAGAGGGGGGTGAATCAATATCTTCTTAAACTTATTGACAAAAACCATCCAATTATTCCAATGCATATAATAGTAAAAATGAGTAGGAGCATTAACATGACATAAAAGAACACAACACATGAACACCAATTTTTTAATGTGGAAATCCCAAAATAGGAAAAACCATGGTGAAGATTAGCTCACAATATAGTATAACTAGTTATAATATATTTCAAAGTGTGGCTCACTTCCAAGAATCACTATCCAAAATGAGATGCTCACTACCTACACAAATACAATAATAAAACATCTTACAACCAGAATATGAATTAATGAAGTTACACCTAACAAGTGCAGATTCGGTTCCTTTGACGCTCAAAAAACTCGCATACTAGTAGACTTATATTTTCCTTGATATGTATTCACACACTTTTCTTCATCTTCAATCTTCAATCTATCCAATATATATATCTAACTCGTCCACAAGCATCAATTAGGCCAATCTAATTAGATGTAACCCTTATTCACCAAAAAGATAATTGTCGGCTTCAAGCATGTATAAAATATTTCCAAAACAATTAAGCATATAGCATGCTATAACCTATTAATTGGATCTAGTATGTATAGCACATACATTCATAATACAAAATTAATTCACTATACCATCAACTATTTATTAGGTTGATTAGAGATAGACCTAATAAAAAAATACAGCAACAAAACAATGCCAACTTTCCATATGAGCACTTGTACACATGATATCCTGAAATTACATGCTTCAAACATCCAAAAACCATTTCCCAAAATTGCAAGCAACATTGATTACGAGAGGAGAATTGCAGACCAAAAATACCAGAGGGCATTCCTACATACTAGTTTAGAATACCATAGCTTGAAATTGTAATTGCGACTCATATAACATGGTGACATCAATGACAACATAAATTTTTATTAAATATATGTTATTCTTCATTCTTCCAACACTTGCACCTAACCCTAACAACAATACTACTCAGTAGGCCTATACTAATGAGACTATGCAATACCCCTTTATGGGGCAGAGGTGAGTGATGTCCACTTCAAATGAGGAAAGCAACTTGTACCTTCATCCCCTCAAATTATTGAGATGGAGGATGAGGAACCTATAATTGAAGCTTCAAAAAAAACACCTTTGGAACATGAGTCAAATCAATACACCAAACTACCTCAATTCCAAAGCCTCTTTTTCTTGAATGCTTATCCATTCAAAAACATCACACATAGGCTGAGATAAACCTCCTGGGTCAATTAAATGATGTGAGTATGAATATCCACTCATCTAAGCTATCAAAGACATCCCTATTTATACTAAAATTTGTTGGCAAGAGACACTAAAAATGTCAACAGGTGTTGTCATTGATGGAAACCCTATGCATTGATAAGGTACACATATCTTTATTCAAGCCTACCGAAAGCCAGATTGAATTTCAGTCAAGGCAGAATAGGGTATTCGACAACTTAGTAGTCATCGATCCATGCATACATTTAAGGTTACCATTTTGTGTTGCACATCTTAGGAAATGATTATTAAGCTATTATCTATCTTGTGTTCAATGCGCAGTGGCCCATACCAATTATCATAAGAGTTAGGAAATTTGATTGGCATATTCTCAGTTCTTCTTGTATGAAGGTCGAATTTATAAATATATCAAGTCGTAGATGCATGTGAGTTAATTAAATTGAATATCTATATGATTGTATATGTTTGTATGGGTCTTAGCCAAGTTATGGCTGATCATAGAGGATACACATTGTATATTTCTCATTATTTGAGCTGATAGTTGTATTTTTGGTAAAGCCAACAAAGTTTAATTAAATATCAAGTAGCGGATATATATACTTGATCTTCCGTATCATTTTGATAGGAGTACAAGTTGTGTGTGTGTCCAAATTATGAATTAGAGTAGATCAGAGGTGTCAATAAGTGTAGTTTCACTTGTGCATAGAAGATCTATGTAGTGTGTGTTAGCAGAGAAAAATGGTATTGCAAAATTAGTCTGTAAGGCAACAACTCAATTATTGTACTTAATCTAGAATTGTAATCAAGAATTTTAGATGCTATCATCTCAGTTCAAATATTTAGATGGTTTTAATTTGAACACTTTTCTCTGATTAGTGAGCTCTAGGCAGTGCACCTAAATGCAAGTGCATTCCACTTTTGTAATATTCATTTTGAGTATACTCAGAATCATACATGTGGATTGGCCATCCACCATGGTTTTTCCCCTAACAGGGTTTCCACATAAAAATCTTGGTGTTATGGTGTTGTGTTTAATTTTTGTTTATGCATTACTAATGAATGTTATTAATCTTGTGAAGTTAAATATTGTCAAAGTTATTAAATTTCGCAACACTAATTCAGCCCCCCTCTCAGTGTTCCTTGTTTCCAACAATTGGTATCAGAGCTAGATCCTTAAAAGAAGAAGTCTAATAGCTTGGGGAGATCTTGGAAATAATTCCAATGGATTATGACAGCGTTGAACAAATTATGGTAGCTATAGATGATCCTTATCAATCAAAAGATGAAGTCCATAAAATTCAATCTAATCTTAAGGATACAAAAAAAATCATTGAGTCTCTAAAAGACAAGATCAACAAATCAAGAGACAAGAGAAAGGAACTCTACGATCATATTCAATAGAAAGAGAATAAGAGCACTGAAGACAAACAGACAAGGAAAAATATTGAAAGAGAAGAATGAAGAATGTGAAAAGATTACCCAAGAGAATGCAATCTTTAAGATTGAAATGAAATCTATCATGATGAGACTAACCAAAGAGATTGAAGACAAAAATAAGAATAAAGAAAATCTGACTCAATCCCTGAAAGAAAAATATGAGGTATGTAGTCATTTGGATGATGAATTGGAAGTGTCAAGAAACAATGAGGAAACTCTTGAAAGAAAACTAGATGATCTCAGAAATGAACTTAGTGTTGAAAATGAATACAAAGAAAATTTCAAATATAGTTATTCCATGCTTAATGAATTGATTGATAATCAAAGGACTCATGAAAAAAAAAGGTCTTGGATATATAGAAGGGGAAAGCTCAAAAGTTGGACAAAGAAATCCTAGTTAGAGGAATTTAGGAAAAAGACAATTCAAGCAAGGAAGTCAAATGAACCAACCTAGAAGGTATCCAATAAGACAACCTAAAGCTCAGAAGTTCAATGGATACTGTTTTAATTGAAAAAAAATTGGACACATGGTTTCTCAATGCACAAGTAGGATGAATCAAAATGGTCCACACTTCTCAGGTCAATGTTTCAATTGTCACAAGTTTGGTCATAAGTCAAATGAATGTAGAAGCATGATGAATCAATTTCACAGAAGTGTAAGATGTTACACATGTAATCAAATTGGACATACTCCCAAAGAATTTAGATCAAGAGGAAACCAATGGAACAATTCTCCTGGAAAGAGAAATATTGTATGCTACAACTGCAACAAGTTCGATCATACTGCAATACAGTGCTAGAACAAAAAAGGTCTGATAAATCATAAGAGAGATATGCAGAAGGATGTGAAAGGAAAAATAAATATCACTATATATGAAGTAAGGAAGAAAATGTAGAAGAAATGGGTGAAGAAAGAACCATCTGTTGAAAAAAGTGTGCCTGCTCCAGAACCTGCCTCTGGGAATTAGTCTCAGGACCCTGACCAAGGGGGAGAATTAAAGTAAATCAGATGAACCCCTAACCGGAAAGTGATATCGGATGTGGATATACTTAGTAGATGCAAAAATAATCAGCGAACACTACTGAAATCATTACCACAAATGACATGTCAAATTAGAGGTTCATAGATGATTTATTTGTCACTGTGTATAGATATAGTGCAACTGGATGTATTAGAGAAAGTGCATTTATTGTGAAAAAAGGTTTAGGTATACAAGTGATAAAAGGGCACTATTACTCCTCATTTTTCACTTTTCTATCTCTAGTGAAAAAGGTTGGAGAGCTTTAGGTGACCCTAAGGCGAATTGAGGTGAAAAACAAGTGTGAAGGTGATTCAATGATTAATCTCGTGTCTGGCAAAAAAAGGGTATTTACCAAGAACTCGGTTGTTTTGATTTGCAAGATGAATACTCCTTTAGTGGTCGAAGTTAAGGAAAGACCCCATCCCCAATTTAAATTGTACCCTCTCAAATCTTTAAAGATAAACCCACTAGGGGCATTTTTGTTAGTTATGCATGGAGTAATGCATATAGAGGATATTAGGGTTTATATACATGTAAATATTGAGGATTTGGGAAGAAATCAACTTATGGATTTGTACAATAATCATATAGTTGATAAGGATTTCAGTACAAAACCAGAACATCAAATCCTGGAATCGAAGAAATTTATCTCGATGGTTAAATTTCTCGTGTTTATGGAGTCACAGTGGGTCTACTATGTATTGAGGCGAGTACATGCCGAATTCATGTGGCTTACTATTCCCTTCAAAATCACCATGGAATCCATTAGTGTAGTAACTAGTTTAAATTCTTCCAGTGGCCTACCTATCCTAAAGTCAGTGAAAAATAAAATTGTCACCGACACCACAGGCTCAACATATGATAGAAGAGAAATGACTATTGATGATATTGAGGACATAAATTCAGGTTTTCATCTATGGTAATAGGCTATAAGATTTACCATTCTAGTCGTGAAAACTCTGTGTCCAGTATGACAATTTACACCGCCTTCCAAATGATCAAAGAAAGCATGGAATACGATCTCTGTGAATTATTAAGAAGCTAGTTGATGGAAAACCTTGTAAAGATTAAAAAAAAAAGGACAAGAAGAATTCCTTAAAATACGACAGAATGCTTCTATTTCTATTTTTTTATTTCATGGAGGAAGTTCTAGGTGTTGGAAAATTTCAATGGCAGAAGGACATTCTGGTAGGTGAATAGATCTGAAACCTATTGTTCAATTTCACATATATGAAAACCAAAAATTCAAAAATCTAGGGTTATTTCAAAACCTTTCAAACAAGCATGAAAGCAAGGGAAAGAATTCCCACTTCCATTGTGGAGAAATACAAAGACTCAATTTCCTTCATGGTGAAAATTGATCAGTGTCTGATGGAAGCAGCTGATCCAAGAACTATTTGGATCATGTTGATGGGATATGAGGTCGATGAAAATATTTTGGACATGTATGCTCAACATCTATTAAGCAAATCTCGAGATCCATCCAAAGAGAGATTTGGCACTTATGTAGAAAAGAATATCCAAATCCAAAATGAGCTCAAGAGACCAGCTGCAACTAAAAGAATGAGAAAAGAAGTTGAAGTTATTGCAAAAATTTTGGGTGTATCTATGGAGTAACTAAGTGCAATCAGAGAGAAAAGGGAGAGAGATGCAACAACAGGGCTTATTGCTAAAATGGGAACAAAAGCTCAATCATCTAGTCTGGAAGCACAACCTACCCAAATTAGAACAACCAGAAGATCGAAATCTCACTCAACTCCTTCAGTGAAATTCGCTCCTATAAAAGGTGAAGGAAAAAGGTCTGGAAAGGAAGCACAAGCAAAGAAGGGAAAAAGAAAAAGAGTCTACATTTCTATTTATGATGATGAGGAAACAAAACCTAATGAAGGTGTCAAAGAGATCAAGAAACAAGGTACTAAGGAAACTTCAATACCAAAACCCTCTGGCACAGATACTCAGGCGAAGAAGAAGACCAAAATTGATGCACTTGGTATGTCTATTGACCAAATTGAAAAAGAAATAATTTCAGATGGAAATCTTAAACTGCTCTCTCAATGGTATGAATGTTTCTTTGAGTCTAATAAAAGGATTTTAGAAGAAGCTACGATAAAGTACATGAATACCTTCAACAAAGTTTTGGTTGAAATTATGTCTAGCCTCCCAAAAAGTTTGTATAACATTTTGGAACCAAGGAGATTAAGTTCTCTAACTAAAGAAGAAAGAATGCGAAAAAGATATCTTGCAGAACTATGGAAGAAATAAAAGAATTCCTGAAGAAAGCTAAGAAGTAATTCCGAATCAAATCAAGGGTAAATAAAATGAAAAGATGAGGTCACTCAAGAAACTCATCAAATTATGAAAGAGCTGCTATTGAAAGAAAAAAATCAAAATTGTGTCTAAGGAGACTCATGCAGATAATGTCTCATCTAATTCAGGTCAAGATGAAGAAGTAGAAATCTCACTTTCAGAAATAAACATAGAATTTGATACAAATGTGAATGCACAAGTTAAATCAGTAGAGAATACCTAAAGAGAGGTTGAAAGATTCAACCAAGGAAACACTAATTAAGGAGGAGGACAATTTAAAAGCCACTTCTATGGCAAAAAGAGACACTACTGAGTTTGTACAGAAATTCTTGGTCACATAGAAGGAGGAACTAGATCCAGAATTGGTTGGAGGTCCTATTCACTTGTCTACTTTAAGCCCAATTCAAAAAATGAAAGTAGTAACGATTGCTCAAGCTCATGCCAAAGAAGAGCTACTTCAATCACACATTGGAGATAGTAAACTACTGAACCTGACATTCTGAGTATTGGAGAGGATAATGCCATCTTATGTAAAATATCAGGCTAGCTCATCCTCCTATGAATTAAAAAGGCTAATAAATTCAGTTGGAACTCATTTTGAGTCATTAGAAAAGTCAGCTATGGAAAAAGTGTAGAAAGAGTTCAATGATAAGAGGTTCCGAAGAGTAAAAATGTTGATTGCTCAAGACAAAAACTATTTAACTACATGCATTAAGAATTTGTAGGATGCTTTATCAGAAGGTGGGAAGATCTATAAATCTTATCTATCTTTTTCAAAATTCACAGAGGAAAATGAAAGGAAGATAAAAGACTTGAAATACAAGATAAATGCTATCTCTAAAGCATTTGATTTGATAGACTCTAGCATTGGGAAAGCATAAGGAGAAGTTATGTATCTGCTCAACAACCTAAAAGGTTTGCAACATGAAAATGAAAAAAATATTTCCAGAAGTTGTAAACTCTGAAGCATAATTTATCCCAAACCTGACATACTATCAAGTGCTCTGAAAGAAGGAGAAGAATATATGAGAGTTGTTGATCTGACCAACCTGGAGACCACAGAATCACAATCTTACTTAATATGTGGTCACATCACAATCTTGGAAAGCCTGAAAAATGTTTGGGATGTAAATCTGGTGCAGCTAAAGAAATATTTTGCTGACATCTTTCATCTCATGTAAGGTATAGTCTTTGCACAACAGTGTTTGGTGAATTAACCCATTTTTGGCATGTGATCCCCATCTTTTCCATTGATTTCAAGGGGGGAGAAGAAGTGAAGTGAAAAATGCTAAATCATCTAAGGGGGAGAATTGCATTTTTGAGTTTTTGGTAGCAGTGCAGTCTATCTTGGTATTTGGTCTGACACTTAGTCATTTTTCACTAAGTGTTGCAATTAATGCCAAAGGGGGAGATTGTTGGCAAGAGACACTATAACTGTCATCAAGTGTTTTCATTGATGGCAACCCTATGCATTGATAAGGTTTTCATATCTTTATTCAAGCCTACCGATAGTTAGATTGAATTTAGTCAAGGTAGAACAGGGTATTCGACAGCTCAACAGTCATCGATCCATGCATACATTTCAGGTTACCATTTTGTGTTGTGCATCTCAAGAAATGATTATTACTTAGGTATTATCTATCTTGTGTTAAATGTGCAGTGGCACATACCAATTATCATAAGAGTTAGGAAATTTGATTGACGTATTCTTAGTTCTTCTTGTATTAAGGCTGAATTTATAAATATATCAAGTCATAGATGTATGTGAGTTCATTAAATTGAATATCTATATGATTGTATGTATTTGTATGGGTCTTATCCAAGTTATCTCTGATCATAGAGCACACACATTTTATATTTCTCATTATGTGAGCCAGTAGTTGTAATTTTGGTAAAGCTGACAAAGTTTAATTAAATCTCAAGTAGCAGATACATATACTTGATCTTCCATATCATTTTGATCTAGGAGTACAATTTGTGTGTGTGTGTCTAAATTGAGAATTAGAGTAGATTAGAGGTTCAGATAAGCATAGTTTCACTTGTGCATAGAAGATCTGTGTAGTGTGTGTTAGCAGAGTAGAACGGTATTGCAGAATTAGACTATAAGGAAGAAACCCAATTATTGTACTTAATCTAGAACTGTAATAAAGCATTTTAGATGCTATCATCTCAATTCAAATCTTCAGATGGTTTTAATCTGAACAATTTTCTTTGAGCAGTGAGCTCTAGGTAGTGTGCTTGAATGCAAGTGCAATCCCTTTTTGTAATCTTCATTTTGAGTATACTCAGAATCATACTTGTGGATTGGCCATCCACCATGGTTTTCCCCTAATAGGGTTTCCACGTAAAAATCTTGGTGTTATGGTGTTTTGTTTACTTTTCTATTTATGCATTATTATTGAATGTTATTAATGTTGTGAAGTTAAAGATTGCCAAAGTTATTAAATTGCACAACACTAATTCACCCTCCCCTCTCAGTGTGCCTTGTTTCCAACAAAATTATGAGAGGCCTTTGTCTTAAGAAACCAGGGGGAAAAGGAAGGATCCTCAGATAGTCCATGTCTTGGGAAACCTTGGTGATATCATGATAGGAAACATTATTTTTGTTAAATGCATAGACCTTGGTAGTCCAATATTGTACATCAAGATTAATGGAACCCTTATCAAGAACACCTTGATAGAATTAGGGGCATCAATTAATTTTATGAATAAAGAAAAAATGCAGTTACTTCAGTTAACCAACCTTAGACCTACACAAACTATTTTGAAGTTGGTTGACAAGTCAACAATCAAGCATGAAGGAATCATTGAAAATTTAGTTATTACATTGGATTCTTGGGACTATCCTATTGATTTCATAGTTTTACAACCAAAGGTTAATCTTGTAGGGTACCCAGTCATCCTAGGAAAACCATGGTTAGCTATAACTAATGCATTAATTAGTTGTGGGCATGGAAATATGATAATATCCAATGGGACATTGACCAAGAAATTAGTCTTCTATCCTCTAGCAGAACCTTTTGCTGATCTTGAACAAATTGTTTGGCCCACCTTGGATGAGGAAGATAATTATTCCCTATAGACATTGATTACCGTAGAATGCAACCCCCTATTGGATGATCAAGATGAAGATGAGATCATTGCTCACATACGAGTATGTGCAGGATCATGATGAGCAAAAAAGTGGCGATATGTAAGTGATATGATGACCCATGTGGTTGACAACTTTTTTCAACCCAAAATTGATGAAACGAAAAGGGTTTTTAAAAGAGATTCTCAGCTTTCCACCAATATAAATTATGCTTTACTTTTAATTTAAAAAATAATTGTTTCTCATTTTCTATTTGAATTACGACTAAAGTCCTAATTGATATGTTGATTGAAAAACATCTATACCTTTCAAACAGTATCACATATTTTGAATCTGAAACATGAGTCACATTCTATGCTTCACATAGTATAGGATTAAATAATAATAATAATTTCATGAAGTTTTGACCAAGTTAAAGTGGTCATACATACGAGTTTTTATATTTTTTTAAAGTTGTAATAAAAAAATCATAATTAATTATTTGCTTGGAAAAATATTAGAAAAAAGTATGCATCACATCGAGACATGAGTCCTCTACTTATATCTAGAATCTTATAAAAAATATTATCATTTTATTGTGGTTAGGGTGGTCAAACAAACACCTACTTCTTATTTTCTCCTTGAAATTTAAGTACTACTGCATTGAAATTTAAAATTTTCACCAAATAGATTTAAAAAAAATAAAACCTAGTAGTTTAGAAACTGTACATTCAATTTGCTACATATTCTATTCTTACATCTTTTTAAAATAATATAGATAACTTATTCAAATTTTTACGTCAAGTTTCCTAACTCTGATTTTTTGAATTTTCATTGCCACTTAAGGGCCTATTTTTTCCATGATGATCTTGCACATACCCATACTAAATAATGACTATATAAGGATCCTACAATAATAGGGTTGTCTCGCATGCCTACAAGACCCCCTACAGTGTATTATACCCACACATTCCTCAGAAGAAATATCCTATAATTTTCATTCCTTACTACCCCTACAGTTCATACCAATCATTCCTAGCCTTGAATTCTCATCTATGCAATAATCATCAAAGGATTTAGAAGTCATGCCAAGAAAAAATTTGGACATAAAAAATGCCTTGAGCAAAGAGTAGCAAAATTTCCTGCACACAGTGTTGTAGGTACACACAATTACATAGGCATGGGATTACCATGATATGAAAGGCATAGGTCTTGACTTATGTATGCATGGGTTCTATATCAATTATGGTTATAGATCCATTAGATAGCCTCTGTGACAAATGAACCCTTCCTTGAGAGAAATAGTTAAAGATAAACTTTAGAAATTCCTTGATGTAGGCTTTAATTATCCTATATCTGATAGTCAATAGGTCTCACCTTTGGTCATTGTTCCCAAGAAATGTGGAAAGTGGAGAGTTTGTGTGGATTATAAATAATTGAGCATAACCACTAGGAAGGACCACTTTCCATTTCCCTTTATAGATCAAGTGCTTGATTCTTTAGCTGGAAAAAAGTTTTTTTAATTCCTAGATGGTTTTAGTGGTTACAATCAGATAAAAATTTCTCCAAAACATCAAGACAAAAATACATTCACATGTCCTTGGGGTACTTATGCCTACTCTATTATACCCTTTGGTTTATGCAATTCTCTAACTAATTTTTAGAAGACAATGCTTAGAATCTTTTCTAATTATTCTCATGACTGTATGGGGATATATATGGATTATTTCACCACATATGGAGAGACTTATGAAGAAGCCCTCAAAAATATGGAGAAGGTATAAAAAATATGTAAAGAACACAACCTATCACTCAACAATGAAAAGTGCTTTATGATTATGACATAGGGCATTATTTTAGGGCACTTTATATCTAGAGTAGGGATTCAGGTTGATCCACGTAAAATAGAAATTATTTATACATTACCTATTCCATAGAAGTAAAGAGATATCATAGTTTTCCTTGGCCATGCAAACAACTATAGAAGGCTTATTAAATATTTATTAATATTTTTTCACCATTGTTTGTTTTGCTAAGTAAAGACATTGAATTTAAGTGGACATTAGAGTGCCAACACTCCTTTGAAGAGTTGATGAAAGCCTTTGCTCAAGAACCTATTTTGAGGGGGCCAAATTGGATCTTACCTTTTCATATACATATAGATGCTTTAGATTTTTCCATTGGAGCAATTTTGGGTTAGAAAGAAGGTAAAAAAGAGTATGCAATTTACTACATTAGCAAGAATCTTCAAGGAGTAGAGTTGAATTATACTGTTACTAAAAAGGAGATGCTAGCAGTGGTATATTCCATCAATAAATTTAGGCATTATATCACTATGGTATTTAGTTTTTGTCCATATAGATCATACAAATATCATATATCTTATAAAAAAACCTATAGTAGGAAGATTAGTTAGATGGTTGTTCCTTCTACAAGAATTTGATATTACAATAGTAGACAAAATTGGTAAAGATAATGTAATGATATATTTTTTGTCAAGATTGCCAACATAATCAACTGAAGGGGTAGTGGATGATTCATTTCTAGATGAACACTTTTTCTCTTTTAATATACATGTAGCATGATATTCTAACTAGAAAATTATTTAGTAATAGTTTAGATTTGACCCCACTTTTCTCTAGGGGAAAAGAGATAGTTCATGTTGGATCTCAAAAATGCAGGTTAAAAATCCTGAGAGGATGTCAGGCTCTATGATCAAACTTGCAACTTTCTTGAACCAATTAATGGAGTTAACCTATATGGTTGATGACTCCCTACACTTCAGGCTCTCCTAAACCTAGGTGGGTGGACCTTGATAACTAAAGTAGATTTAGAGTTGTATGACTTAGTTGAATTTATGGATCTATCCATAGTAGCATAAACTGGAATAGATGAATGCTTACTAAGTACTCCTACTAAAATTTAAAATGTGAATGTATGGATAAAATTTTATGGGATTCTAAAATGAAATGGGTAAGACCAATGCCTAATTTTGTTGGGTTAATGGAGTCCAGAGGTGAATGATAAGTGACTTAATTACTGGATACAATTCAAATTTCTTGGCACTTGTGATTGCCTATGCCTTGTATAAACGTGTAAGGATGTAACTATCAAACTATTCTTATCAATCCAAATGATTCTTACCAGGTTACTATGATTAATTAATAGGAAATTTTAGTGCTTCCTTGAAGGAACTAGTTAATTGAATCACACAAAAGCAACAAGTGTGCTCTGACAAATCAAATACTTTTGATTTGAATAACAAGATAGAACCAAACTGGAGACAGTGTGATAATTTTATTGATTATAGGGATCTTCTTATCAATGCAAATAACACTTCTAGATTACTATGATTGACTAGAAGGATTTTAATTATTTTGAAGAAACTGATTAATCCCACCACACAAGAACAAAAAATGTGCCTTGAGAAATTGAATATATCCTTGATACACCAATTTAAATAATAAGGAAATATTAAGTTGGAGAGAACCAAATTATCGTATAGTTCAACAAATAATTGACACTAAACCTTTTTGATCACCAAATTAAATCTTCTTTTCCATTATATAATTCCAAAATATTTTTCAATTCATAGCATAACGTTTTGTTTCAGCAATTGATCAACCTATCCAGCTATTGGTGACTTCCTAACCTATTGCCTATATGCAAAATCTAATTCTAATTATTTCTTCATTTGATTTCACCTAATATATTTACATTACATATTCTAGGGTTATGACCCTTCATATCTCTTCCATTGCAGCGCTTCACCTTATTTTAATAAAATGCCTTCAAATTAAAATACTTTAATCTCTATTCCCGTGAAAATAATAATATTTCCCCTTTTGTATTTATATTTTCACCAAAAAAATATCTCCTTCAAATAATTACCAATTACCTACTCTCACAGTTCCTTTGATAAAAAATATTCCACCCCCTAATGTAAATATTTTATAAATTTTACCTTTTGTACATTTGTGGGTAAAATAATTAATCACCTTATAACTCCCTTTGTTAAAATATTTCATATTTTAGTGAAAATACTTTACTTTATGAATAAAATACTCACCTTCACCTTTATTAAATAAGTCCTCAATTTATTACTCCAACAATTTCAATATTTAAATCTCTTTTTAATTTTTACCCATATAGAATTCTTTTTAATATTTTACATCAGGCCTCAAAATTTTGGCCTAACAAGCCCCATCGAAGAGACATTTCTTTTCTCTTCTTATAGTAGAGTGTCTTCTCGAAAAACCCTTATCGGTGTAACCAATACAGTTGGAAAGACCCAAAGAGCCTACACCGATTGTTCATCTAACTCCGATGAATTTAGGGTGGCTTCTCTAGTGTGTTGGTTTTACTGCTTTATCTTCTCTAGAGATGGGGAATCTCTTTAGATTACCTGCTAATCATTCCCAGCGAGCTTGAGGTCTTCTTTGATGGCAGGTCTAGCCCCGATATTCTTCTCGCCACACTCTTTTGGCACTTGAATTTCATTCTTCTTATCATTTTTACTGATTATCTTGGAGTCTAGAAGGATTTGCTTGATTGATTTAATCAATATCTATAGACTTTCTTTGTCCTCCTCCATTATGAACATCTCACAAAATGTCAAAGAAATAGGGTTGCATAGGAAACTCATTATTGTTTTTATTTCTATTAAGAAGCATTTTAGAAACTATTTGCACAGTCTGTTCTCCATTATTAACACTTTTGATAGTGGCACCTAACAGGGTAAGTGTGTCTTGTGCAAGTTGTCATAATTTTTTTTTATCTTCCACAACAAGTATATACATGCCTTCAAACTACCGAATGAAATATCCTCTCAAAAATAGCTTCCTTGAGTTGGATTGTGCTAATCTAAAAAAAATTCCTTCGTTCCCATTATTGTGCATCGAAAGACATGATATAGTCTCACTTTTCTTGAAAGTCTCTATAAACTCCATTTTGTGTGCAATCATATATCATTCGATTTGATGAGATCATACCTTTGAGGCATTTCACTAGGAAATTTTCATAATATTCTATTAAGTTTCTTGTAGCATCTACCTTCATAATGATAGATACAAGTTAAAACATATGGCCACTGAGAATATTCATTATTTTAATAGAGTACTATTGAATTCTAGGTGGTATATCATAGCGCACATATTCAAGCAACACAACGATATGATGGTTTTCATGGGAAACTATGACATCTAATAGTTATTATAAGGAATGCCAATAATATACAAAGCATTAATCTCTTTCCAGGGCAAGAAGAACAATTTCAAGGAAAAGATGCACAACCTTCTCTAAGCTTGAGTCATGAAGTTCGCTGCCACGATCCTAGAAGTTCATTTGAAGATTCATATTCTTGATAGAAGAAAATCCATAATAGATGCCTCATCACTGTGACATATTTTCTCATACAATGTGTGTTATTGATTGCTTTATCAAGCATATAAATTATCCTTGGCAAACAATCCACATCATTTAGAAAAATTGTAGATATAATAACCTTGGATTTAAGAATCGAATTCTTCTTTCTCACTTTCTACACTACTCTAAACCTTGAAAAATGAAGACACCAAGAATCTTCCCCTAGGTTTCCTATCTTCGAATGAATTCATTTGAATTTAAAAATTGCCTTAGAAAATGGCATATTTTCCTTCAACTTTATACTCAAGTTTTATGCTTTATCAATCTCTCTTTTATTTAAAACATTTTATATAAACATGACCAATAATATCCTATAAGCTGCTTCAATTCTATGTTTTCAGGTGACATCTTATCTCTTACAATCATTCCATCCATAATCTGAAATGCATGATATCTAGAATAGGGAGCTATCAAACTTTGCTTCTTTGTGATTAAAATAAGTCAATGACCCTCCAAAACTACCTTATAGAACTGATCAAATGATCTCCAAAAGCCATGAAATTTCACCAGTATGTTAATTGATGGTAGGGGAGTGTGGTTGTAGGGTGGACTTGCATGAAGTGATCAGGATTGAAAACTATTAGCACTCAAAATTCCTTACTTGGTATTTTATACAAACTGCACTGTCAAAAGTCAATTGAAACCCATCAACTTACCATTTTGAAGAAACATCAAACTTGATTCTAGGAGGCTATAACTTTGGATATTATCTCATTTAAGCCACATGAACTTGTAGGAAAAAGGGTTTTTCTTCAACCTTCTTCCTTTACAAAATATCAAACATCAAACTTGACCTTTTTTGTAGCATTTTGGAAGTCCAGTCTTCAAACTGAGTAAAACCCATTTGGATTTCATTTTGGAAAAATATCAAACGATGCTCAGAAGTGTTGAAAATTGATATGGAAGCATATTGATATGGGGAGAATTAAGAGGACCGATTATTTTTTCACGAAACCCTTTCAATTGCTTAATATTGTAGATAACAAACCTTTGTAGATTTGATTGTGTAGACAACAAACCTTTGCAGAACCCTTCAACTTGGCCTTTTGAAATATCGTCAAAATTGATTGTGAAAAGCTTAACATTGGAATGCATACTCATATATTTTAGATAAATATTTTTTCAAGTTGAATTTGCATGGAACTACTATGGCTTCAAATTGTGATTTTTTAAAGCGGATCTTTTGAGTAGACTTTTCAACTATACTTCTAAGTGCTGAAAATCAAATTTTACATATGGGAACCTAAAATTTGCATGAAATTTTAGGCTCTAGAAGCAGCTCCATCTGGGGATGTATGCCCCCTATGGGCATAGCAAGAATCTAGGTCTTCAGGAGAGCAAACCACGTGTTTTATCCATTGTGAAAGACTCAAAACTCTTTTCTATCGTGAACTGATATGGTTTTTTGAAAAAATCACACCACAGTGTTAGAAACCAAGATCAGACATGCAAGCCAGAATACCTTCCACAAAAGAGAAAATCAGAAAAAAGCAAAGCTTTGCATGAAATGTGCAAATTGATATTATTCAGGAATTCAAAGATTACAATGAGATCATTTGCTTTATAAAAGCAAAGTATGCAATCCTAATGTTGACCTAAAATAACTCAACTAAATAAAGCATACTTATTAATTAAGTAAACTAATTATTACCTAAGCAAAACCTAAGTAAAGTTATGCAAGTGCAATTAAATATTAATTACACTAACACCCCCCCATAAGTGCAACTTAGGGAGACTAAAAATGCATGCACCTAAAACTAAGATGAATGAAAGAAAGCATGAATGGGTCCCGAAAACAAGGCCTGATCAGGTACCCATGTACAAATGCAATAATGAGGTAGAGAAGGAAAACCTAGTGGGACAACCCCCCCTACAATGCGATGACTGTTACAAAGAAGCACTGGAAGAACATTGTGGAGTAACATTGGAACCGCAATCCGGCAAGCAAGGAAAGATACTTTTGTCTACAAGAAACCATATCAGAATCATAATATGCAACAACAAACCCGATGCCATGGAACACTCGAACACTCCAAACTGGAACAACCCTAGAATCCATAAAGCAATAGTAGATGATATGATGATGACAAAATCTAGAAGCCATGAATCTTGATGCCAATGCCAAACTGAGACTAAAATTTTTCCATGGGAACAAGTACCATAAAGACTCAGGAACATTAACCATAAATTTAGTGGCCCTCAAACTGAGATGGATCCGAAATGAATCTGATATGTGTCAAGCTAAGACAAAAAAGTAGCCAAAAGAAACTAAGAAACCAGATTACAACCCATGTGAGTTGTCATCAAAACATGATGAGGATCAAAGTGCATGCACACTCTAATTATGCAAAACCTAAGTAAAGTTATGCAAGTGCAATTAAATATTAATTACACTCACACACAGTTGATGGCACAAGGCTGCAAAAAAAGAAAGGCCCCTACTTTCCTCTGTCATACACCTTGTTTTGATATGAGCTCATCAAATTCCTCTTGAAAACATTCATGCAATCTTCCCTATCACTACCATTGAAAACTTTCAAAATAACTCCACTTTCATTGTTGCTCTCATTTCTTTGTCTATTATGTAGTTCATTAACTCCATTATCATGTGATAAATGTTTTTCAACATACACTATGTATGCACATTCATTGCAAAATTTCTCATTATTTTTCTCACTATCATGTGTTGTAAAATGATCTCCCAGCTATACTGAGAATTCACAATCAAAATGCTTCTTGTGTAAGTCTAAATTTTTTGTCACATCAACAGCCTCTAAGACAATCAGAGCTGAAACATTTTCTATTTCCTCTATGTCGTTGATTGGTAGTGACAAAAATTCTTGATTCATATAGTCATTATTTTGCACATTTGAACCAATCAATGTCAAACATTCAACATCTTTAATATGCGAACCAATATCTTTCTCAAAGGTCTCTAATTTTGATTTATATATCTCCTCTTGAATAGGGATAGACATGTCAGTTTCAATTTCTTTCCCTTCATTGTTACACAAAGTGTTTTTATTGTCAAGGCAAATTCATGTGTTGAATATAAACCTTTTGAATCATTCTTATGTTTGTATTTTTGGTATTCAATTGTTAGTATATTTGAAATTTATTCACTACTAAGTGAACATGCCTCTACATCCATATCATTTTTGTTGTATTCTTCTCTTTTCTCATCATCAAAAATTGGTAGTTCAAATGCATCAATCTCATACTCATTTTCTGGACAACTTGGTACATCATCCTGATTATCAGAAAATACCTCATCCTCATCATAAAGTGGATTTGAATACACATGAAAATCTTGTTCGGGAACACCTTGGAAAAAATTCATTTGAACTTCTTCTATTACTTGCTCATACAATGGATTTGAACAAAATTGAAAACAATTTTCAAGTGTACAAAATGGTTGAATCTTTGAAAACCTACAAAATGGTGCTAAAACCTGCAACAAAAAGCCAAAAACACCTGCAACAAGAAAGATCCAACTCTAAAATTCTTCAAAATATGTCAAAATAGGTCAGGTTCACCAATGTAACAAAGGGAAATTTCTATGGTTAGCAATGTAATATGCAGAACATAAAAACCCAAAGTATGGTAATGGAGTGCATTGGAATAGATGAACAACCTCAAAGGTTGTCTTCATCCTCCATGACTAACCTCCATTACACCTTCTAAATTTGCTGAAATAAATAACTTGCCCTCAGATTTACAAAGAGCAAGTCAATAGAAATGACAAGCCCTAAGCAAACATTGAAGGATTTGATAAACTATATGCTATACTATGCCCTAATGCAACTAGTAAGCATCTAACATTTCTAAATATCAAATGAAATCTAAATTATGCTATGCTAAATGAGAATAATAATGCTATGAAATGCAAACAATTCTAAAAATGCAAAGGACAAGAGATGTAAGAGATGAAATATGTGAAAATGACGAGATAATAATGGATAGTCAGTGATAAGAGATGAGACAAAATTGACATTTTATAGAAAATTCAATTTTGTATGGACAGGTGAGATTAAAGACTGATAAATGACCTAGAATCTATGGACAAGATTCAATATGAAAACCCACAATTAGGGTTAGGGCAACATTAGGTCAAATTCAAAATGAATGAACAAGATTGATTTTAAGAAAAATCAAATCAAGGGTTGACAATGCATGTGACAAGGCACACAAACCGAAATTGTTGGAGAATCAAATAATAATTTAAAATTATTTAATTCAAGAGGGGTTGTTGACTTTTTAAATTAAAAAACTATTTTAATTCAAAAAGGGTGGGGTCATGTGACAGTAAATAATTTAAATTAAATTATTTACATAAGAAGGGATTTTTAAAGAGGGACTTATTTTAAATAAATAAGATTTATTTAAAATGAGCACAATAAAAGAGGAGAAATTAAATAATAAAATTATTTAATTTAGGTGGTGGGACTTATTTTAAATAAATAAGATTTTATTTAAAATGAGGAGAATGTGAAGATGGCCATAATTAAATAAATAAAAGAATTTATTTAATTACAAGAGGACTTTAAATTAGAGACATATTAAATAAATAAAGTTATTTATTTAATAATCAAGAAGACATAATGGACAAGGATAATTAAATAAATTAGGAAATTTATTTAATTATAGAAAGACATTAGACAATTAGTGACGTAATTAAATAAATAAATAAAATTTATTTATTTAATAATCATGAAGAATAAAAAAGATATGAATTAATTAAATAATCATGAATTATTTAATTAATAGTCGAATGTGGACCAAGGACATAATTAAAATGTCTTAATTATGCTAGGAAGAAAGAGATTAGAAATAGAGCTTGCAGGCCTAGGTCATTTTTATGTGTCTACATTTGCCCCTCTTTGTCATAATGCAGCTTGTCGCATTGTGGCAAAGAAAATAAGTCAAACATATGCCCCAGTGCAAGATAAGATGAGGAAGAATGACGAGGAGGGTTGCGATATGCCCCCTCGGGAGGACAGATGGGTTTCGAGAATACGGGTGTGCTCTCGAAATGAATGAGAAGACTAGAAGACGATAGAACAAGAAAGTGTTAGTGAAAATCCATATGGATGATGATATGAATGCAATGCCTATATGAGATGCATGTTAGTTCCTATATCAAATCCTTCAACGTTTACCATAGGACTTTAATATTTATTGCTCTTTAATCATCATTGGGCGAAAATGTCATGATGGCCGACAAACACTATGATATGACATAAATCAAGGTGTGCAAGGTCGAACCATCACGTAAGACAAGCAGTCACAGACAAGGATGATCATGATGCATACTAAGAGCGCAATTGCCCTAGTCCTTTTGTCATAACCAACCACAAGCAGAAAAAGACAAGGACAAACCATGAAACATCGTTGCTTCTCTAAATCTTGTTTCCAGGACATCCTCGAGAAACTAGCAACATGATTGCCAAAAGAACAAAAATAATGCCACCATCATGAGACATCGTTGTTTTTCTAAATCTCGTAGTCAGGACATCGTTGAGAAACTAGTAACATGAGTGTCAAAAGATAAGACAAACGTCATGAGACATCGTTGTTTCTCTAAATCCTGTTGTCGAGATCTCATTGAAAAACTAGTAACATGATGAAAAGGCCAAAGACAAGTGCCAAGTATTTGCCAAGTGTTTTAAGATCAAGGTTGCCAACTGTCGAGCGATATCGAATTCAGGAAGGACACATCCTGAATGACATTGATACCGAGGAGATCAATTCTCAGGGTGACGAGAATCCATCAAAATGCCAGATGATGAGGACAATGCTTAGGAAGGACACATCCAAAAGCATAAAGAAATGACAAGAGTTTCTCTTTAGAAGGACACATCTGAAGAAAAGCCCAATGTTTGCCAGGTTAAATGTCTTGATAGAATTTGATTACATGTTCTCACTGACATGCTGAAAAAGTTGATAAAACTGATTGCTGATAGAATGTTCGCTTGAGATTTGATAGGCGATTTGTTTGATTTGAAGATTGTTTGACGTGTGTGAAAGTGTTGTGCCATGACCCCTAATGGACTGACCTAGTGCGGCCTCGGGGGCTCATCGATTGATGGCCTTGCCTACGTCGTGCACTCAGAGACCTCGTAGTTCGACACAAGCAATGACCTTGTCCAAAGGACAAAAGTTTGAATCATGATTTTATTTTGACAAACCTAGAAAGACTGACCTAATGTCTCGGGGATTCAAAGATGAATCTTGCCTACGTAGCAAATGCACAGAGACAACGTAGTTCGGACATGGACAAAGACTGACTGATGCAACTGACTAGATTGACGGGACAAGCATTGATTCTGACTCTGTTTTTGGAATTTTGACATTGATTTGGATGTTTTTGTATTTTCTCAGGATGCTTTTTGATTTTTAGGTCTTTTTTCAGGACTTTTTCAGATTTTTAGGATTTTTTCAGGACTTTTTCAGATCTTTAGGATTTTTTCAGGACTTTTTCATATTTTTATGATTTTTTCAAGACTTTTTGAGATTTTTATGATTTTTTGATGTTTTACGAAAATTATGACAAATGCATGTGAATGATGCTGATGCACATGAATCCAAGGACAACCATGATTTTGCTGCTAACCAAGCTAAATACCAACGGATAGGTGATGATGACGATGACAACGTTGTTTGACGTGGGAAGGACACATCCCAAAACAACGTGAAGATGACAATGATATGACAAGGATAAAAGTTTGCAACAGGGCTAGGGATAAAGTCAAGGAATGTTTTGGATAATGTGCCAGGTTTTCCATATTGTTGCATTTTGAATGACTTAAGTGAGGACTAAATGGGATGATGGAGGATCTATAAACCATTGACAAGGGAAACCAAGATGGGTGATAGGTATAAAAGGACGATGGATGGCTTCTATAAAAGATAGGAGACATGAGGACTATTATCGTATAGTTGTCAAGGACAATGTCACATGAGGCTATGATGGTAATGACATGATATGGAATAGGGTATGGTCAAAGGATAGACATGTCAAAAAATTTCCCAAAGCATGATTTATGTTCTTGTCCCAGTCTTTGTCAAGATCAAAATAGGTGGGACAATGGATGGACATGATAAGGTTTAGATGGGTGAATGGAAAATGTCATGGGAAATGCATGGGAGATGAGACAACTTGCCCCCAAGTGTAATGGTCCACATAGATGATTTATTCTACACGTGATGCCTGTTTGCCAGGTTTTCATCATGGTACTTATCTAGAGCGCCTGTTTGCCAGGTTTTCACCGTTGGATGAAATTATTTTTTTCTTTTTTTTATCTTTGTCAATTTTTTTGTATTTTCAAATTTTTGCCAAATAGCCTTGATGCTTTACATGACCTTTGACTATGTTGAAGCCTTTGATGATACCGATGTAGAGACTAGTGTCATGACATGCCAATAGTGATCTTTTTGAAGTAGTTGCCTTGTCAGGATGATAGCACTTGCATACAGCTGATTGATGTCATTGTGATCCTTTTTGATACTAGAGTTGGCCTTATCAGAATACGCACATCGTGATAGAGTGCCATGAGAGTCCTTAGGATAGAGAGTTGCTGCCAAGATGCGACGGATTTTTGACATGGGATGTTTGGTCTTTAAGGATGATGTAGGATTATGATAGATGACGGTGGACATGGACGGGTTGGTGGGATGTTTGGATGTAGCCATTTTTATTCTCCAAACTTGGGTTAATTGATGATGGAGGTTGGATCTTTGATAGCGTTTGGAACCAACACTTTTATATGTCTTGCTTGATGGCCATTTTGAAGGAGGTGGACATTGATTATATGTGGGAGTCCTCTTATGCTGTGGCTCCACATTTTTCTTGACTTTTGGATTGGGCATCTTTTCGTTGCCTGATTTATTCTTTTCTTGACTTGACTCACTTTGTTTTGGGATCCATTTTAGCTTCATTTGTCCACTTGACTTTTTGTCTGATTTGATGGCCTTTGACATTTGATTTTGGACTTTAGACTTGTAATAATTTTTCTTTTGTTGGTTCCAAATGGAAGGCTTATTCTTGTTGGAATGACGGTGTATGGTGTGGATGGAAGGAGTGTTGGCAACAACCTTATGACAAGGACTACTCATGACGTCCATTTTGATGTTTGTATTAGATAAAGTTGCCCCCAATATCGAGGAGGTATCATTAACATCATTAGATTTTCTGACTGATGAATAACCAAGACCTTGATGTCTGCAATTTGCTTGAACTTGTACAGGTTCAATAATGCCTTGTTCATGTAGGTCTAATCCTTTGCCTTGATAATGCATGTTTTGACAGATTTTGTTGGCGATGGGATACTTGTTATTATGGAAGCAAGATGCTAACCCATCTTTATTGTGGAAATGATTGCTTGAAATCTTCTCATCTGTGAGAAAGCCTGCTCTGACAAAGATAGATGATCCTAATTGATAGGATGTTGTAGCTTCATTGACATATTGGACAGATTTTTGACTGACATCTTCGATTTGATTTTCTGTCATATCAAATTCTGATGATTCTGTTGGTGCTTCCAAGTCTATGTCAAAACTGTCTTCATGGTAATTGTCATAGAGCCCACTGAATTCAGTTATAGCTTGATCATTTGCAAATATGTCCATGCTAGGAGACTCTTGTTCTATTGGTAAATCGTCTATGTGTCCCATGGAGGAAAGTGTCTCGCTTTTGGAAGTGTCAATACTTGAAGTTTGGATGGAATCGTCTTCAATTGGTTCACCATGAATGGCATATAGGTCAAGGAGTGGATCATTTTGGACTTCTTCAAAATTAGTGTCTTGATCAAAGATGGGCTCAGTTGGAATGACATGATTGAAAATAGGGTCCTGACCAAGGATAGGTTCGTCTTGAATGACATGGTTTTGGATGGACTCTTGACCAATGATAGGTTCATCTTGAATGGCATGGTTTTGGATGGACTCTTGACCAAGGATAGGTGTATTTGGTATGCCATGATGGTCTAGGAGGACTTCTTGAATGGATGTAAATATGGGGTCATGGAATGGACTACTTTGATCTTGACATGATGGTGATGTTATGACGTTGTGCTTTGGACTTGCCTCTTGACATGTATCCTCAAGTGTATGCAACGAGATGGGACTTTGGAGACCATGACTAGATGTGTTTTCATGACCCAATGGAGTGTCTTGAAATGGATTGGTGCATGTTGGACTAGGATATGACATGGAAGTTTGGACTTTGTTGAGGGATGAAGGACTAGGATTAGAATAGGACATGACTTCATGACAAGGATATGACATGGATAAAGGATTAGGATGTGATGTGGATGGAGGATTAGGATATGACATGGATAGTTGGTTTGGATTGATGGATGGTTGATTTCCCTTGTCAAAGTTAGGGTGGGTTTGACTAATGGAATTTTGTTGTGACTTAGTGCCATGGATGGTGTTAGGGGACTCTTGATAGTAGATGGATAGAGGACTAGGACTCATAGATTGTTGGAAAGATGGATAGATGGATGTAGGGCTAGGGGTTGTAAATTTGGACTTGGATTGAAGGTATAGTATTTTGAATTTCCTAGCAAGTTGTGCTTGACCCTTACTCTTGAATTGGCATTCAATTTGACTAGCAAGCTTGTCATAGTGATTTGAAGACATGATGGATGAAATGAGAATATGCTTTATGCAAGGTGACAATGCAAAGTGATAAAAGGGGATTCCTTATGCCAAATGATCTTTAGGAAAGGTTTTCTAACCACTCAAAGTTTGGCCAATGTCTCGATTTGGATTGTCAAAGAACTAATTTGAAGGACAAGATGATAAAATGACAAGGTGAGATTTCCACACTAGATTTATGAGTTGGAAGCAGCTCACCAAAGGACAATGACTAAGGATTGATTTGTTTGACTTGGTCCAATGACAATGTATTTTAAGACAAAGGTTTGACAAAGAAAGGAAAGTTTTCCTATCCCAAAGTGTGCAAAATTGAGGACTTGATTTGACAAATGTGGTTCATGATGGAAAATTCGTTGCAAGAAGTGATTTGACAAAATTTTAGGTTGATTGCAAAGATTTGTTTCAGTTTGACAAAGTTGTTTCAGATTGTTGCAAGTTTGATGTTTTATTTGTCTCAAAACAGTTGGCAAATACATGGTGTTGTAAAAATGATGAAAATCAACCACATAGAAGTCATTTTACAAAATCTTATGGCTGTAAGGACAGTATTCTTTTGGATCCCACTAACCGCATATCCTTAGCGGATGAATTCAGAAGCTTGGCCCCACAGGCTCCCCCTTACAGTGCACTCACTTCTTAGGGCAACCAAGCTTCCAACCTCCATGAAACTCCCATGGCAGATTGATCATCTCTACTAAGAACTGCGCAGGTGCGGGTGTCATCACAACGACCGTTGTTGTACCAAAGAATAGAAGGTTTTTGGCTTGCTAAAACAAGGGATTTAATTCGGACATCCGTTCGAGTGGTTATACATGGGGCCAAGATTAAGCTCCATTATGGAGGCACTCCAGCCTAAAGAGGTTAAGCTCAACAGGGTTTTGGGGAGTACTACTTGGTCCGTATAACATATCTGCACTCGTAATCTTAGGCTTTCCCTTAAGATTCACATTTATATACCGGTCGGAAGTAGCTTGGCTAAAAAGCTTCGTTGCCGGTTTGAGTCGCTTTGGGGTGAGTACTTTTTCCCACCAAAGCAGGCCCAATTTTCTAAAGTTCAACAAAAGCAAATTAGAATATTCATAGTTCAATCGATCCTTGTTTAAAAACAAGAAGTGAAAACATGAATATCCTAACTCACACTCGCATGGTGTTCATTTTAAGCCCAATGAGTATGCATGCATGTTCATTTTAACCCATGAATGTAAAATGCAAATTTGTCTAAGATTTGTGAAATAAACAAGAAAAATGTTAGACTCCTTGCCACAAGCTGCAAACAAAAAATTAGTAACCCAAAATCTTGAAGCTACTAAACAGAGAAAAAGTGTTGCCCTAACCTTATTTGACTTAGTGCATGCCCAATTCCTAGAGTCAATAATAGTTTCTCTTACACCCAGGATCACACAAGTGTGCAAGGGGAGAGGATACTTCTATTATTGATCACTAGGGTTAGCTAGTCAAAGTAAATCTAATTTTTGGAAATACATTTTACATTAAAATTAAAAACACAGAAAATAGACCTTTACTGAAATTCAAAGAGCTTTCCAGAAATGTAAAGAAACTTGAATAATTCACTGTTTTGCATCCAAAATTAATTTTTTATGAAAAATCATAAAAAAATTATTAAAAATTGAAAAAAGCTTCAAAAATTTTTATTTTTTTTACTTCAAGTGCCTGACATCATTCCAAACCTGGAAAAAAAAATTTGTGAACAGATCTGCAAAATTGTGTGAGATATAAGTCAATCTTTGCAAAACCCTAATTTTTAAAGATCTATTTTTTGTCGAATTATTTTGTAGGAAAATTAAAAATATAAAAAACAGACCCCTATTGAAATTAAATGAGCTTTCTGAAAATGTAAAGAAATCCAAAAAATTCGCTAATATACTCTCACAATTGATTTTTCATGAAAATAACCAAAAAATTTATTAAAAATTGAAAACAAATTGAAAAAATCTGGTTTTTGGACGGGAGGCTCTTGATAATGTCTGCAACTTGCAAAAAACAATTTGTCTGAAAATATGCAGCCGTTTGAAAGATATGGTTGAATCTTTGAAAACCTACAAAATGGTGCTAAAACCTGCAACAAGAAAGATCCAACTCTAAAATTCTTCAAAATATGTCAAAATAGGTCAGGTTCACCAATGTAACAAAGAGAAATTTCTATGGTTAGCAATGTAATATGCAGAACATAAAAACCCAAAGTATGGTAATGGAGTGCATTGGAATAGATGAACAACCTCAAAGGTTGTCTTCATCCTCCATGACTAACCTCCATTACACCTTCTAAATTTGCTGAAATAAATAACTTGCCCTCAGATTTACAAAGAGCAAGTCAATAGAAATGACAAGCCCTAAGCAAACATTGAAGGATTTGATAAACTATATGCTATACTATGCCCTAATGCAATTAGTAAGCATCTAACATTTCTAAATATCAAATGAAATCTAAACTATGCTATGCTAAATGAGAATAATAATGCTATGAAATGCAAACAATTCTAAAAATGCAAAGGACAAGAGATAATAATGGATAGTCAGTGATAAGAGATGAGACAAAATTGACATTTTATAGAAAATTCAATTTTGTATGGACGGGTGAGATTAAAGACTGATAAATGACCTAGAATCTATGGACAAGATTCAATATGACAACCCACAATTAGGGTTAGGGCAACATTAGGTCAAATTCAAAATGAATGAACAAGATTGATTTTAAGAAAAATCAAATCAAGGGTTGACAATGCATGTGACAAGGCACACAAACCGAAATTGTTGGAGAATCAAATAATAATTTAAAATTATTTAATTCAAGAGGGGTTGTTGACTTTTTAAATTAAAAAACTATTTTAATTCAAAAAGGGTGGGGTCATGTGACAGTAAATAATTTAAATTAAATTATTTACATAAGAAGGGATTTTTAAAGAGGGACTTATTTTAAATAAATAAGATTTATTTAAAATGAGCACAATAAAAGAGGAGAAATTAAATAATAAAATTATTTAATTTAGGTGGTGGGACTTATTTTAAATAAATAATTTTATTTAAAATGAGGAGAATGTGAAGATGGCCATAATTAAATAAATAAAAGAATTTATTTAATTACAAGAGGACTTTAAATTAGAGACATATTAAATAAATAAAGTTATTTATTTAATAATCAAGAAGACATAATGGACAAGGATAATTAAATAAATTAGGAAATTTATTTAATTATAGAAAGATATTAGACAATTAGTGACGTAATTAAATAAATAAAATTTATTTATTTAATAATCATGAAGAATAAAAAAGATATGAATTAATTAAATAATCATGAATTATTTAATTAATAGTCGAATGTGGACCAAGGACATAATTAAAATGTCTTAATTATGCTAGGAAGAAAGAGATTAGAAATAGAGCTTGCAGGCCTAGGTCATTTTTATGTGTCTACACTTGTCACAGGTTTTGATTGACTTTTCGAAGAGAGAAGAAATTGGCTTACAAATTTTGACATGAAGTGTGATATTGATAATGCCCACCATACTGATTATATTCATGATCTTGATAGCTTACTAATCTCTGACTAGGAGGGATAGGATAAGCATTTCTTTGTTTTAATGATTGTGGTGAAGAAATGTTCTTTTGTGCATTATATGCATTACCTCCATTTCTAAAATTCCCAGTTTCATTATGTGGCACTTGTGGTGTCCAAGGTTTGCTTGCATTTACATATTCATTATTATTGTAGAATGGCATATTTTGTGATGAATTTGGAACACATTTGACTCCCAATTGTAGTAGTTGTTGGTCTAATTGTAGCAGTTGTTTGTCCAATTATTTACACTCTCTTATTAATTGTTTCCTTCTCACTCACATCTTGACAGTAAATTTGCAGCAAATTTTTATCTTTTATTTTTTAATGGAAATAGTGTTGTTGTTCCAAAATTTTTATGCATTATCTATCAATTTTTAATAGATTTGCCACCTAATTTTCTCAAAGTAGGAAAATGAAATGGATTTTGTAATTGTTCTTGGTTTACCCTAGTGGAATCCCCTTAATTATGTGAGATGACAAGGATGCCAAAAAAAATTATGACTCTATAAGGCAAGATGCCAAAGTTCTCCCTAGCAGAGTTGCCAAACTGTTGGATGCGTGAATCAGATTGGGAGTGAAAATGACACAACTATGAACCTTTGGTTGAAGACCAATTTTGAAAATTTGTTGACTCTATAAATGGATAGGATGAAATTTTTTCCTGAGTTTGTCCCCAGCAGAGTTTTCAAACTATTGGATCTCAAAAATACAGGTTACAAATCCTAAGAGGATGTCAGACTCTATGATCAAACTTACAATTTTTTTGAACCAATGAATGGAGTTAACCTATATGGCTGAAGACTCCCTACAATTCAACCTCTCCTAAACCTAGGCAGGTGGACCTTGATAGCTGAAGCAAATTTAGAGTTGTATGACTTAGTTGAATTTATGGATCTATCCACAATGACATAAAGTGGAATAGATGAAGGCTTACTAACTACTCCTACTGAAATTTGAAATGTGAATGTATGAATAAAATATTATGGAATTCTAAATTGAACTAGGTAAGACCATTGCCTACTTCTATTGGGTTAATGGAGTCAAGAGGTGAATGATAAGTGACTTACTTACTAGCTACAATTTGAATTGCTTGGCACTTGTGACTGTTTATACCTTGTATAAACGTGCAAGGATGTAACTATCAAAATCTTCTTATCAATCCAAATGATTCTTACCAGGTTACTATGATTAATTAATAGGAAATTTTAATCCTTCCTTGAAGGAACCAATTAACTGAATCACACAAAAGCAGCTATTTTGCCTTGACAAATCAAATACTTCTGATTTGAATAACAAGATAGAAACAAACTGGAGACAATGTGATAATTTTATCAATTATAGGGCTCTTCTTATCGATCCAAATAACACTTCAAGATTACTTTGATTGACTAAAAGGATTTTAATTCTTTTAAAGAAACCAATTAATCCCACCAAACAAGAACAAAAAATGTGCATTGATAAATTGAATATATCCTTGATACACCAATTTAAATAATAAGGAAATATTAAGTTGGAGACAACCAAATAATCATATATTTTGAAAAAAAATTGACACCAAAATTTCTTGATCACCAAATTAAATGTTCTTGTCCATTATATTATTCCAAAATATTTTGTAATACATAGCATAACATTTTGTTTCAGCAATTGATCAACCTATCCAACTACTAGTGACTTCCTAACCGACTACCTATATGCTAAATCTAATTCTAATTATTTCTTCATTTGATTTCACCTAGTATATATACAGTACATCTTCTAGGGTTATGACCCCTCATATCTCTTCCATTGCATTGCTTCACCTTATTTTAATTAATTTACTTCAAATTATAATACTTTAATCTTTGTTCTCATGAAAATAATAATATTTCCCCTTTTGCATTTATATTTTCACCAAAAAAATATCTCCTTCAAATAATTACCCATTACTTGCTCTCGTAATTCCTTTGGTGAAAAATATTCCACGCCCCAATGTAAATATTTTATAATTTTCACCTTTTGTGCATTTGTGGGTAAAATAATTATTCACCTTATAACTCCCTTTGTTAAAATATTTCATATTTCAGTGAAAACACTTTACTTTATGAAGAAAATACTCACCTTCACCTTTATTAAATAAGTCCTCAATTTATTACTCCAACAATTTCAATATTTAAATCTCTTTTTAATTTACCCATATAGAATTCTTTTTAATATTTACATAAGCCCTCAAACTTTTGGCTTGACAAGCCCCATCAAAGAGACATTTCTTTTCTCTTCTGATAGTAGATTTTCTCCCCAAAAAACCCTTATCGGTGTAACCAATATAGTCATAAAGAGCCAAAGAACCTACTTCGATCGTTCATCTCACTCTGATGAATTTTAGGAAATTTTCTCTAGTGTGTTGGTTTTACTACTTTATCTTCTCTGGAGATAGGGAATCTCTTTAGATTACCTACTCTTCATTCCTAGCAAGCTTGAGGTCTTCTTTGATGGCAGGTCCAGGCCCGATATTCATCTCGCCACACTCTTTTGGCACTTGAAGTTAATTCTTCTTACCATTTTTATTGATTGCCTTAGGGTTTGGAAGGATTTGCTTGATCAAATTTATTCAATATCTACAAAATTGCTTCATCCTCATCCATTATGCACATCTCACAAAATGTCAAAGAAATAGGGTTACACAGGAAACTCATTATTGTTTTTTATTCTATTAAGAAGAATTTCATAAACTATTTGCACGGTTTGTTCTCCATTATCAACACTTTTGATAGTGGCACATAACTAGGTTGGTTTCACTTGTACAATTTATCTTAAAACAATATTATCTTCCACAACAAGTATATACATGCCTTCAAACTACCGAATGACATATCCTCTCAAAAATAGCCTCCTCAAGCTAGATTGTGCTAATATAAAACATTTTCCTTCGTTCCCATTATTGTGCATCAAAAGACATGATACAGTCTCACTTTTCTTTAAATTCTCTAAAACCTCCATTTTGTGTGGAATAATAAATCATTCAATTCGATGAGATGACATATCTTTGAGGTATTCTGCTAGGCAGTTTGCATAATTTTCTATTAAGTTTTTTTGCAACATTTTCCTTCATAATGATAGATTCAAGTTGAACCATATGGCCTCTAAGAATATTCATTATTTTAATGGAGTACTGTTGAATTTTAGGTAGTATATCATAGCACACATATTCGAGTAGCACAATGATATGATGGCTACCATGGGAAAATATGACATCTAATAGCTGGTATATGGAATGCCAATAATCTACAAAGCATGAATCTCTTTCCAGGGAAAGAAGAACAAGTTCAAGGAAAAGATGCACAACCTTCTCTAAGCAGTGGTCATGAAGTTGGCTTTCACTATCTTGGAAGTTCATTTGAAGATTCATATTCTTGATAGAAGAAAATCCATAATAGATGCCTCATCACTGTGACATATTTTCTCATACAATGTGTGTTATTGATTGATTTATCGAGCATATAGATTATCCTTGGCAAATAATCCACATCATTTGGAGAAATGGTAGATATAATAGCCTACACTACTCTGAACCTTGCAAAATCAAGACACCAACAACCTTCCCTTGGGTTTCCTATCTTCGAAGGAAATCATTTGAATTTACAAATTGCCTCATAATTTGGCATATTTTCCTTCAACTTTATACTCAAGTTTTATGCTTTATCAACCTCTCTTTTATTTAAAACATTTTGTGTAAACATACCTAATAATCTCCTATAAGTTGCTTCAATTCTATGTTTTCAGGTGACATCTTATCCCTTACAATTATTCCATCCATAATCTGAAATGCATCATAACTAGAATACGGAGTTATCAAACTTTGATTCTTTGTGATTAAAATAAGTCAAGTATCCTCCAAAACTGCCTTATATAACTGATTAAATGATCCCCAAAAGCCATGATATTTCACCAGTATGTTAATTGATGGTAGTGAAGTGTGGTTGCAGGACACACTTGCATGAATTGATCAGGATTGAAAACTATCAGCACTCAAAATTGCTTACTTAGCATTTTCTATAAACTGCACTGTCAAAATTTAATTGAAACCCATCAATTTACCATTTTGAAGAAACATCAAACCTTATTCTGGGAGGCTATAACTTTGGATATTAGCTCATTTAAGTCACATGAAGATATTTTCAAAAGGGTTTTCTTCAACCTTCTTTCTTTACAAAAAATCAAACATCAAAGTTGACCTTTTTTGCAGCATTCTAGAAGTGCAGTCTTCAAACTATGTAAAACCCATTTGGATTCGATTTTTGAAAAATACCAAACAATTTCCTTAAGCCCTAAAAATTGACATGGAAGCATATTGAGATGGGGAGAATCAAGAGCACCAATTGGTTTATCAAAAAACCCTTTCATTTTCTTAATATTGTTCTCCAAAGTTGACCTACTTGGCAGATTTTATTGTGTAGACAACAAACCTTTGCAGAACCCTTCAACTTGGTCTTTTGAAGTCTTATAAAAATTGATTGTACGAAGCTTAAAATTGGTGTGCACACTCATATATGTTAGATAAATATGTTTGCAAGGTGATTTTACATGGAACTACTCTAGCTTCAAATTGTGATTTTTTAAAGCAGGCCTTTTGAGTAGACTTTTCAACTGTACTTTTGAGTGCTGAAATCAAATTTTACATATGGTAACCTAAAATTTGCTTGAAATTTTAGGCTCCAATAGCTGGTACATAAACATTTTCCATACTCTTGGATATCAAGTTATCTATTTTATACTAGCCCTAACAACATCATGAGAAGGTGCATAAGGGAAAATGGAATCTTTGATATCATGAAGGCTTTCCAAGATGAGCCATGTGGAGGTCATTTTACAAAAAAAATATAATTTAATATCCTCAAAATTGGTTATTATTGGCCAACTTTGCACAAGGATTCTGGTAAATACACGAGTTGTGATAGGTGCCAAAGAATGGGTAAACAAATAAGGAGTGATGAAATGTCATTGTAGCCTCAGTTAACACTAGATCCTTTTGACAAATAGGGTCTATAATTTATTGGACCAATCTCACCTACTTCCAATAAAAAGGAATGTATTCTCATTTGCACTGATTACTTGACTAAGTGGGTAGAAGTAAAGGCATTACAACTTTCTAGAGATGGAATTGTGGTTAAATTCTTGTATGAGGATATATTTGCTAGGTATGGAGTACCTAGAGAAATAGTCACTAATCAAGGTCGATAGTTTACTTCATACCTCACCACCAAACTAGTTGAAGAATACGAAATTAGCCACAAGAAATTGACACCTTACCACCCTTAGGCTAATGGTTATTTGGAGATTACTAATAGATAAATTGAAAGTATTATCACCAAGATAGTGCAAGTGCATAGGAAAGGTTGGTTGGCAAGGTTACTGGAAGCACTATGGGCATTAAAAACAACCTAGAAAATAATAACTGGTTTTACTCTCTGTGAGCTAGTGTATGGTAAAACAACAGTCCTTCCAATTGAGTTTGAATATAAGACATTAAGGACAACACTGGAATTGGATATAGATCTAATAAAATCTCAAAAGGAAAGGTTACATAATTTAAATGCATTGGATGAAATCAGAATGGAGGAAATCCATCACATTGAGGTAGTACAATAACAAAGGATGAAATGGAATGATCAGCATATAAAAAAAAAGAGTTTAATGTAAGGGATTGGGAATTGTTATATTATTCAAGGTATAATGAATTCAAAGGGAAACTCCAATCCAAGTAGTTGGGACCCTATGAAATTAGTCAAGTCTATCCTAATGGAGCAGTCGAGTTGCACACCATAGATGTGGTCAAATTCTCTCTTATAGTTAATGGCCATAGATTGAAGTTGTATAAGAAACTACTATAGAAAGACGATTTAATTTTCTCCCTATTTCAGCCATATGGTGCTCACAGTGATCTAGATGCAAGTTTAGAAACCCAAAGTGATATATCAACGACACAATAATACTGAGTACTTCAAATGGCATAGTGATTGATCTACATAGCTCAGTACCTGAGATCACTTAGGATTGATTTCTTGCTTTATATCACAAGCACACACATCACGGTTATAATGATGTTCATATTTTCTCTAGAGTGGCCTATTTTATATTTAACTATTACACATTTAGAAATGGTCTTGATTCCTTAGGGACGTGCAACATGATGGTTGTTAACATTTAGAATAGGTCTTGTTGCAAAAGGTACCTGTAGCATTGTCTTGCAGAAGAAACAAAAAAATTCAAATCACTTGGTGCCACATTAACTATAGTTCACGCAAATTCACCTCAGACTACTCACATGCATTATTCATATTTTCATAATAATTACCCACAACATACTTCTTTAATTTATTTTTACCATTTTAAATTTTAAACATTCGAGCCATCACATCACCTACTACTATCCATATAATCCATTCCATCAATTTGCATCCACCACCTCACACTTTATTCACCTACAGTTATTTTCGGTCACATCAAATCACAATCCAGATACATGTTATTTATTTTACATGTGTGGTGATCAGTTAGTATCTTTCAATGGGTATGGAAGGTACACTATCATAATTAATCTAGATTTATTAAATATTTCATTATGTATTTCATATTAAACTATGGATTCAAAATATTCATACCATTATATTCCATATTTTCTTATCACACCCTTTCCAAAAATGAGTTCAAGTGAGGTCACTTCAATCATTAAGTTGGGGGAGGGTGCAACTCAGCCAATTTTTTTTGAATTATGCCATCTAAACTAAATGCAATAGATAAATAGGACATGTAAAAACCCTCCTAAAAGTCACATCTATTTGTTGTTGATACTCCCAATTGCCAATTCCCAATCCTATGAACTTGAGCTAAGTCCAACCCTAAGTCGAACCTAGAACCTATTTGTGAGCTCAAATTAATTTGATACTAAGAAGGGGAGTTGCAATTATGGTATGATAGTGAAATTTCAGGAAGAAATAATAGAAAGCAAAATGGTTTTGAAGGTGGTGGAGTGGAACTAAGCTAAATTTTGAAGACTAAATTTTCAGGGTTAAATACATTGAGCAGAGAAAATAAAGTCATAATGGGGGGTGATGTTATCAGGAGAGATCCATCAGCTCACAAGAAAATAATGGAAGATGCAATGGTCTTACTTATTTTTACTTGAGTTGGCTAGCTTGATTATTTTGTAAAACTAATAGAGTTTGACAATGATATAGAAAGAAGGTTTTCAACCACACTGGAACATGATGAAGAAATGGTGAAAGAACTATTGGTGGATGCACCTAAGGTCACCATAGCACATGTTTCTAGGTTACAGAGAACTAGAGTATAGTTTCTAGTATGTGCAAATGAAATTGTAGCCAAAGATAAATTCATTGAACAAGGAGAGAATTTTAACTCATCTTCACAAGGTATAAAGAGGCTCTCGCTTCCATGGTTATGGGATAATTAAACTTCCTATATTGTTAGATATCTTACCTATGATGGTTAGAAAAATATTTTGTATACAATATGTTTTGAAGTTCCTTAGTCACCTTCAACACAATAGGTTGGTAAATGTGCCAATTTTCTTTATAACATGTTGAAAAGAATGGAATCGTAGTATCAAAGCAAACAAAGTGATATTGCCCTATCACACCACTATTTCATTGATTTACTAGTTAAAAGAAGCTTAAGAATTCAGTACCCACAAGTAGACTAGGAATATTTTAAGGAATGTAAAGATATTAATAATTTACTTGATGCACCTATGGTACCAAAGACTTTAGAGCCACAAGATGAACATATAAGAGAAATTCCTCATGTCTCGCCTATGACTTCACCTACTCATAGCCAAGGTGAGCATGAGGAGAATAATGTGCTAGAGTTTAGGTCACCGGTAATTGAGGAAATTCCATCTTCTTCAAAATCACAAAAACCTAAGAGCAGAAGAGGTGATACATCTACATCATTCACACCTTCTAAAAAAAGAAAAAAAAAGGATGTTCAAAAGAAGAAGGGTATTCAAAAGGAGAAGAAGGATGTTAAGAAGGAAACACCTACACCTAGACATTTAGGTAGATTAAAGAGACAAAGTGTCATGAGGGGAATGTTGGACTCAAGTGAACACTAAGAGGGGGGGAGTGAATCAGTGTTCAATAAATATTCAATAATTTCTTCCATTCAAGACATGAAAGCATTTTATCATTACATTATAGAAGAGATGTATGCATTGAAAGTAAACATCCATAACATGACACATTTTTTTTGCATGAAAACCCTATTAGGGGAAAAACCATGGTGGAGATTAATCCACAATTTGAGTACTCAAAGTATAGGAATTATAAAAGGAATGCACTTACATTCAAGCACATTGCCTAGAGTTCACTGCTCAAAAGATAAAGGCTTACTGCCTACAAAATTCAAATTAAAACTATCTGAAGAGATGAACTAAGATGATAGAATTTGACAATGCCAGGTAATAGTTCTAGTGAGGCTCATAAATCTTATTTTGGATCTGCTCACTATTTTTCCACTTTGTTGTGCCCTTTACTACTCTTCACATCAGATTTGCATTACTACTCTGTAATGGCTCGCAATTCGCACTTTATACTTGAATACCACTTATATCTCACAGATCACACACCAAATGATGAAAGTAATCTCTTATATATATCTACAACAAAAGATTAGTGCATCCAATAGTCAACTTCATATGCTATTAAGATATTTTCAACTTGTCGGCCAAATCCATCGTCAAAACATTATGTGCATCCTCTAGAGTTACTTAAGACCAAGAGAGGACCCATACAGTACTTAATCCAATAATGAAACTTATAGTTAATTTTATCTTATACATATGTGAATTCTATCTTTGTCGGGTCAGCCTTCTAACATAGATAATTGATAGATTAATGCACCGTACCTCCTAGATCACTTATCAGTGAGTGCACATCAAAACTAAGTATTGCAATCCTCTACAAACCTTATTCAAGGGTTAATAACCCAAAATACCTATCCAGTGAGATTATTAGACCAACTTTTATACCTTTAACCAGATCTCCTATTCTTTTCTTTATTTTGCTGGTAGGAGCCAAAAATAGTGTTGCTCATTTAGATGCAAGACTAGAGTTGCATGACTTGGCTTTCCATCAATGAGAACACCTACAAGAAAAAAATCTTATCCATATTCCAAAAATCTCGCGCTTTGGCATTGATGGTAATGCTTAGTGAAAAATGACTAAGTGTTGGAATCACTACAGGTACACTGCCAAACTACTTGTTGCACTTATCTCCCCCTAAGATTCATAAGGCATTTTCTCCCCTTATAAGGCATTTTTCACTACATTCTCTCCCCCTTTGACATCAATGACAAAGTTGGGATTCCATATGCTAGAAAGTTGACCAAAAAGGGTGACAAAAAAGTGAAAAAATTATCAATCCTTTAAGAAATTTGGCATATATACGCTTATAGTATTTCTCCTTAGAACAAAATTGCAAAAACTTGAAAAAAATTTACTACTTATCTTTTAGAAAATTATCTTATAGTTTTTCTTCACTTCTAAAAGAAACTTCTCCCAACTATCAATTGCAGTTCCAATGTTGATAATCAAGTTGTTTTTGGAAGTTTTGTTGATAATCTCAATGAGAGATTCAGGAATTGTGATTGCTCCTTCCAATTTTTTTACCATTTCTCAGAATTTCCACCAACTGCTCCAGTCTGCACTCAATTAAATCTTTTACCTTCCAAAAGGTTTCCACAAGAACATTCTTGGACAGTTGAGTTTTTATTTGAGTTGCCTACAATTCCCAAATTCTTCTTCTGATGACTCCATCCACATCAAAGTTTTTACCAATGTCATTCAATTTTGTCTCAATCTAATCCAACTTCTCCTTGTAATTGCTGACTGCATGAGGCCAGCGAACATAGTAGTTGTAGATCTTTGTGGATGAGTCAATACACTTCCTTAATTCATTCATTATCTTTTTAAGCTTAGCAAGGGATAGTCTGAATTTATCTTTTAGATGCGAGATAATTTCACCTTCTTCTCTTCCTTTGTCTTCAAAGCCCATTGATTCTCTACTACACTCAATCATTTCTTTACATAGAATATCTTTTAGACTTTCCAATCTTATCTTGCAATGCTCAATATGAGCATTCAGAACTTCCAGAATTAAGTCCTAATCATAAGATGGTCTAATTGACCACAACCTTGCAATCCTCTACATACCACCCACACTTTGGATAAGTTTCTAAAGTTTTTCTTTTGACAGATCTTCTTCTTCTTCTTCGCTGCCTTTTTTAGTACCAAAATCATTTTCTAGTTGATTCTCAAGCTCTTTATTATATTCTTCATCCAGAATGTCCACAACTTCCTTCTCTTTCCATTTTCCTTCAATCTTGGGAACTTTACTTTCTAGAGGGTTGTATTCAACAATCTCATGGCCTCTCTTTTGTCCTCTAATAGTGTTACCGAAAGAGGAACCAATTTCCATTGTCCTCACCGAAGGGGAAATAATGACTGATCCATATTTCATAAGCATGTTCTTACAAAAAAATTTAAATTTTGAATCCCAATTCGACATACTCTTAGCATAAGAGTGGATTTGGGTGCATACCAGTTTATCCGATGTCCATGCTACATTGTCGATTTTTGGAAATGAATTCAAAAAGTATATAACCTAACATATAATTAGGGTACCAAACCTGAATGGATACCTCAATTCTTTTGTCAACTATAAATTTTCCAACATCTGATCTTTCAATAATCCGCATAGGTCAAAGTCTCGACCTTCAATTATCATCTTATGAGAAATATATACAACACCAGCTGATGTAGCTCCTTCTTAATTTTGGTAGAATATTTTATAGGTTATGCCATGCGCGATGTACTTCGTGATGGGATCTTTGATTGTTGCTGTCAACAGAGCTCTTTGATCTCCAATTATCCCAGTTAGGGTTTCTACCTCCTTGTTCTGAATAGATTTATTTTTAGGAACTTCATTGACTTTGCAAAATTCGGTTAATTTCTCAATTACTCCTTTTGAGATTGTGTAGGGTTTATCCAAAGTTAACACATCATCATGCAATATGTTCAACAATAATTTTACAAATTCCACATTCGTGAAGTACGTAAACTCACTCCACATATCCAAATTTTCATGTCTAGCTTCGTTTAATTGTTTCAATTCATCAGGAAGTAATAGATTCCTCATAGATATGATTTTTGCACTATTGTATTCATCTAATGTGATCTATCCTTTAATTGTCTCCATTATTTTCACATTTTTAGGGTTCACAACTATACATCGAATTATGTGAATAATTCAAGAGATTTGAAGTACCTAATAAATTTGCTAATGAGTTCGCTTTTTGTTGCTTCGAAAACCACTTGTTGAGTGCTCTCCTTCTTCTCTTCGACAATGCAAAGTGACAAACGATGGCTTGGACTTAAATTTTATAGCTCGCACATGCATAATAAATGCACTTTCCCTAAACTTTTTGGAGACTCTATTTTCTCAGGCGATGACAAAAAAAAAATCTTCTACAAACCAACAAATTTGTTGAATTTCCTTTTCTGAAAACATCGAAACTTTTGTATACCGAGAGTGCACCTTTATGACTATTTTATCCACTCTAGTACCATCTATAGATAGGGGAGGAAGGATTTTCTGATAAAAATACCCCTGGGCCAGTGGCCTCAATTTAATTACCGAAAGAATTACCGGAAGTAGGTTCCAATATGGAACAATTTCCAACATCAGAATCATTTTTCTTCACCCATTTCTTCTTCATTTGATCTCTGATATCATCCATAGTTATCTTTTCCTTTCTTTTTTCATTTTTCTCTATTTGCCTCTCTCTGTATACCAGACCTCTTCTATTTGTGTTCTTTTTTCTACAAAATCTAGCAATATGACCGTACTTGTTGCAGTTATAGCACACGATGTCTATTTGTCCATTCCATTGGTTTCTTCTCAATCTGCATTGATTAGCAATATGCCCTAATTTACCACATGCATAACATTCAATATTTTTTCTAACAATAGAGTGGCTTGACATATTTATGCATTCAGTTGATTTATGACCATGCTTTTTGCAATTGAAACACTGACCGGAAAATGATGAATCTTTTTTCCTTAAATTGCTTCTACACTGAACAACCATATGGCCAAACTTATTACAGGAAAAATAATATCCATTAAATTTTTGTGCATTAGGTTGTCTTACTGGATACTTTCCATTTTTGTTCTGTCTAGAATTATTTTGTGTTGATCTGGAATTTTCTCCCTTTTCATATCCAATACCTCTCTTATCATTTCCAATCTTTTGTCCTTGAGTTAGCTCATCAAGCTTTACTGAACTGATCTTAAACCTTTCTTTAAATTCATTTGAAATGCCAAGATCATTCTTAATAGTAGTAATCTACTTACCAAGTTCTTCATTTTTTTTGGTTCTTTGCAATTCACTTTGCATTCATTAGATTTCTCTTTCAGAGTCTGCAAAAAAAATTCTTCACTTTTCTTCCTTTCCTCTATCTCTTTGGTCATCTTTATCACTACAAATTCCATCTCATGTTTTAGATTGGTATTGTCTCTAGCAAGCTTTTCACATTCTCCAGTTATCTCCTTCAAATTTTGATTTAGGTGAGCATCATCCATATCTTCATTTTATTTTTGTTGTATTTGGTCACAAAGATCTTTCCTCTTCACCCTAGATTTGACCATCTGATCCTTTAATGATTGAACGAATTTCTTAGCATCTCTAAGATTTTCTTTCAATTCTTGAACTTTTTCTTTAGACTGATCAAGGTCATCAAGAGCTACCGTAAGTTGTTGTTGAAGAATACCACAGTCCATCACATTCCAATATCCACCTCAAGCTGCAAAAAATCTCCAAAGGAACTCGCTCTAATACCAATATTTGGACTCAAGGGAATACTGAGAGGGGGGGTGAATCAGTGTTCAATAAATATTTAATTTCATCCATTCAAAACATGAAATAATTTCATCATTGCATTATAGAAGAGATGTATGAATTGAAATTTAACATCCATAATATGACACAATATTTTTGCATGGAAACCCTATCCGAGGAAAAGCCATGGTGGAGATTAATCCACAATTTGAGTAGTCAAAGTATAAGAATTATAAAAGGAATGCACTTGCATTCAGGCACACTGCCTAGAGCTCACTACTCAAAAGATAAAGGGTTACTACCTACCAAATTTAGATTAAAACTATCTGAAGAGGTGAACTAAGATGATAGCATTTGACAATTCTAGGTAATAGTTCTGGTGAAGCTCATAAATCTTATTTTGGTTCTTCTCACTATTTTTCCACTTCGCTCTGCCCTGCTCTACCCTTTACTGCTTTGTAATGACTCGCAATTCACACTTTATATTTGAATACCACTTATATCTCACACATACCTCACAGATCACACACCAAATGATGAAATTAATCTCTTATATATATCCGCAACAAAATATTAGTTCATCCAACAGTTGGCTTCATATGTTATTAAGATATTTTCAACTTATCAGCTAGATCCATCATCAAGACATTATGTGCATCCTCTAGAGTCAGTTAAGACCAAGAGAGGACCCGTACAATATTTAATTCAACAATGAAACTTATAGTTAATTTCAGCTTATACATCTGTGAATTCTTTGTTGGATCATCCTTCTAATATAGACAATTGACAGATTAATGCACCGTACGTGCTAGATCGCTTATCAGTGAGTGCACATAAAAACTAAGGTATTGCAAGAATTTTCAAACCTTCTTCAAGGGTTCATAACCCCAAATACTTGTCTGATGAGATGATTAGACCAACTTTTATACCTTTAACCGGATCTCCTGTTCTTTGCTATGTTCTGCTATTAGGAGCCAAAAATAGTGTTGCTCATTTAGATGCAAGACTAGAGTTGCATGACTTGGTTTTCCATCAATGACAACACCTACAAGAAAAAATCCTTAGTCATATGCCAATAGGGAAATGTAGAGAAACCTGAAGAAGAGGAAAAGAGAAAAAAACATCAGGAGGGAGGTGTCATATTAGTAGAGATAGACTCTAAAGGGAAGGGAGATATTCCTAGTAATGTGAATATACCTTTGAAAAGGAAGAGATATATCTCTGCCACTTCTAATTCATAATCAAAAGATGTGTTTATAGCTTAGAAATTACAAAAGAAAACCCTATATATTTCTATCTATGAGGACTACAAAGGGGGAGGTAATGAACAGTTCATGGAAATAGAGGAAATGTATATAGAAGAAATAGACATTAGGAAGGAGCTTCAAGAAGCCTTGGATAGAATCAACCATTTATGAGAGTTAGTACAAAGCTATGAAAAGAAAGGCAAAGAGAGGGAAACAAAAATACAAGAAATGGAGGAAAAATTGCAAACATATGGCCTATCGAATAATCAGGATATTGAGAGGGGGGGTGAATCAGTATCCACTAAAACTTGTTGAAAAAAACCTTTAATTACTTTACAACATAGAATAGATAAGAGTAATGAAAAAAAATGAAATTCAATAACACAAGAACGCCAAAATTTATGTGGAAAACCCAATGAGGTAAAAACCACGATGAGGATTAGGTCACAATATATAGTTATTTCAATATCGGTTACAAAGGAGGTTCACTGCCAGATACAAAAGCTCACTGCTTACAAGAACTCATTTTTCAAACATGGAGGCTCACTGCCTTTAGAAATTATGGAAGTGAAAATGGCTAATTGTAAGAGTTCACTGATGAAGTTACACCATAAGTGTAGATTCAGTTCCATTGATGCTTAGAGTATTCACTCACTTGACAACAAACTAATATTCATCCTTATTTTTTCCCACTTTTCTTATCACCACATACACACACTTTTTTTTTTGCATTCATTCATCTTCAAACCATCTTGTATATATACCTAATATATATGCATGCATCAATTAGGTTGGCCTAATTGGGTGCAATTCATATTTTCAAAACGATAACTTGTCGGTTTCATATAAAGATTTTTTGAAAGTAATTCACCCGTTTCATGCAATGTTATGTCAGTCATGATTAACCTAATAAATAAATGCGATCACAAAAACCAATGCAAACATACCATCCAATCATATGAAGATCTGAGAATGCATACATACACGCTTCTGGTGATCATAAGCCTTTTCCCAAAACCTTAAACCTCAATGATTACCAGAGAGACAATGCATACCAAAATACCAAATCAAATACCAAATGTTCTACACATTGGTTCAAGGTATCAGATCAACATTGTGAAATCAATGAAAATATAGGACTAATATTTTGCATACTTCCAACAATATCCCCCTTTGGCATTGATGGCAACATGTACAAAACATCCAATTCAAAAATTTCCTTCAATCTCTCGAAGTCTCTCCCCCTTTTACATCAATAGAAAAGGGTGCCAATAAAAATATAAACATGGTGACATCCAATATTCAAAATTTCAAAAATTTAAAACTTTCAAGCATCTAATCTTTCAAAGTTCATTCAAATAAGAATGACACTTTTCACCTAAAGTACCCTCTTGTACCTTTCTTTGATAACATGATATAATTTTTTTCATTCAAGTACTACAAAATATATTCTTGTACATATACTTTCCAATAGAGCCAATAGTGTGAAAGAGGATGACCAATCTATATATGGTCATTTTCTTTCACAATCTTCTACATTAGAGAGTATGCCAGAAAGATGATCTAATCGAACCTCAAAAATTTCCTTAAGAAGATAGAAGGTCTTCACTACATCATCCCTTTGACTTTTCACAATGATCATTTAAGCTTGTATTTCACCGACTCTCAACCTTTGCTTTCCCTCTTTGTCTTCAAAAATATCAAACTTTTTTCCAATGTTGTTCACTTCATATTTAATTGCTTCAATCCTGCTTCTAAAATTATCAACTGCAACAGGCCACTAGAGACAATATTTGTAGATATTTGACATTTCTTTTATGCACTTATTTATCTCCATGATTAGCTTTGATAGCCTCTTCTTGGCTTTAGAACATCTCTTTTCAACCAAGGCTTCCAATTGTATCCTTTTGGACCTTCAAGCAATATTCTCCCTTCAACTACTTCGACTAAATTTTTTGGTAAGGAATTCAAAATTATTGGTACATCAATACCTTTACGAAATAGATACTCAACTAAGGCATCATCAATTTTGAGTCTATCAACTAGAGAGGTTGTACTCCACAATTCACCAATTTTATTCATTTTCCCTTTTACTAGCATAGATCAAATGTCATATGGATCAAAAGATTCTGATCCAGGCATAAATTCTTCTTCTTCTTTCTCTTCAAGAATAACAATGATGTTCTTAGAGAAAAAAAATATTTTCTTCGATTCTAGAGGGGAATCATTAGTTACCACTTCCAATTCTATTGTTTCGGAGGAAGAAACTTCCTCAAATTGACTAGATGTAACTTCACTAGAGCTCATTACTTTCTGCAAGGATAAGATTTTTTGTTTACACGCACTTACTTTATCTTCTAAACCTTCCAAGTGTCTTCACATTTTTCTTGAAATGGTGGTGCAAAGGCATCATCACCTTGGAATGTAAGGGAGAGATTCTTGAAGTTTTATTGAGTGGATTTGAAGGTTTTTAAACAATATGCAATGAGGAAGTTGCAAACTTTGTTAAAATAAGGTGCAATGTAATAAGTTGTCCATGTGTGTCATGTTGACAATGTGATCTAGGTGGATAGGATATAGTGTAGGTTTGATTTTCATGTTTTCTTCTTGAATAAGGTCTGAATGACCATTTAATATGTATTTGAATGATTTTGGGGTTCTTAGTAAGTCAATCAAGAGGCAATTGCAAAACAAAGTTATAAAGGGGTGGCTAAGAACAAAAATTGTCCAAAATTGCCATTTAAGAGTCAAACGAAAGGTGGTTCAAGTGGTTGGTCGGTTCTAAGTGGTAGTTTGATATTGAAAATATTAAAAAATAATGTAATTCCACATAGAAAGATTGATTGTTCAATTTTGAAGAAGAAATCAACAATTTGAAACACCAATCTCTATATTTTTCATTGTTTTCTCAACTTTTCCTTCTTGGTACAGACCCGTATAAGTATGTCAATGCTTAAGATTGTGGTTGCTTATAAATATATGTGTATACTTCCATTTACACCTAATTTTGAGGCCTAGTTTTCTCGTTATGTGTGAGGGATCAAAAAATCTCAATGACTGCCCTATTTTTTGTGTTGAGGGTTTGAGAGCATCACCTTGACTCATTAGCCAATCCACCTACTATTCTGACCTTATGGCTCAGTGGATTGTCCTGTATCATGACTAGTTAGATGGTTAGATGCTTTGGAGACTGAGGGAATGAAGAAAGTCAACATGTTGTGATGTTCTAAGGTTGAGCAGAGGTGATTTTACCAAGAAAATGAGAAACCTAAGTGGTGAATCTGAAAACTAATGAATGTAATGGGCATGTGAGGGTTTTTTGAGTTTTTGCAAGTGTTTTTTAGGGTGTTTGAAGAGTCCTTATGACTGGTTGAGCCTTGGAGTCTTGAAATCCATGAAAACCCTTGTTTTTGTGAGTGTTTAGGAGGGTTTCTTGGCGTTGAGGGTTAGAGTCCCTGTGGATACAAACTATTGAAAAAGTACGTGGTTTAGAACCATGATCTAAGACAATCCAAGGAATTTGGGTGGATACCTAAAGTTGAAAGGGTAGTTCATTTGGAAATTAGGGCTAATCGTGGAGCCTAAAGTGAGGTAGGGGTATTGAAAGTCCATGATGGTCCAAAAGAGTGACTCCTGATTCTTATGTATGTTGTGTAACCTTGAAAATGGTATCTTAATCCACCTTTTAATTGTCAAGTGTTTTGGAAAGGTTGAGAGAAATTTGGCTTGAATCGGGTTTTGAGTGCTACAAGGGTAGATTGATGTGAAAGATGTTGAATGGAGAGTTTGATTTGATGGGACATTGAGGTTGTGTAGAAGTCATTATTTTTCCTTTGGGAAGGGGTCTATCACCTCTCTCTGCACCAAACGGGAATCATGAATTCCCACTTAACATCTTTCTTTCTCGGTAGTGCGTTTAGAAAATAGAGTATCGAACATGTAAGAAAGGACCCAAAACGGAAAGGGTATCCTTCTTCTAGTGAGATTCATATGATTTTTATGAGATTTAAAATATTTAGTTTACACAGATCAAACTACGTGTTCTCTTTTACCATTTTATGTGCCAAATACACAACAATGGCCAGAGTAGAGCCATCTCAATTTTTGAAATAAACTTTGTAAGAAATGTCGTATGCAACATACCTAATCAAGGAATCATGAATAGTATCAATCAATAGTGCTCAAGGATCTTTTTCAGCTCCCATCATTTCCTCTACTTCCTTGTATTTTATGGTTTTATGTTTAGGAAGTTCTCCAACAGTGCAAAATCTAGTAACCACGTCAATTGCTCCCTTCGTAATGGGACATGATTTATCCAATACAATGTTGCCATCCTTGAATTTTCTCAAAAGGAACAAGAAAAATTCTCTATCATCAAACCAAGGGAATTCTCCCCATAGATCCAAACCTAGGGTTTGTAAGTTCCATAAGTCGCTCGGTTCCAATCCTGATTCCATATTCTTTATTCTACTAGATCCTCTATTATAAATTTCCATTAAAGCTCTTAACTTCTTAAGATTCAACAAGGATTTCTTCTATTACCTTCCTCTACAACTATGAGAGAGAGAAGCTTCCATTGCTTGCTTTTGAATGTCCACAAAGATCTCTTGAAGGACTACAAATCACTTTAGAAATTCTCCAAGAAGGTTCCAAGTCACTCTAAAAATCATTCAAATTCATTTGATGATCAAAATGATTTGTGAAATTTCCTTTATACACCATCATTTTTCCCTAGCTCACATTAATTGCAAAAAGCTGACAAAAATTTTCTTCCACTCTACTAGTTAAGAAACCCTAATTCACTCTATGAAAGAACATGCTCATTCTTTTTATTCTAGTTTATTTTGCATCACCTATTTCCTATCATTCCTTACAACATATCCACATTCGAACATCTAACACACTGAGTTTCCAAGGGTTTAATTAATTTTTTTATAATGCTCCCCCTAAGACCATGCTCGATTTAACTCTCAAAGGATCCATCTACACCGGATGAGGGTATAGATGCATCAGTATTCTCTAATTCTTCCTTTTTCTTATATATCTTACTCATTTAATGCTTAACCTCTTCCTTATCAATCTTTTTCATGCATCTGTCATCTTCCGCTGGAGTAGATTGCTTTCCTTTTTTACTTCTCCACACTTTTGAAATATGTCTCAATTTTTTGCAATAGTAATAGACAATATTTCTCTGTCTTGTCTGATTTCCATCAATACCTATTTTGAATTGATTTTATTTATGTCCAAACATGTTATAGGTATAGCAATAGCCATCAAAAGATTGATTCATCCTTCTTCCATTGAACCTAGTCATCATCACCTGACTAATCATCCTTATCGAAGATCTACACTCAGTAGCTTTATGTTTGATCTTCTTCCATGTATAACATTGTCTAGATAAGGAACCAAAAGACTAATTCATCCTACTCCTACACTTATTTTCCTTATAAGCAAATTTGGGTATGTGTAGGATCATCATGGAAAAAATAAGCCCTTAAGTGGTGATGAAAATTCAAAAAATCAGAGTTAGGCAACTTGACATAAAAAATTGAATAAGTTATCTGTATTATTTTAAAAATATGTAAGAATAGAATCTATAGAAAACTGAATGTAGTTTCTAAACTATCAGGTTTATTTTTTTTTAAAATCTATTTGGTAAAAATTGAAATTTCAATGCAGTATTACTTAAATTTCAAGGAAAAAATAAGAAGTAGGTGTCTATTTGACCACCCCAACCACAATAAAATGATAATATTTTTTTATAAGATTTTAGATATAAGTAGAGGATTGATGTCTCGATGTGATGCATATTTTTTTGTAATTTTTTTCCAAGTTAATAATTGATTATGATTTTTTTATTACAACTTTTAAAAATATAAAAAATCGTATGTTTGATCACCTTAACTTTGTCAAAACTTCATGAAATTCAATTTTTTACTTTTAAATCCTATAATATGCAAAACATAGAATGTGACACATGTTTTGGATTCAAAAAATGTGATACTATTTGAAATCTATAGATGTTTTTCAATCAACCTATCAATAAGGACTGTAGCCATAATTCAAATAGAAAATGAATAATAATTATTTATTAAATTCAAAACATAATTTATATTGGTGGAAATTTGAGAATCTCCTTTAAAAACCCTTTTTGTTTCATCAATTTTGGGTAAAAAAAGAGTCATTGGCCACATGGGCCATCATATCACTTACATATCGCCACTTTTTGGCCCATCATGATCCTATACATACCCATTTATTACATGAAAAATAAACACCATTGAATGATGATTACCTTTGTGAATTTGGTTGTTTGATAGGTGATCTCATTAAGAGTTTCTTTTCTACTTTCCTTTATCTTGAGTCTTCTCATTATTTATTGGACTTGAGTTCTGCATTTTTTCATTAGCTTCATTACCTAAACCACTTTTGTCTTTAGAAGGTTTTTGTCCTGCTATTAAATCATCTTCACAAAGTTTTTCTTTCTCAAGTTCTTCTTTTTAATTCATCACTTCCTATTCAAGCTTAGAGCAAACATCAACCTTGCTTTGTATCATTGTTTTCAAGCACTCTTCAACTCTCTTCTTTTCATCTATTTTCAAATTTAGTCTACGATTCTCTTCATTTTCTTGTTTCAATTGCTCACTCACTTCTTTGTATATTTCTTTGAATTTATTTAACTGCTCTTTCAATTTTTGTATGCATTCATTTGCTTCATCAAGATTTTCTTTTAGATCTCGATTTTCAATCTCAGCCTTATCAAGATCTTCAAGGGCAGTCTAGAGCTCTTCTTTATCCATGTGTTCAATCTGTAGGATCTCCCTCAAGATATTAGAATTCTCCAGAGGAACCAATGCTTTGATACCAATTTTTGAATAATTAGGATACTAAGAAGGGGGGTGAATTAGTATCCACTAAAACTTATTGAACAAACACCTTTAATTACTTTACAACATAGAACAGATAAGAGTAATGAAAAAATATGAAATTCCACAATACAAGAACACTATATTTTACGTGGAAAAACCAATGAGGGGGAAAAAATGGTGAGGATTAGCTCACAATATATAGTTATTTCAATATCAATTACAAAGGAGGCTCACTGCCAGATACAAAAGCTCACTACTTACAAAGACTCACTGTCCAGACATGGAGGCTTACTGCCTACATAAATTATGGAAATAAAAATGGATAACCACCAAAGTTGAACTGATGAAGTTACACCACAAGTGAAGATTCAATTCTATTGATGCTCAAAGTATTCACTTGCATGACAATAGACTAATCTTCATCCTTCTTTTCACACACTTCACTTATCACCACATACACGCACACTTCTTTTTTTGCATTCATTCATCTTCAAACCATCTTGTATATATACTTGATATATCTACATGCATCAATTAGGTTGTCCTAATTGGATGCAATTCATATTTTCAAAAAGATAGCTTGTCAGTTTCATATAAAGATTTTCTGAAAGTAATTCACCTGTGTCATGCAATATTATGTTGGCCATGATTAACCTAATAACGGAATGTAATCAAAAAAACCAATTCCAACATACCGTCCAGTCATATGAACATATGAGAATGCATACATACACACTTCTAGTGATCATAAGACTTTTCCTAATACCTAAAACCTCAGTGATTACAAAAGAGAATATGCAGACCAAAATATTGGATCAAATATTGGATGTTCTGCACACTAGTTCAAGGTACTGGACCAACACAGTGACATCAATGATAGTATAGGACTAATATTTTGCATACTTCCAACATGTCCATGGTACTAAACCTAATTTTCTAGCACAATTGACAATAACTAAGACTAGGGATGGAGAACTGGCAGCACCAAATCAAAGACATCCTCCCATGAGAAATTCAATTCACCATACAACCTTGTCACTTGGTTATGAGTTATGAGGAGTTATTGATGAGTTTACATGAGAAAAAGAAAAGGAGAAGAAATAATTTTTTTTATATTGAATAACACGCTAAGGAGCTGGAGAAGAAATATACATGGAATTAAGGAAATCAGCAATTAGGTTGGAAGAAGTGGTAGACAAAGCCACACAAATCATAAGATACAAACCTCCAACAAGTATATATGCATTATTCCTACAGGAAAGATTTATAAATATTGAATTTAGTAGGTTAATTAGTTATCAATCAGTTGGGATGAGTAGAGATTTTGAGTTTATTAATGTTTTTGTTGATTCTACACCTGAGGACCAGGATCAATTTTGTGAATACTATTTACACAACTATGTGGTGCTAGATGAAACATAATAGGATCCTCTAATGTTTGTAGGGGATATCCAACTAAGTGAACTAACATCTTAGATGATATAAACCGTGATGATACTCCTAAAAATAATGACTCACCACTTGTTGAGCTTGGTGATTCTCCTAGTATGACACTTGTTATTGTCCCTTTGGCTAGCTTCCCACCTTTGCATATGATGAACATGATTGGGATGTAGATGAATGGCTATATGTTGAATCTCATGTGTCATATTAGTCTTTTCTTTATTTTCTTTTCATGTTCTTTGTGATTGCATGTGTGTAATGTAATATCCCATATTGTGTTGTTTGGTGTGTCTTTATATGTTTATCAACCTACTTTGGATGACCCTTGTCACTCAATTGGTGCAAGGATACAAAGGAAGTAAATCTATTGTGACATTCTTTTATTTCTATCTACATTCTTCTATATGTCATAAATATTTACCTTTTCATTTTCCTTGTGTTTTCCTTTTGGGGATGATGCAAGGCATTGAGACATCCAAACCTCTTCCATGTTGACCTAAAAGGCTTCTCCTTTGTTCTCTCTTTGTATGTGTTGAATTCTTCCTTTCTGGTCATTGTTCCATGAGTTATTTTGGGAATGATGATGATTTTGAGCTTGATTATATCATTATATCAAAGACATAATTTGACCTAAAATCCATGGAAAACTCATTTCACATGGGGGGAACACTCCTTTCAGGATGTAGCTCTACTTGGAAACATATATTTAATAGTAGGCTTTTTGAATAAAGCTCTCATATATTGCCATATATCAGTTTTCTACTTTATAGTAATTTCTCATGGCATGGTATTTAGAAATTTCTTTAAAATGGGGGCATATGTGTTCCCTCTCATTGTCTTTCTTCAAAGTGTGGTCTTCGTACTTCATGTGATAGGTATGTGTAGGATCATGATGGGCCAAAAAGTGGCGATATCTAAGTGATATGATGGCCCATGTGGCTAGCAACTTTTTTTTACCCAAAATTGATGAAATGAAAAGAGTTTTTAAAGGAAACTCTCAGCTTTCCACCAATATAAATTATGCTTTACTTTGAATTTAATAAATAATTATTATTCATTTTCTATTTGAATTATGACTAAAGTCCTAATTGATAGGCTGATTGAAAAACATCTATAACTTTCAAACGATATCACATTTTTTGAATCTGAAACATGTGTCACATTATATACTTCACATACTATAGGATTAAAGAAAAAAAAATTAATTTCATGAATTTTTGACCAAATTAAGGTGGTTAGACATACGAGTTTTTATATTTTTTAAAATTTGTAAAAAGAAAATCATAATTAATTATTTACTTGGAAAAAAATTCTAAAAAAATATGCATCACATCTGGACATGAGTCCCCTACTTATATCTAAAATATTATAAAAAAATATTATCATTTTATTGTGGTTAGGGTGGTCAGACAGACACCTACTTCTTATTTTTTCCTTGAAATTTAAGTATTACTACATTGAAATTTTAAATTCTCACCAAAGAGATTTAAAAAAAAAAAAAACCTAGTAGTTTAGAAACTACATTCAATTTTCTACAGATTCTATTCTTACATATTTTTGAAGTAATATAGATAACTTATTCAAATTTTTACATCAAGCTGACTAACTCCGATTTTCTGAATTTTATTGCCACTTAAGGGCCTGTTTTTTCCATGATGATCCTGCACATACCCTGATTTTTCTTCTTGGTGGTGACATTGGATTTGGTGTCCTTCAAGAGCATAATAGTTCTTGGCATATGGCATTCCTCTTAGTGGTAATGCTATGGCTTGTATTCCCTAAGGTGTGAATCCTTTATCCTTGACTAGTCCTCTCTTGGTGATATTAAGCATGATGTTCCCTAAGGTGAGACCTTTCATGATCTAACAAAATACCCCTTTGACTATCCTATCCTATTTTATTTACAAATTTATCATGGCCACCAAGTATAACACAACTTTCTTACTAGTGGTTCCTTTTAATTTTTTATGAGTGTCTAGCATAATGAAACTTGATAGCCTTGTGGAACCTTTTAAGTTTTTGTGGCACCTTGTCAAAGTTATCAGAAATTGTAACTTTTGGTATGGTCGATGCATGGGAGCTTGTAGACCTAGCATGACTTTCCCATCAACCACCTTTTTGTGGGTACATACTGACCTATTGTGTGTTTCTCACTTTCTTGGGGCTCATCTAGTGAACAATGGATTTAACTAGCCATCGTGAATTGTATATTTTGTTTGCATAGTTGACAATAGGTTTTCAATTGCGAACACAATTTATGGACAATAGTGCAACCATGACTAGTCCATACTTTCATCTCTTTCTTTTTACATTAATTTTGATATTGTGTGATTGCACATCTTGTGTTTCTATCATAAGAATGCATATCTTTGTAGCCTTGTTGGTTTGCCATGAGATCTTAGATCTTAGGGTCTTGAACAACCTCCTTGACATTTTTCATCTTATATTTCCAACACTTTTATAATTAGACCTCTCTTGACTTATTTTTCTACTTTAGTGTGAGTTTGAGCGCAAGTTCATACTCTCACTAAAGTGGGGGCTAAATTTAGTGTAAAAAAATCTACTACTTTATATTTGTACACTATGTTTGTATCCCCTAATTATTTGGACTTATTTAAGCCTTTAATTGACCCAATTATACATTCACAAGCCTAACTAATTTCATTTTCCAAAAGGGAAACTGACATTTAATCAATGCCTACACTTAATTACACATCTTGAAAAATATGTGTCCTAAGTTTAGGGCCTAGGACCCATTCACACTTGTCCTCAATTCTAAGATCCCATTTTTTAATATGTTTTTAGCATTATTTTAATGACCTTAATTCAAATTGCAGAGGTTGGCCTATGATGTTTAGTTTTTGAGTAATTAAGGAAATACAAGCATAAATAAAAGGTCTTTTTATCAATTCAAACCTAACAATAAGAGAAGTTACATAATTCAAATTTCATAAGAGTAGAGATTATTTTCAAGAGCATTGGAGAGAAGATTTATTATTCATTTATTGTAGCATTCAAGATCTTATCATGATGTCAAGATTTATATGTTTTCATGCATTTTTTTGAGCTAACATTGTGATATAGGTTTCAAGTTTCAAGCAAGCATTCAAGCATCAAGATCTATCAATCAATCAAGCCATTTCATTGAAGATCTAATCCTTGGAGTGATGTGATAAAATTCAATGCTCTATGGTGAGCCATTAAAGGGTTTGGTGAGGTGTAATAATCTTTGTTCATTCATCATTTCCATAATTTTATTATTATTTCATCATCAAGGTTTAATTACCAAACTAGGGTTTGACAAAGGAAAACCCTTATCCACCAAAAATGAACATTTTTATCGTCTTTACTTGTTTATAGATTTTTCAAAAGTGCAATTTTACAAAGTTGTCAAAGTTGTCAAAGTTTTCATCAAAGTTGTCAAGACATAGAAACTCACCTACAAGTTTTATTTCTAGATTTCCAACAATCAAACATGGGGCAATTATAATCTTAGATCCATGATCTAAGGACTACAAAAAAAATTCAGAGCCCTGTATAGAGAGACTCATTCACGCCCCTGGGTGAATATGTCCTTCAAAAAATCCTAAAACCCACTTTTGGAGCTAGATGCATACTATCTTAACCTTCTCATATATGTTGGTTAATGGTTGTTTCTATCAATATTATCATAATGCTTCATGTTTCAAGTGTTATATCTCATAGGTCTGATTTTTAATTCACTTTTATTCTTCACTCAAAACTATTGTTCACTAATTTCTATCATAAGGAAGTTAACGTAGCATAGTATCCAAACCTAGGATTGACTCACCTTGAGGGTTGCAAGTCAATTCCAATCATTTGTGGCACTATCTCAATTCCTAATGAACATGGAAAAGGTGTATTTTTTATTAGGTGGATACCCCCTTTTTCTTTTTGGCATAGGTCCTTCATTCATAGGTATACCTATCACATCCCCCATTCTCCATTTTTTCTTATTTTTAACTCCTTACAAACAAGAAGCTAGAGTAAGAAGATTATAAAATGCAAAAACTAGGAAGCACAACCCATAGACAAAGGATTTCAAATAGAGATATACGGGAGATTCTAGAATGATAGAAACATGAAAGTTGTAGAAAAGTAACTGCTCATTAATGAGGATGATTGTGAATCACTAGACTATTTAATAAGACAACTAAAGAAAGGAGTCTCCAATGACTGGAAATCCAATGTGGATGTTTCCATAGTACATGTCTCTATTATGCCATTTGAAATAGAGTTCTAGTCCTAATCATCTTCTTCGATCATTTTACTTACAATTTTAGTTATACAAATTTTGTCACTATCTATTTCATAGGGGAGTGGTAATTTGTTTTTAGTTTTATTTTTTGAGTGTTCATTCCAATAAACCTCCTCCAAACCTATATAGTTGGCTCAATGGTTGAGGATTAGATATAGCTTATGGATATGTTCTGATAGATATATTTTTCATTGCATAGATAGTACCTTTTTAGTTTCCTATTATGCTTTCATGAATAGGATATCTCTGAAGATTGTTATTAGATTGTAAAGTCTAGTTATATGCAATGAAGAGGTTTCAGTTGATTGTTATGTGTGGATTTGATTTTATTATGTGGATGCAATAACTTGAGAAAGTGCCACTCAAGGTAACTATTCTCCACTTTAATTTTCATACTTTATTTTTTGTTGTTACATTAGATGTTTTCATTATTTCAGTCATCTCAATTAGATTCCTCATTTCCTATATGTGAATGAGATTATGAATGAGATCTTGCCTTATGCTTCATGTGTTTTTTGTCTCAATACATTCTAATCTAGAGTGAGTCAAAGTTATCAGTGTTAATTTAATTATAGAGTTCAAGTTTTAATAGTGAACTAGTCATATACTTAAGTTGTAAGTAGTCATAACAATAGTTCTAGATTTAATCCTTTTCCCAATTTTATATTTTATTCTTTATTTCATTTTTCATATGTTTCAACCACGTATACTAGATGATATAGGTATTATATAATCTCTATATGCACATATAGTGCCAACATCATAACAAGTCTGTGTTAGCCCTAGTTGATAATTAAATGGAGTCTTTACAAGGTTTTAGTAGGTTGTTTAGTTAGGAAACACCTCTAAATTATGTGTTTACCACCAAGTTTACTAAGCATTATTTGGGACTTACATGTGTGTCACTTCATCAGATCAAAATCCAACACCTGATTTTGGAGACTATCAACAGGTTTTGTAGAAACTTGCTACCTAGATCTACTAATTTTTCCATCTTCATTTCTATGTTTAGGTACCTAGCTATGCATGCCACTCATTTTGATTTGAACTATATTTTGAATGGTTAATTTTTTTTCACATATAGTTGTTTTAGGTTATGCGATGTGTGTGTGGATAACGTAAGAAAATAAATACTCAACATCCTTACCTCTTGATTGTTGTGACTACAACATGGCTACCATGGCCATAAAAATGAGTAGATGTTTTTTAGTGGGTGACACACCTCATGGAACTGATTATGCAAAGTGGTAAAACTAGTTCATGAAAATATCTTTTTTCATCCAAGCATGTGGCTAGGGTACCATACAAGTACCTAATTCATTTTTTGTAATGTAATTTTTTATTTGCATCTTTCCCTTGAACAAGTAGAATTTTGATGTGCTCTAACCAGTATCATTAACACAATAGGGATTGTAATCCATTCTCAGATCTTGGTAATTATGTACAACATGATCTTGCTACCTATTCTTTCCAACACCCTCATTGCACCATTTTTTCTTGCTTGTTCATAGGGTATGTGCAAGATCATCATGGAAAAAATAGGCCCTTAAGTGGCGATGAAAACTCAGAAAATCAGAGTTAGGCAAATTCATGTAAAAAAATGAATAATTTATTTATATTATTTCAAAAATATGTAACAATAGAATATGTATAAAATTGGATGTAGTCTCTAAACTATTAGGTTTATTTAAAAATAAATAAAAAATCTATTTGGTGAAAATTTGAAATTTCAATGCATAATACTTAAATTTCAGGGAAAACATAAGAAATAGGTGTTTGTCTAACCACCCTAACCACAATAAAATGATAATATTTTTTTATAATATTTTAGATATAAGTAGAGGACTCATTTCCCAATGTGATGCATATTTTTTTGTAATATTTTTCCAATTAAATAATTAATTATGAATTTTTTATTACAAATTTTAAAAAATATAAAAACTCGTATGTCTGACCACCTTAACTTGGTCAAAACTTCATGAAACTCAATTTTTTTTTTTTTAATCCTATAGTATGTGAAGCATAGAATGTGATGCATGTTTTGGATTCAAGAAATGTGATAACGTTTGAAAGCTATAGATTTTTTTCAACAGCCTATCAATCAGGACTTCAATCGTAATTCAAATAGAAAATGAATAATAATTATTTGTTAAATTCAAAGTAAAGAATAATTTATATTGGTGGAAAGATGAGAATCTCCTTTAAAAACCCTTTTCGTTTCATCAATTTTGGGTAAACAAAAAGTCGTCAGCCACATGGGCCATCATATCACTTACATATCACCACTTTTTGGCCCATCATGATCCTACACATACCCCATACATGTTTCATTTTAGTTCCATATTCATTGAGAACCATACGAATTAACATCATACACCATGGAAAATTCATTGTAAAATGTGAACATTATTGTAGGTATAAGGTTGAGTTCCATGTCCTTGTCAAGACTTTTATTTATGTGCAATATCAATTATTTATGGTGCCTCTTAAATCCTATCCACCAATACTTACCATGTAGCCCATCCTTGAAAGGATTGGGTCTAGATTGGAAAATTTGAGTGAATTCTATATTGAGTATTATAATATCAAGGCCATGGCTAGATTCAACAATTTATTTGCACCATTAGATGATAAGAGCCTCCTTACCTTCTATGAGGATAGTTGGATGACATTTCTTGGAAGTGGGTGTAAGCCCACCTAGCCAGTTGTTGAGTGTCATTGTTGGGATTATACATTTATTTGTTGTAGACCTTATTCACATCCCATAGTCCTCTATGTCTTGAAGAGACCCAATCATGTCCTCTATAAACCACGATTCTTCTCATGTTGTTATTCTCAGTGTTCTTGGAGGTGCACTAACCTCCACAACTACCTCAATAGATTGAGGACTTCTTTCATCTTGTACTAGACATTCTTAATCAGGGAGAAAGTAACCTCTCTTTTATGTTGAGGAAACCTTGCCATGAATCTCTTCTTGCTTGACCTAGGCCTCTTTCAAGTTCGATATGATACCTATAAATAGTCAAGAAAATGAATAAAACAATAATCAAAACCATTAATGAACACCATTATGTTCAAAGTGATGCTTGAACAAATCATTTATTTTGGTGTACATGTTCAAATTTTATGATGTGAAAGATGATTATAGTTTTTTTTTTATTAGTCATTAATATGTAACATAGAATTGTAATCCATTCTTGACTCTTGGGAATTATGTACAACATGATCCTGCTATCTCTTCTTGCCAACACCCTCATTGCACCAATTTCTCTATCTTGAATAGCTATCTCATTGTAGTTCCATATTCACTAAGAACCATATGGATTATTATCATATGCCATGTACAATTCATTATAAATAGTGGATTCTATTGTAGGTTTGAGGTTGAGTTCCATGTCCTTGTTAAAGGATTCATTTGTGTACAATGTGAGTTTTGAATGGTGTCTCTTAAATCCTATCCACTAGGACTTACTAGGTAGTTCATCCTTGAAAGGGGGTCTAGATTGGTAAATCTGGCTGACCTTTACATTGAGATTGATAATCTCAAGGTCATGACCAGATGTAACCAATTATTTGAACCATTCGATGATAAGAGCCACCTCACCTTCTACGAGGATAGTTGGAGGCCTTTCTTGGAAGTGGATGTAAGCCCACCTAACTAGTTGTTGAGTGTTGCAGCTATGATTTTGCATTTATTTGCTATAGACCTTATCGACATCCCAATTTCCTCTAGATCTTGAAGGGCACCAATCATGTCCTCTATCAACCACAACCCTTCACACTTTTTTGTTCTCAATGTTCTTGGAGGTGCACTAACCTCCACAACTACCTCAATAGATTGAGGACTTCGTTTATCTTATATTGGATGTTCTTCATTAGGGGGAAAGTAACCTCTCTTTTATGTGGAGGCAACCTTGTCGTGAATCTCTTCTTTCCTAACCTGGTCCTCTTTTGAGATTTGTATGCTTCCTATAGATAGTCTAAAAAACAAATCAAAACCATTAATGAACACCATTATGTTCAAAGTGATTCTTGAAAAAATCATTTATTTTGGTGTACATGTTCAAAGTGTATGATGTGAAAGATGATTATAGTTTTTATATTGGTCATTTCACTTTGTTTATTTTATTCTTTACATACAAAAAAATGCATTTATAGTACAATGGATTAAAAAATTATATCATATACAAAATGTAGGCATGTATAGAATAAGTTTGACATCCATTAACATTTTACAAGACCCCATGTATGCACTTGCAATAGGATAGGTAGAAGAATTTGGTATTCTACATCATATTGCTTGTCAAATTGGCTAAGACATTGATATAGAACATCCATTTCATCTAATTTAACATATATCATATGTTGTTTCCCTCCTATCCAAACACATTAAAATTTACAATAGGATTCCCTATTGGCTTTAAGTTGGTAGAAAGAATATAATTGAAAACCCAATAGGTCATGCACTTACAATAGACTAGATTACACAATCATATCATATACAATATATAGGAATTGATAGGAATAAAAAATATAATTAAAATCACTTGATCTTATGAAATTACAATAGAGTGGATATTATATTTACATCCTATACAACATATATACATTCAAATGCATATATAATATATCTTGAAACCCCAAATGTGTAGTTAGAGTTCAATGTGTAAAAAGTTTACATCATATACAAAATATTGGTATTCCCTAGAATAAAGAATATTACTAAAAAGCCAATAGTTTATGCACTTACATCAAACTAGATTAAATGATCACGTCGTATAAAACAATTAGGAACTGATAGGCATACAATATACAACTTACAGAAATTGGTCTAATGCACTAACAACATACTGGGTATAACAATTACATCTTATACAATAGATATGCATTGACATTCATAAACAATATAACTTGAAACCCCAAATATTCAATTAAAGGTCAATGTGAAGAATATTTGCATCATATACAACAAATTGGCGGGTATGTGCGGGATCATGATGGGCCAAAAAGTGGTGATATGTAAGTGATATGATGGCCTATGTGGCTAATGACTTTTTTTAACCCAAAATTGATGAAATGAAAAGGGTTTTTAATGAAGATTCTCAACTTTCCACCCATATAAATTATGCTTTACTTTCAATTTAATAAATAATTATTATTAATTTTCTATTTGAATTACAACTAAAGTCCTAATTGATAAGTTGATTGAAAAGCATCTATAGCTTTCAAATGGTATCACATTTTTTGAATCCAAAATACGTGTCACATTCTATGCTTTGCATACTATAGGATTTAAAAAAAAAAAAATCATGAAGTTTTGACCAAGTTAAGGTGGTAGACATATGAGTTTTTATATTTTTTAAAAGTTATAATAAAAAATTCATAATTAATTATTTACTTGGAAAAAAAATTACAAAAAATATGCATCACATTGGGACATGAGTCCTCTACTTATATCTAAAATATTATAAAAAAATATTATCATTTTATTGTTGTTAGGGCGGTCAGACAAACACCTACTTCCTTTTTTTTCCCTAAAATTTAAGTACTACTACATTGAAATTTCAAGTTTTCACCAAATAGATTTAAAAAAAAAAAACCTAGTAGTTTAGAAACTACATTAAATTCTCTATAGATTCTATGTTGACCCCAGTGGCATTTTGTTTGGCATTGTGTCAAATATGGTTGCAAGGTTTGATGGTGATGATATTTATATGTTTTCTATGGATAAGTTAGAAAGGAGTTATTACTTGCTTTGAGTACTATACTTTACAAGGCACGTGTATCTTCAAAAGGAACTAGCATGCTTTATAATTTGGGAAACTCCTATTCTTGTTTTATTGAAAGCATTACTTACATCTCATATACTTCATACTATCGACATTGTAGAAGACCTTTCCTAGTGTTCATTGACTTCATAAGTCCTAAATTATTTTTCATGGTGTTATGACTTGCAAAGTAATTGTAATATTTTGATTTTGGTGGAAAAGTCATTTAAAAAGGAGACAGTATTATTGAAAAGGAAAGGTGTCGACAAATGACTTTTATCACATGGAAAATAAGCTAGGGCTCAATACAAAATAGGGTTAACATGTGAAAAAAAAATATTATTGTTGGTTATCATGGCTTAGGATTTCATCATTGTTGTGGGTAGTTGACAAAAATAAGTGAAATGATAATGTTGGTAGTTTGATGGAATTACAATGCTCAAACGGTTATTGTTGAAGAAACTCTCAAGCTAGGGAACATGCACATTCAACTAGGGTTTTTCTCTCAGCTAAAAATGGAAGTTTAACTTGGAAACGATTTTGCTCAGCCTTAGATGGAAGTTTTTGATGCATTTTAGGTGTTTATACTCCATTTTTTTGTGATTCTTGTTTTACATCTAGAAGGAAATGTGATTTTTCTCCAACCGTTCTTCAACTTTATGTTTTTTTATAATGAATATTTTACTAACCATAATTTGTTAAAGGGTTAAAGTGTGTTTACTCGTAAAACCGTTTGTTGTCGGGTGTTAAGGGTTAAGGAGTTTTGATTTCACTGCTTATCTACAATCTATCTTTGGTTATGCAGGTTATTTATGCTATATTGTTGTTGACTCTTGCGGTTTTTGTTGTGTAAACTATGGTAAAACATTTATTTGGTAAAATTGGTTGTAGGAAGGTTATGATGTCTTTAGTTCATTCTCTCTTCAAAGATTTTTAACATTATTTATGTTTTACTAAATATATTCAAGAGTTGTTGATTAAGAGAGACATAATTGGTAGTTGTTGATTATATACTCTGTTAAGAGTTATTCTTTTCAATAATATGTAAAGATTTGTATCTCATGAGATTCGGTATCTGTACTTGAAAGAATTATCAAAAGGATGAAAAACACTTGTAGTGTGTTGAGAAAGTATTTGTAATTTTTCCTCTGAATCTTAAGTGATGCAAGATCAGAGGATGTTAAAGAGAGAAACAAAGATGATACTATATGTATGAAATCCAAAAAATGTTTTTTTGAATAGTAAAGTGTAGCCAGTGAGGCATTGAAAATTCTATCAGTGAGATAGCATTGTCAATGAGACATACAAACAACCAATGAGGCATTGTAAAAGAGAATATTTTAGATAAGCCAGTGAAGCATTTTTTGAGTGGTTTTATTCCCCAGGAGTGTTTCCACTCAGGACATATCATTGTGTCATATTATTATGTATGTTTTGTTCATACTTATGCCTATTCTATTGCTTCATATTTTTTACTTAAGTCAAACTTGAAAAAGCATTTACAAAGTGGGTATGTGCAAGAACATCATGGAAAAAATAGGCCCTTAAGTGGCGATGAAATTTCAGAAAATCAAAATTAGGCAACTTGACATAAAAACTTGAATAAGTTATCTATATTATTTCAAAAATATGTAACAATAGAATCTATAGAAAATTGAATGTAGTTTCTAAACTACCAGGTTTATTTAAAAAAATAAAAAATCTATTTGGTGAAAAGTTGAAATTTCAATGCAATAGTACTTAAATTTTAGGGAAAAAATAAGAATTAGGTGTTTTCCTTACCACCCTAACCACAATAAAATGATAATATTTTTTAATAAGATTTTAGATATAAGTAGAGGACTCATGTCCCGATGTGATGCATATTTTTTTGTAATTTTTTTCCAAGTAAATAACTAATTATGAATTTTTTACTATAACTTAAAAAATATATAAAAACTTGTATGTCTGACCACCTTAACTTGGTCAAAACTTCATGAAATTCAATTTTAATTTTTTGAATCCTATAGTATGCAAAGAAAAAAATGTGACACATGTTTTGGATTCAAGAAATGTGATACCATTTGAAATCTGTAGATGTTTTTTAATTAGCCTATCAATCAGGACTTTAGTCGTAATTCAAATAGAAAATGAATAATAATTATTTATTAAATTCAAAGTAAAGCATAATTTATATTGGTGGAAAGCTAAGAATCTCCTTTAAAAACCCTTTTCGTTTCATCAATTTTGGGTAACAAAAAAGTCATCAACCACATGGACCATCATATCACTTACATATCACCACTTTTTGGCCCATCAAGATCCGGCACATACCCAAGTGAAAATTGAATTAATTTGTCTAGACATTGATTCACCCCCCCTCTCAGTGTCTCTTGTACTCCAACAATTGGTATCAAAGCCAAACCTTGTTGTTGAGTCAACTAGGGACTCATGGTCATAGAGTACTAGTCATGGCTAAGTGGAAAATAAATAGAAGTCAAAAGAAAAACACTAGTGTCAAGCAAAAAGATAATCAAAAAACCCTTGTCAAGTCTAGTGAAGCCTTGGCTCAAGAAAAGTTCTTGTTAGTTCATTCTTTAGATATTATTAAGAAAAAATTTGTAGAAGAAACGGTGCCTAATATAGGTTTTGATGAATTCATGGTAAATATGAGTGATTCAGATATAGAAGAGTGTGGTAGTAACCCTGAAGGAATATTTGATTTTGAAGGAGAGCTTGTTTCTGCTTTAGATATGATTAGGAATCTTGAAAGAGAAAACAAGAAACTTAATGTTCAAATTGAAGAAATGTGTAAAAAGTCTGAGGATGACCTCAGTTCTTTGAAAAAGAAAGTAGAGAAGAACTCTCTATTAAAAGATGGCTTAGATAACTTAATCTTAAATCTGAAAAACATAAATTGAGGAAACTAAGAGGATAGTGGAAGTAAAAAAAACTAATTTGGATGTCAAAACTACTGAGTGCCATAAGCTTGAAGGAGTAGTTGCTTTAAAGAAAGATCTTGAAGATCATAATATTCAGTTAGAAAAGTATAAGAAGTTTGAGAAAAGTATTAATGCACTGGATGATATGTTAATTAAGAAAAAACATTCTAGTGATCCTATTGGTCTAGGATATGAAATAGGACAAACCTCTTCAAGTGGAAAAGATTAAAAAACCGAAATACTTTTTGTATCTACAAATGAGAAAGGACAAAGTTTTAAGGTCAGAAAGACCCCAAGGAAGAAAATAGACTTAAGTTATACTATTGTAGCTTCAAAAAGTGATGGAAATAAGAAATAAGAAGAGAATACAATTGATGTTGGAAGAAAAAGAATAAATAAAATCTCACAACCTCCACCTATCAGACAAAATCATTCAATGAAGTACAATTACTCTCAATTTCATGGTTATTTTTATTTGTGTCATAAATATGGTCATAGATCAAGAGATTGTAGATTTCATACAAGAATTTTTTTTGGATGGACTAATGATAAAATTTCTTATAGCCTGTCAAATCCAGGTTATAATAATGTTTGCTATAATTGTAATAAAGTAGTCCATCTAGCAAGAAATTGTTGGATGCATGAAAGATATGATTATAGAAATTCAAGAAATAAACATCATAATTCTTATAAAACTATCATATGTTATAGATGCAACAGTGTTGGACATAAATCACAGTATTGCAAGAGTAATTATGTAAGATCAGTTAGAAATAACAACTTGATAAGCACTTTGGACAGGAAAAAGAAAGAACCTATGAAAATTTGGAAAATGAAATCTGAACAAAAACAACAAGAACCTAATCTTGTGCATATTGCACAAGAAAATTAAGTAAAATCATGAGATTGGTATGCAATCAAGAGGAGTACAATGTGTCTATCTGATATTCCTGTTTTGAGATATATATTTGAAAAGTTCATTGTGCTCAAAAATATCTTGTCATTTCCTTTAAATCACAATCATGTTAATAAGAGTCTCTGTCACTATATTATGATCCTTGAAAATGTAGTAAATTGACTTTGAGATCAGTGTCTTTGATAGTAGGGTATGTGCAGGATCATGATGGGCCAAAAAGTGGCGATATCTGAGTGATATGATGGCCCATGTGGCTAACGAATTTTTTTTACCCAAAATTGATGAAACAAAAAGGGTTTTTAAAGGAGATTATCAACTTTACACCAATTTAAATTATGCTTTAATTTGAATTTAATAAATAATTATTATTCATTTTCTATTTGAATTACAACTAAAGTCTCGATTGATAGGTTGATTGAAAAAAATCTATAGCTTTCAAACAGTATCACATTTTTTGAATCTGAAACATGTGTCACATTATATGATTCACATACTATAGGATTAAAAAAATAATAATTGAATTTCATGAATTTTTGACCAAGTTAAGGTGATCAGACATACGAGTTTTTATATTTTTTAAATGTTGTAATAAAAAATTCATAATTAATTATTTACTTGGAAAAAAATTATAGAAAAATATGCATCACATCGGGACATGAGTCCCCTACTTATATCTAAAATATTATAAAAAATAATTATCATTTTATTGTGGTTTGGGTTGTCAGACAAACACCTACTTCTTATTTTTTCCTTGAAATTTAAGTACTACTGCATTGAAATTTCAAATTTTCACCAAATAGAATTTTTTTTTAAAATAAACCTAGTAGTTTAGAAACTAGATTCAATTTGATATAGATTCTATTCTTACATATTTTGTAAATAATATAGATAACTTATTCAAATTTTTACGTCAAGTTGCCTAACTCTAATTTTTTGAATTTTATTGCCACTTAAGGGCTTGTTTTTTCCATGATGATCGTGCACATACCCAATAGAAATACTTAAGATCCTTTTTGGTCTGTATTGGAATGATATCCTAGTCTCTCATTTTGATTTGGAAACTTAGATCTTAGAAAATGGCTTCAGTAGTCATTTGAACATGAAGAAGGATTTGCTACAATTCAAGATCCGCACTATGCAAGACAGAGAAAATATCAACTATATTACTAGAGATTCTTCAGATGAGTTTAGAATGAAATAAATATTCAACCTTTTTTCTATATTGGTTTAGGTGTAAGTTCATCATCACAAATGCATACTGAATATTTTGACATATGCTCAGTAATACAGATCTTTGATTGTGAGTAAAAAGACATGTGAGCAGGTAATATAGATCAAATGATTGGTACTCATTTTGATATTTTTCTGGAATGGGTTAACTTTTTTATAGAAACTTTCCATGTCAAAAATAGCAGTGAGTTCTTAGTAAAATCTTGGACTATGAATATGTGGTTGACAGTGATTAATAGATCTTATAATGGTTGATGCTCCTCATACAATATTGAGTGATTTTGATAGGAACATACATATTTTTTTTTGGCAATGCCATATTATGTCACATTGGTGATTTAATTTCTAAATATACATTTGATAGTAATTCATTATCTATTGAATTTGCATTTGTAATTGCATAATTATTTACACAAACATTGAATCAATGATTGCACATTCAAAAATTTAGTGCTTTGCATTATCAGTGTGATTTTATTCCACTATATCTTTGGTATTCTAGTAGGTGCATTTTTAGTGTGGTTTGTTGCAGTTATTTTTGGAATTAATCTTCAGTGATATACTCCTAATCGGTGAATTGGTATTAGGGGGAGCATGTTAGAGTCTTATGTGCTATGTTATATAGCATTATCATTCTCTGGTTTTGTGCAGTGCTTAGTAAATTGAAACAATGATATAAGGTAAATAGAAAGGAGCAAAATGATAAGTTATTTGATACAATACATAATTATGTTGCTTTGGTCATACAGGTCATATCTTTGTCATATGAATATCAAAATTCTAGATCACAGTCTTGTTATCAATCTCAAATCAACAAATGACAAAGATATGGCAAAGTTTGGGAAATCATTAGATATCAGTTTTATAGTTACATTGAAACAAGGTTTGAGATAGGGTAGTACATTGGAAATTTCATCAGTTGCAGAGAAGGGTAGTAAGTGATACTTGGTGTGATAGTTTGATTGTTGACAATGGTTGATCTTCATGGTTTCTATTCTTATGTTGATAATGGGTACCTGATTTGTGCTATTTCATATGATCTTATCATCTCATAGTATTCATGTTCAGATTACACATGATTCTTTTCTTCCAGTGTGTTAAGGATATTATTTTTGAGGAAGCAACTTGGTATGTGCATTCAACACTTGATACAATTATTTGGTGTTTTGATAAAGTTGGCATATGAAGATGAAAGAGTTACTGTCATTGTGATAACAGTCAAAAAATATTTGATAGCACTTCATTCTAATACCTGAAATTGCTTGGGAACAGTCGATAACTATGTTAATGGATTTTGAAGGTCTTCTTAATAGGGGGAGTGTGTGCAAAATAGTGAGTCCCTGATTTCACATTTCACTTCATTTGTTTTTTGGTGCAGATTAATATTTGCATGTTTTGACATTGGCATAATCTACAAGCTTATAGTGATTTCACTCCTCTTCAAGGAGTTAGGGGGAGCATTTCATGCTTATTCTTACCCCGGTTGGTGTTTTTTTGGAATTGTTGATATTGTTGGTCATCTTGTAGATTTTTCAGTTTTTTTCTCCTTTGGCATTGTTGTCAAAAGGGGGAGAAAGTGTTGCTTGGTTTCAGTGGTTTCAAGATGGTTTCTATTGCTAAGATATGTGATGCTTGGTGTTCATGGTTTCATGTTCTTTCTTGGTTATGTCTATGGCAGTGGTACTGATGGCTGTGGTTATGGTTTCAGGATTGTTGCAGGATTGTGTTTAAACAGGTTGGTTATTTGAAACCAATGCCAAAGGGGGAGTTTGTTGACGCCAGTGGCATTTTTTTTGGAATTGTGTCAAATATGGTTGCAAGGTCTAATGGTGATGATATTTATATGTTTTCTATGGATAAGTTAAAAAGGAGTTATTACTTGCTTTCAGTACTATGCTTTACAAGGCACTCATATCTTCACAAGGAACTAGCATGCTTTATAATTTGGGAAAATACCACTCTTGTTTTATTGAAAGCATTACTTGCATCTCATATAATTCATACTATCGGCATTGTGGAAGACCTTTCCTAGTGGTCATTGACTTCATAAGTCCGAAATTATTTTTCATGGTGTTATGACTTGCAAGGTAAATGTAATATTTTGATTTTGGTGGAAAAGTCATTTAAAAAGGAGACAACATTATTGAAAAGGCAAGGTGTCGACACATGAGTTTTATCGCATGGAAAATAAGCTAGGGCTTGATACAAAACAGGGTTAACATGCAAAAAGAAAATATTATTTTTTGGTTATCATGGCTTAGGATTTCATCATTGTTGTGGGTAGTTGAAAAAAATAGGTGAAATGATAATGTTGGCAGTTTGATGGAATGACAATGCTCAAATGGTTATTGTTGAAGAAACTCTCAAGCTAGGGAACATGCACATTCTGCTAGAGTTTTTCTCTTAGCTGAAAATGGAAGTTTAACTTGGACATGAGTTTGCTCAGCCTCAGATGAAAGTTTTTGATGAATTTTAGGTGTTTATACTCCATTTTTTTGTGATTATTGTTTTACATCTAGAAGGAAATGCAATTTTTCTCTAACCATTCTTCAACTTTATGCTTGTTTATAATGAAGATTTTATTAACCAAAATCTATTAAAGGGTTAAAGTGTGTTTACTTGCAAAAAAGTTTGTCGTCAGGTGTTAAGGGTTAAGGAGTTTTGATTTCACTACTTATCTACAATCTATCTTTGGTTATGTGGGTTGCTTATGTTATATTCTTGTTGACTCTTGCAATTATTTTTGTGTAAACTATGGTAAAACAGTTATTTGGTAAAAGTGGTTGCAGGACACTTATGATGTCTTCGATTCATTCTCTCTTCAAAGATTTTGAACATTATTTATGCTTTGCTAAATATATTCAGGAGTTGTTGATTATATACTCTGTTAAGAGTTATTCTTTTTAGTAATATGTAAAGAGTTGTATCTCATGAGATTTGGTATCTTTACTTGAAAGAATTATCAAAAGGATGAAAAGAACTTGTAGTGCAATGAGAAACTATTTGTACTTTTTCCTCTGAATCTTAAGTTATGCAAGATCAAAGGATGTTAAAGAGAGAAACAAAGATGATACTCTATGTATGAAATCCAAATTGTGTTTGCGAATAGTAAAGTGTAGCTAGTGAGGCATTGGAAAGTCTATCAGTGAGATAGCATTATCAATGAGGCATTGCGAAAGAGAATATTTTAGATAAGCCACTGAAGCATTTTTCGAGTAGTTTTATTCCTCGGGAGGGTTTCCACTCAGGACATATCATTGTGTCATATTCTTGTGTGTGTTCTATTCGTACTGTTGCCTATTCTATTACTTCATATTGTTTACTTAAGTCAAACTTGAAAAAGAATTTACAAAGTGAAAATTGAATTAATTTTTCTAGACACCGATTCACCCCCCTCTCTATCTCTTATACTCCAACATTCTATTCTTACATATTTTTGAAATAATATAGATAAATTAATCAAATTTTAATGTCAAGTTGCCTAACTCTAATTTTCTGAATTTTCATCGTCACTTAAGGGCCTATTTTTTCCATGATTATCCTACACATACCCTGGCATTCCCAGACATAAACAATATAACTAAAAACCTAATAGGTTATGTATTTACAATGGAGTGGATTACACAATCATATTATATACAATAGATAGGCATTGATAGGTATAAAAAATATAACTAAAAGAACATGAACTTATGCACTTACAAAATAGTGAATATAAAAATTACATCATATGCACTATATATGCATTGACATTCATAAATAATATAACTTGAAACCCTAGATATTAAGTTACAAGTTAGTGTGAAGAAATTTTACATTGCATATGATAAATTGGCATTCTGAGGCATAAAGAATATAATAGAAATCACAATAGGTTATGCACTAACAACAAACTAGATTACACAATCACATTGTATACAATAGATACACATTAATATGCATAAAAATATAACTGAAATCACTTGATCTTATGCACTTACAACACATTGGGTATAGCAGTTACATCTTATACAAGAGATATTCATTGACATTCATAAATAATATAACTTCAAACACCAAATATTCAATTATAGGTCATTGTGTAGAATATTTACATCTTATACAAGAAAAAAGCATTATGAGACAAAGAATATAAGTGAAACACAATAGGTTATACACTTTTAGTAGGCCACATTACATAATCACATCCTATAGAACAAATAGGCATTGAAAGACATAAATAAGATAACTAAAAGCACTTGATCATATGCACTTACAACATAGTCGATATAACAATTACTTTGTATAAAATACATATGCATTGGCATGCATGAAAAATCTATCTCAAAACCCTAGATATGAATTAATAGGTTAGCGGGTATAACATTTGCATCATAAACAATAGATACCCATTACCAAGAAAAAAATATAGCTGAAAGCCCTATAGGCTATGCACTTATACAATAGTGGATGTAACATATATACATTGAGAGGCATAAACAAAATAACTCAAAACCCATTATACTATGTGCTACAAGCAAAGTGGGTATAACACTTACATCCTACATAAACAATAGAACTGAAAACCATATGATTTAAAACCCTATCGATTATGCTCTTACAAAAGAGTGTGTATAACAACCACATTATATAGAACAAAAGTTTGCATTGATAGGAATTAACAAATGAAGTGAAAACCCCATACGTATACATTCCTAGACATAAACAGTTTAACATCAAATTTCATTAGCATGAACTATATAGGTAAAGACTAGTACAATACCTAGAAATTGATGTTGTTTGGCGATGGTAGTCAAATGTTGATGCTTCAACTTCTTCTACCATTGTCTCCAAGAAAATATAGTAGAGGAAATAAAAGTAAGAGGAGAAAATAGTAAGAAATTGAAAAACATTGAATGGATGTAATGCATATTTGAATTGGTGAATTTGTTTATATGTTTAATACTGATTTGGTATGGAGTCTTTAATTTATGTCCTCTTTGTTTCAAATTAGAAATATGTTTGTGTGCCTTAAATTGCAAAGTTTGTATGTAACTAGCATGAATTCCATAGTGGATTAATTTGGTTAAATGAGTTAATAATGTGGATTGTTTCATTTGTCTCCTATGGGATCTTTGGTGGCCTTACAACTTTTTATCGGCGGATGTAGGTGGGCTTGGTGGAGGAAGTGACTAGTAAGTGGGCGGGTGACTTTGACTGATGGGACACATGTGAATCTTTTACACGTTGCAATAGTATTGTGTTATTGAGAAACATGGATAGGGGAATGAGTCCGATTTAATTTGGTGATGAGACATGTGGAGGTCATTAGTGTTCAAGTGGTAGCTAGTCCTTTACAAAATTGATTGTTTAAAGTACAATATGTGATATGTGTCTAAGAATCTTGGTTTAATGTATTTTAAATTGTGGGTGCATGTTTTCATGCTACAACTCATAGAAGAGCATCTTGGATTGTTTTGGGGTTGTGTCAAATGGTTTATGAATATTCTCTAAGATGTATGATTGTGATGATAGATCTTCTTTAGATCTTTTTGGAACAATATAAACCATTTATAAAACAATTTTTATTTATACAATGATTGATCAGTTAATATATATTTTTTGGATAAAATCTTTTTTACAAATAATTAATAAGGTTCTCCAATGTGAAGCCTAGTAAAATTACTTATATCCCTACCCCACTCCACTATTGTGCCTCTCCCGAATTTATTTGTGATAGGGTAAAGAAGCCAGACGAGGACAGGTGGATTTGTTCTCGTCAAAGGCTTTCCTCTATTGAATCTGCTTTCACCGCAGTCATCAACGTCACACACCCAATCTCTCAATGTACTCTCATTTTATTTAGCTGTCATTGGCTTCTTGGCAAGATTCCATCATCGATCTTTTCAAGCATTTATCATCTTGACAGCCACATCCAACTACGATTCATGCCTTTGGCTTTTTCGTTATGTAATTAACTGTTAACCAATCAGACCCACTTTTTCTACGCGTTCTTTCGTACAAATGGACATCTAACACTCTGAGAATCTCACACTTTGCCTACGCTTTTTGGTTTGCAATTAGAGGAGGGCAATTATGTCCAAAACGATAGTCGTGATAGTTATAATGGTGGGTATAGTTTTAGGAGATGGAGAGATTGATAGAAGCAATTTTCCAAAAGGATTCATGTTTGGAACTGGTACCTCCTCCTATCAGGTTCGTTTCCTCATTGCATATGGCTCCATTTCAACACTTATTTTGTGGAATTTGGCAACTTTTAAGTTAACTTTGTGTTTGCAGGTGGAAGGTGCATATTTGGAATATGGGAAGGGTCTCAGCAATTGGGATTTTCTTACACACAATCACCCAGGTTTCTTCAGAGATATGTTAATCATTCTACAGTTGATTTCTCCATTACTTCTCCATGACTGTGATTAATGATACAGGAAATATTCTTGACCGAAGCAATGGGGATGTAGCTGATGACCACTACCATCGTTACCTGGTATCTGTACATAATTGGGTTGTTGATGTTTTCCAATAATATGAATTTTTAAAGTTTTTTGGAAAAACTTCCGTTTTCATAATATTTTGAATTATATTTAGTGATTTATTATTCGAATAAAGAAGTAAGATTACACCATGCTATTTGAAATATAAAAATATATATTTTTTAAGAAAAGTTTTTTTTTTAATTATTGATTCTTAAATAATTGTTTTAATTAATCTTATGATGCAATCCAGCAAGATATTGATTTGATGTATTTTATTGGAGTGGATTCTTATCGCTTCTCCATTTCATGGTCTCGAATTCTTCCAGGTATAAACCATAATTCTAATAGTTTTAATTTTAGTATAATATAAGAAAATATTGATTTGATTTTTTTCTTACAGTGAATTGGTAATTCATATTCAATTCTCAAATTCTTTCAAATATATACTATAATCCTATCTTGAAGATAAAAAATTCTAAACAATTAATATGTTGTAGTGAATATATTAATTATTTAGTTCGAGACCTGATCGGACTTTAACCCTCCCTTAAAAAATAAAAAAGTGTCACAGATGGTCTGTTTAACCATTCATTTGTGTATTATGTTTTTAATAAAGCTGGAAGAGGAGCTGTCAACGAGGAGGGTATAAAGTTCTACAATGATGTTATCGACGCACTACTATCCAAAGGTATGTACGAGCTGTGACTAAAGGTATCCCTTAAAATCATACCCTTTCTCTCCATTTTTTCATTATATTTATGATTGGTGCAGGAATAGAACCAATGGTGACGTTGAATCATTATGATTTGCCACAGCCCTTAGAGGATGAATATGGCGGCTGGTTAAGTCCCAATATTATGTAAATTAAAAATCTATACATGTCTTCATTTTCTATAACAGTTTATTTTGTTTGTCCTAATATTAAAAAATGGGAGTTATGCAGAAAGGACTTCCAAGAATTTGCAGAAGTTTGCTTTGCAGCTTTCGGCGACAGAGTGAAACACTGGGTGACATTCAACGAGCCAAATATATTTATTCAGAAAGGTTATCTATCTGGAACTTATCCACCAGCTCGGTGTTCTTGGCCTTTTGGGAATTGCAGTGGGGGCAATTCAGAAACAGAACCCTACCTGGCTGCTCATATTGTTATATTATCGCATGCAGCAGCAGTAGATATCTACAGAACAAAATATCAGGTTACAAGTTAAATTTGCTTTAAATGTATTTAATCCATAAGAGGCAAATCTACTATTCTTGAATTAAATTGTTTAAGTATTAAATCATTTGATGCTTGAGCAGAGTAAAGCAGATCTGATCTTTTCATACAATTGATAGCTTAACAATGACCATCTGTCACAAAAATTGCAGAGTAAGCATACCGGGTCTATTGGTATTTCGTTATCTTCTCGTTGGTACGAGCCTATGAGGAATATAACAGATGACAGAGCTGCAGTGCACAGAGTGTTGGAATTCGACACGGCCTGGTAGGGAACACCTTTTAATCACATATATCGATTGATGTTCATCCTTTTTTGGATTTAATTGTATAATATTTCCTAACATCAATGTTAGGATCATATTTTATGATATGTCATCAGGATGAGATTGAGCTGAAATAAAACTAAATAAAACTACAATTGATTTCAATTGGATTTTTTTCTAACTCAATCTTATTCTGATAATGGATCATAGAACATGATCCAAAATATTGAAACAATCAAATTCAAAAATGGATGCACATCGCATAGAATCAAATCCCACAGTCACACAAACGGATCATAATTAAGATTTTTTTTGGATAGCTCTTAAAAAAAACATATTTTCACAATCTATGATTCATTTCAACATTAGAATTTACAGTTTGCGATTCTACAGTTAAGTTACGTTTGTGGGCATGATTCAATAGGTTTCTAGACCCCATTGTTTATGGAACTTATCCTCCTGAAATGCGCGAAATGTTAGGCTGGCGTCTGCCTACGTTTTCCAGGCAAATGCAGGAGAAAGTGAGAGGCTCTTATGATTTTATCGGCATCAACCATTACACAACATTGTACGTCAGGGATTGCCTCCTCTCGCCTTGTTTGAAAATAAGCATTGAACCGAATGCCTTGGCCTATATAACTGGTAAGGCATACAGCTTATCTCTAAACCAAAACATTCATTGGGGGCAACTGTTTGATGAATACGGCTTCTATTGCAGGTGAGAGAGATGGAATACCTATCGGCGAGCTGGTATGTCTGGCTTATAACTTTTAATCTATGAGAAATTCCTTTTCTTGCACAATGCCCAGTTAACAGTACGTGATGTTCCATTTCAATGGTATTGCAGACGGGCATGGATGCGAACTATGTTGTGCCATATGGTATGGAAAGGATTGTCATGTACATGAAACAAAGATATAACAACCCAGTTATAATCATCACAGAAAATGGTGAGTGAATGGATCTACTTGATGGGTCTTTCACATAAAAAACAGTATGTTCATTTTACACTGGTCGTTAAACATATTCGAAGTTTTCATTTGTTTAAATAATTCAGTTTAAATCATACTAATATATGAATTATATCAAAGAAAAAAATAGGTTCATCAAAGCTTATTATTTACTGTAAAACTTTTTTTACACAGGTTATGCTGAACGGAATGATTCCTCGACTCCACTAAATGATGTTGAAAGAGTTGAGTATATCAAAAGCTACCTGACATATTTGGGAGCCGCCATAGGGTATTATGATTATACACCTATACAATTTCTACTCGATTCAAATACTTTTCCATTATTTTTTGCTCGAATTGACGGTGTTGGTGTTGTTGTTTTTCAGAAAAGGAGCAGATGTGAGGGGCTACTACGTGTGGTCCATTCTGGACAATTTTGAGTGGGCCTATGGCTACACTCAACGTTATGGCCTTTTTCATGTTGATTTCACCACATTAAAACGACTTCCGAAGCTTTCTGCCAACTGGTACAAAAGCTTCCTTAACAAAAGCGAAGGATCATTTAGCTCTCCACAAGTTAAGAAGACAAACAATAAGATAAAGCAACTCTCGACTGATCAGCCACAAGTCATATAAGCTGAAAGATGCATCGTGATCCGACTGTGAATATATTAGCTTTGATTAATCTCATATTTATGTTAATCACCGTCTACATGGTGATCCGATTGTGACTTCATACACTTTGGTTAATCTCATATTTCTGTTTATAATTCATTTTTATCTGCAATAAAATCTGTTGGCTCGATCTTGCTTCCATATATATTCTTTGATGCCTCTTATTTTACGGGTTAGAATGTTATACTCCGTCACGCAAACGACTTTTTGATTTCCGCATGACATAATAGCTATAATAATAAATTCAACTTACCATTTGTGTATATGTATTTGTACTTACAATTTTATGTTTACGTTGAGACAAGATGTTTTGTAACGATTATCGTAATTAAATGAATGGCATTATTGAATGTGACGTCTATCTAATTTTATTTATTAGTCTAAGGGAGAGGGATCTATAGTGGAGCATTCTATATTTAGAAGTCTACATGGAGTGTCACATGGACCATAAAAAATAAAATAAAATGTCACCATGTCAAACGTGTTTAGGTGGATCCATCGTTTATATTTTTAGTCAATGGGACTAAATCTGCCACATGTTATGCTTCATGACTTGCCATTTCAACGGTTGTTCGATTATTGGCCAGATCCACACCCAAATGTTGTGTGGCAAGGACTTGGCAATGGATTGGATGGATGCATGGCAACCAAACATTTTTCCACCCTGAACTCCCACTTTCTCACATTTATCGCACATTGCCTCCTCATTCCCTTTTGTCTAGCAACTTGCACTATGTGTCCCTTCCCATTTACTCAACTTGAATGGCGCACAATTCCAAGGCCTTAGATCATTCAATGCTCCAAAACTTTGCTATCCCACTCAATTTCAACCCTTTCATAAATGCATCTTCTCAAGTATTTGTTGTCTTAGGCACAAAAACATGTTCAACTCCATGTTCTACAAGCATCCTTTGACACCAATAAATGTTTGGCTTTGCCCATTCTAGCTAGAACCACCCAATGATTGTATGAGGGTTATTTTTGTCCTAGTTTCGAGCATCAAGCACAACCTTTGTTCAACATAGGTAAGGTTTATAACCTCACTAAGGATAAACCACTATCCATATTTTGTTGTTGCTTCTTTCTTCAAAGTGTTTGTGTGATTTCCTTGAATAATTTGCATGTTATTACATTTGTGTTTGGTAAGTCTAAAGTTATGATAAATTGTGGGTTTCTATGAAATGAATAATTATTGGTTTTGTCCGATTATTTGTAGTGTTAAGGTTATGTTGGTTTTGGGTGCTTCGAGATTATGTGTTCTTAAACAGTTAGTTTAACAAGGAAAACAATGTTTTGAAAAAAGAAAAAATGAGTTTTACAGGGACCCAAAACCACAAAGTTTACATGCCAAGAAAAGATTGACCAAAAGACAATCCCAGACAAGAAAGGCTGCAAAAAAGAAAAAAATAGTAAAGACCAACAACCAATAGCAAAAAACCATTAAAGGTACAACAAAAGATTGACGACAACAGAACCGGAACTAACCGCAAGACTTCAGGGGCTCCACAACCTCCATTTCCAGAATGTCCATGTCCTAGACCACCACCCTAAGGTCCTGGGTCTCCAGAGGCACAACATCCTGTCTTTTCTTCATGTTGGCCCTAGTTCTCTTAGAAGGGCCCAAATCCCCATCTTTGTTCTTGTTCTTCTCGACATCCAGATCCACAATTAATAATCACGGCTGGGTGAAGTCCATTTTTTCTGCCAAAGCTCTTAGGGCAATAGAGTTATTCTTGACAATTCTATGATTGTGTTCAAAAGTGGCCTTCAGAGTTTCCTTGATTTTCTCAACCTCCCTTCCCAGGGTCTCCCCATGCTTCTTGAGGCTTTTGGTAAATTCAACCTCTTCTTGGATGTAGCCCACCATGGCCATCTTCTCCTCCACTATCCACAAAGGCTCAATCAGGTTCAACTCTATCATTTTGGTTTCTAGGATTTCCAATTTGCTAGTCAGAGCTCTGTTCTTCAAGTTTAGATCCTTAATTTTGTGAAAGGCCCACTTTAGGATTTTGAAGGTGTTAATCGCACCATTTCTAGCCAAAGACAGAATGTCGCCATTATAGTCCCCATTAGAATCAAAAGAAGGGTCATTAGGGTTCAAGTCAGCATGAGGGCTAGGCCTTTCTTCTCTACCAACAAACTGGAAAGAAGCGAAGGAGAGAGTTTTTTTAGCAAGTTCCACAATGTTAACATCCGGAGAATCCTCTGAGTAGGCCACCAATTTTTTCATAGGAGGTTCACCCTTACTTTTTTCCTTCGACATAGACTCTTCAGGAGGAGGTTTTCGAGGACACTCTTTTTTGTTAGATGGCTTGATAACAGGAGTAATCTTTCTTTTCTTGCTAGGTGGAGGAGTAGTTTCTTCCACCTAGTTCGGGTCTGAACCCTTAACATCTTCAGGCGAGCTAGACTCAGTGTCATAGCCCTTCGAGGCAGAGGCAAAGATGGGGTTAGAGATCACCGACATACATTTTAAGTGCTCATAAATGAGCCAAATTAAGCCAGTATGCAGGATCGGATTCTTTTCAAGATTTTTCCTATTCTCCTCAATGCTATTATTCAAGGATCATAACAGGTAATAGGAGAAAGAAACCCTAACCATATACCTAAAATGGTTGAGTAAAACGAAATGGTACCCATAAACTCTGTTGAATCTCTCGTCTAGCGTAATGTACTCCATTAAGACTTCGAGCACCTCCCTCCAAATTTTCTTTATCCTGCATGATTCAAAGTAGCTGTTAGAAACTTTCACAAGTCTCTTCTTTTCCTCCCCCATCTTTGGGAAACTAGTCATAGCTTCATCCGAGAATTTCTTGTCCTGATAAAATTTAACACTATCCATAGGGAGACCAGTAACCTCTCCAATAAGCGCCTCATCCACAATAACCTTCCCGCCAAATAAAATGATCTCACCTTTATTCCAATGCTTAACAAAGTAATCAGTAGCTCTTAGTTTAGGCCCATGAAGTCTTTCTATGAATGGTTGCAGCCCTCCCTTCTCAATTTTTTTCCAGACCTTCAAATTTTCTTTATTCTTGGTGCAAACAGTAGGCTCAACTCTTTTCCTAGTACCACCCATTGTCCAATTTTTTTACCTAAATATGCACACCAGGAAAACGCATACAAAAGAGAGTGCAACATAACCAAAGCACCCATAAAATGTGCGAACTCGACCCTTATGTCATATTAATTACAATTCTGCCACCATATCTTATGATATCGCGATACATAGCACCTTTCCCTTTTATCATATTAAAATGCGACTTCTCTTCGATGAGTGCAATCATAGTTAATTAGGGCCCTAACATTAGCCGACAAATCTAGAAAATTCTACCACATCACCTTTCTATTCTGCCTTATTCCCTCATTAGCAAATAAGTCTACAACTCCATTCCCTTCTGTATAGATGTGGGAAATTTTAACTTTTTCAAACTTAGATAAAGTGGCTCTAGTCTCATCAATCTAGTATTTAATAGTCCACGAGGGGGGGGACACACCCATGAGGCAATCAATGATGTTCATGGAGTCGCCCTCAATCCAAACACTCTTAAAGTTCAAGCTATAAGCCAAATTTATTATATGGTAGGCTCCTAAGGCTTCAGTTAAGTGATTGGTTTTCTTACCTAACAACACAAAAATCATAGCAATGAACATATCTTTATCATCCTATAACACGCCTCCACTCCCAGCCAATCCCGGATTCCGTTTCGTCGCCCCGTCAAAGTTTGCTTTAATCTAGCCCCTAGGGGATGAAACCACAGGAACCCATCTCGAATATTTTTATCAGGTTTAGAGGCCAAAGACACATCACCTTTAATCTCCCAAACTTTGGCTATTTCAGAATCATAAAGAGAACACACAACGGGTTCCATCACCACCTTCTATAGAGGGGCCAAATTATAGTTTTCCCCTATAAGTCTGATTTTTTTTCAAACACAAGTATCTCTGAAGATTCCTTGTCCCTGAACACTCTATTATTTCTCTCCTTCCCAACCCTCCAAACAACATGAAGAAAAGTCAAGGACCAAAGCTTGCGAATATGAGGATTAGATGAAGGGGTCCTCCACTGCATAAAATGATCCTTAATAGTATCAGGCAATACCCAGGAAATTTTCCATAGAGAGTAGATCCTATCCCATATAGAGTTCACAAAGGCACAATGTATAAATAAATGGTTGGTCATTTCAGCATCACTCTTACAGAGGTAGCAATGGTTAGGGATCTGGAATCCCCTCTTGCAAAGATTGTCCATAGTAAGCACCTTATTCTAAAGAAGGATCCAAAATAAAATGTTAACCTTAGGGGTCGAGTAGCTTAACCAAGTTTTAACCCAAAAAGGGGGGGTCAGGAGAGTAAGACAACAAAGAGACAACCGATGAGACATAAAATTTTCCCGAAGAACAAGCAATCCAGACTAATATATCCTTCTAAAAATTTGAATCCAATCTAAAAGCCATAAGGGAGGATTGAATAGGGGCAAGGTCCATACTTATCTAACAAAGATTCACCCAACGTCAATCCCTCCAATAATCTTTAACAAGGGTTCCAAAAATGGTCTTGCAAATGTCCACCCAATGTTTGAAACTATCCAAAGAAACCAAAGGTTCCCTCAAAATCCATGATCTATCCTCCTAGAATCTCGCAAGATTTCCATTTCTTATACTCCAACCCAAACCTGAATGAAGAATTTTACTGCCTTTTAAGATAGCATTCCAGAGTGTTGAACCCCTGGGAAGATAATGAGAATCCAACAAAGAATTAAGAGATCCAATATTAGCCAGATATTTTATTTTTATAATTGTCTTCCATTCCCCTATTGAGGAGAAAATTCTCCAGATCTGTTTAGCAAGGAGAACTTTGTTAATAGTTCTGATTCTTCTAAGGCCCAAACCCCCAAGCTTCTTCGGTCTGTAAACCAAATCCCAATCAATGAGGGGTATACACCTCCATTCTTCAACTCCAGACCAGAGAAAATGTTTCTGGATTTTTTCAATAGCATCTGCATACTTAAGGGGGATTTTGAAAAGACTCAGAGCATAGATAGGAAGATTTATAAGAGTGGAGTTGAATCTTACCAACTTGACTAAGAAGAGCTCCCTTCCGACAAGTCAACTTTTTATTGAATCTGTCCACCAAGGAATTCCAAAAAGAGTCAGGAGGCTTAAGGCCTATTGGAACCAACAAATTTTGGAAAAATTTGAAGGTGCCATAATAAAAAAAATTGATTTTAGCACTCAAATGTTCAACTGTTTGATCCACTTCAGGAGCCTACTTTGAAAAATTATAACTTTGAATCTGAAAATTTTCATACAATGCAATCTTGCAGGTGTGTTCATATAACATATGTGAGTGTCCACGTCAGTTTTCAGCTCCATAAAATCAAATTTAACAACTTTTCAAAGTGACATGTTGAAGGGTTCTTAAGAAGATCTATTGTCAATATAGTGAAGATTTTGTTAAAATGATCAACTTTGGGGGTAAATTTTAAGAAATTGAAAGGGTTTCATAACAAAAGGATTGATGTACCAGATTCTGCCCATCTCAATGTGTATCCATGTCAATTTTCAGAGATTCGGGACATTGTTTGATATTTTTCCAAAATCAAAACAAGATGGGTTTCACCCAGTTTGAAGACTGCATTTCCAGAACAGCTACAGTATGGTCAACTTTGATTCTTCATACTTTGTAGAAGAAGAGGATTTATGGACAACCCATTTGCCTAAATGTTCATTTGACCTAAATGAACTATTATCCAAAGTGGAAGCTTCTCAAAATCGCATTTGATAATTTTAAAAAATAGCAAGATTGTAAGTTTCAAATTGGGTTTGACAGGAACAATTTGCAAAAAATACTAAGTGGACCATTTTGAGCATTAACAGTTTTTTATCCAGATGCCTTCATGCAAATCCGTTTGGCAATCATACTCCCCTATCATAAATCAACACGTTGATGCATTCTCATAGCTCAATGAGAAGTTCTGAGCAATTTTCCAAAGCAATTATGGAGGCTACCTAGCTTGTTCAGGTCACAATTCAAAAGTCTAGTGCCATTCATCAAAACCAGTTTGTGAATTCCATTTGCTAGTATGGTCATGAAGTAAAACTTCATCATGAGGAACAAAGTAAAAATCATACCTTATTTCAACATTTGAATTGAAATTTCAGAACTACATCACCTTATAGTGCCTATTTTGATAGGAGGAGCATACGTGTACCATAGTCATATAAAACAAGAGAAGAAGTAATAGAATTAATGTTGGCATCCAAATATTAGGATACCACACTACCGCCAATAAACCAAATTGATAAAAGAAATAACTACGACAAGTGGACAACTCAGAGCTCAATTTGGGGACAATACATGATATTTTCTCAGTGAAGAATTATATGAATTGGTCTATAAAGGTTGCAAATGTACTTCGATGCCTTATTCAAAGAGTATCCAAATGTAGGCTATATTCAATCAAGATACTTTTTTCATTGAAACATAAAGCCTAATAAGTCTCTTATAGGTCTTGGCAGAGGAAGAAAATCAAGTTTATTTTGGGCTCGCAAGAAGGTGCAAAGATGCAGTGAATCATCAACCTATTTCTTACAAAGAGGATGAGACTTTAATGGTCATGTATAAAAAATAATCGATGCCCTTATGTGAGCTTCATTGGCATGCCTATGGATTAAGTAAAGAACCATTTTTTAATGCTTTGGTATATTATAAAATGGCGGAAATTGCGGTTGTGGAGAGCAAAAGGATATTCATGAATTTATGCGAACTATCTATTTTGATGAAAGACAAAAGCTAAGTTTGAGAGACTATTTAGGGATGATATATTTTAAATAATGAAATCCCAAGGCCTAAGGAATAGGAGCATGCCGAATTGCATATCCAGTAAAAAGACCATATAAATTAATCCTAAAATACTATCATAAAAAAGATTAAAAGAGGGATGTTCATGCTAGGTTTAATCATTGATGATGTTGATGCAAACATAAGCATTTTCTTCTCCCGAGGATACCACCAGCGAAGGATAATGGCACGATGGAAGAGCTTTGGTGATTATGCAGATGCTCGATTGAGCTGAGAGGCCACAGTATGACTCCAATGGAGAAAGAACCTTACATCAAGAAGAGCATCAAAGAGAGAAGTCAGAGCACATCTTGAGAAGGATAGAAAACTATGTTGTAAAGTATTGGCGGCCACCGCACTAGCTGAAAGAGGTCAATTTGATATTGCGAAGGAAATTGTTACACAGATACGAGAAGTTGTAGCAGGAAACATCTTTGTTCAGATGTCCAATGTCTCGAATACGTTATCAAGTAGAACAGTGGCAAGATTGTAAACAAATTTCACCGAGAATAGAAGCCTACATGTGAGTGAGAAGGAGACTACAGGAAACCCTAGAATAAACACATCAAAGCAAAAACCCTAAATTCATCGGCAAGAGATGGCACGTCGGTGAGAGTCATTTTGATGGAGTATGTCACACTGATGTAACATATCGGTGAGAGATACCATATCGAAAAAAGTCTGTTTGGAGTCTCGCGATAAGAGAAAAGTCACCATGATATATTTATATCATCAAATGTGAATTAAAGGTAGAATAAAGAAAGATTATAGTAAAGAAGGGAGGTCATTTTGAAAAGATACAAATTGACATTTTTACCAAGGCAAGTCACGCTAAAGGATTAAAAAATGATGCAAATGTGAAAATGAATGTTGGTAAGAATGCATGAGTAATTTCTATTGGAGGTGTTTAAAAATGGAATTATAAAAAATGGTTTGTTAAAATGAACATTTGACGGGAAAGATTTGAAACGAAAAAATGCTAAAAGACATAAGGATGAAAATTAACAAATGAAGGAGTGAAACATAAGATATTTTCCACCAAGTAAAATATCTTCCTATGTTATTCATAGAGGAGGGTAATTATTTTACCCAAAAAATATTTTTATGCTAAAGTGTACAAGTGAAGATCTTTTACCAAGGAAGTTAGAAGGAAATATATAAATTATTGAGTGGGTAACTATTTTACCTAAGGAGTATATTACTCAATAGGGGGAAACTGCAAACAAGAGAAGTTTAATAAATAAACATGATTAATTTTCACCAAAAGGAGTTATAAAACAAGTAATTATTTAATTGGTGAAAAGAGAAACGTTCTGGAAAAAGAGGATTACTATTTGAATTAAAATTCATAGAAATGATGAAGATTAAAATACTTAATTTTCTAGGGGAAATTAATTAAAATATTTTGCCGAAGAAGAAGAATATTGAAGAGATGCATAGAACAAGCGAAGGGTCATAACCCTAAAATTATGATGTATATATGTAAGATGAAGTTAACTCATCAAAGGATTTTTTTTATATATAGAAGATAAGTAGTAGATTTAGGGTAGGATAGGAAATATACTAAAATTATTTTCAAAATGTTTATCATATAAATTTTTCTGTGGAGACCATGAAGCATGCATACAATTTTGGAGAAATCCATGGACGATATTAATTTTTGTGACTCAATATTGGTGTCTGTTGTTTGTTGAAATTAAGCAACTGTTGGGTTGTCTCCATAGTGTTATTTCTCTGTTATTTGAATCTGCATATACAAGTTGATACCTCAATTTCATCTAGACACATTTTTTGCTCTTGTGTGATTAGTTAATTGGTTTCTTTTAAAGAATTAAACTCCTTTAAATTGATTACAGTAACCTAGAAGTAACATTGGGATTAATAAGAAGAGCTTTGTGGTTGATATAGATTTCATACTATCTCCATAATGGTCTTTTCCTGTTGTTCAAATTAATATATCAAGAATATATTTAATTTGTGAAAACACATTTGTTGTTCTTGTGTGGTTTATTTAACTGGCTCCTTCAAGGAAGGATTAAATTCTTTGAAGTAATCACAGTAACCTGGAAATATATTTTTGGGATTCATAAGAAGAGTTTTCCAGTTGCCTATTTGCACATTTATGCAAGTCATAAATTTAATGAATTTGTATGCCAGTCATAAAATCTCATTCTCAAAGTGCCAAAGAACCAAAATTGTAGCTGATATTAGTTGTCCATCATAATACTCCATTGACTCCATTTACCCAACAAGGCACTGGTCTCCCTTACTCTCATTACTTAGATTTATTTATTTTCACTTGACATCTATTAACTGAACACACCAATTTTAGATCCTATTAGATATTTCATATACAATTTATACCAAATTTAGACTATATCTCTCCACCATCAAATTTCCATTGTGGATAGTTTAGTCAAGTAGGGAGCATAATTCAAGATCTACATCATTCATATAGGTGCACCCACCTAGGTTTAGCATAGCCTTAAGATTAGAAGGTTCAACTATATTGGTTGGCCTTGTTGGTTGGCCAATGACGTTGTGAGAGCTTGGAAACCTCTCATGGTTCATTCGGACTAGCGTTTTTGAGACCTAACAATGCCCAAGGGAAGACCCAAGTAAATTGAAGGAAGAATATCCACTCTGCACCCAAAGATGTTAGCAATCATGTTTTGTCTTCTAACCAGAGTATTGAAGAAAAAAAGAGAGCTCTTTTGAATATTATTTTTTTGACCAAAAGCTCCCTCATAGTCATCCAAAACTTTTTTAGGGGTATTAGCTTCGGCAATAGTAGATCTTCCCATCAAAATGGTATCATCAACAAATTGTTGATGGGAACTAACAAGATTGCTAGATGAAGGGCGTAGGCCCAACAAAGCTCCTTGAACCACCAACCTATTCAGATTCCTCCCAAGGCATTCAACCATTAAAGTAAACAAAATAGGGGAAATGGGATCACCTTGTCTTAATCCTCCAGAATTCTTAAAGAAATGTAAAGGAGAGCCATTAATCAAAATGGCGATAGTCGCAGAAGAGATGAGTTGGCAAACCAATTGAATGACTCTATTGCTAAAGCCAAACGCATTCGAAATTTTAAATAAAAACTCCCACTCAACCCGATCATAGGCTTTGGAAATATCAAGCTTCAAGAGGAAGCCTTCAGTCTTCGAAACAGTAAGTGAATGAATATTTCCATGCACAGAACAAGGAAAACAATGTTTTCTTTAAGCATCGCTGTGATTTATTTGATGAGTTTTGAGTCTCCAAATTGTTTTTTTGTTTGTTTTAATATTGGGGTTATGATATTATGTAAAATCAAAGAGTAGGGTTTCATTTGTATTCATTATCATATTTTTTGTAGCATGCATTTCTATTCATTTGTTCTTCATTTCACAAATGTTGAATGTGCAGTTCTTCATTTCACAAATATTGACCATGTAGTCTTTAGTATCTTTGGTTTGAAAATTACCCTTAATCTATCTTGTCTTAGTGTTCAAGGAATTTCAATCCCATGGTGGTATATTTGTTGATATATAGATTAAAAAATACATATATACATTTATAGAAAAATAGACATATATTTGACTTTATTTTTTCTTCATTTTAGTCATATACATATGTTGGTATATTCAGTCTGCAAGTTAGGAAAATTATGTCTTCAATTTTTGAAATCATATATACCAATAAAACAAAACATAGACCATAGATGTGTAGATAGATGGACCAAACAAAACATATATACATAGATATATAGATATATATGTAGTCCTCTCTTTGTTTCCTTTTTCTCTTTTTTTAGTTATATATATATATATATATATACATATATATATATATATGTTTGTATATTCAATCTACCATTTAAGCAAAATGTGTCTTCTTCAATTTTTGAAGTCATATATAACAACAAAATGAAACATAGACCATAGATGTGTAGATAGATAGACCAAAAATATATATATAGATAGATATATAGATATGTATTCTTCTCTTCGTTTTAATTTCTTCATCTCAATCATATACATATGTTTGTATATTTTTTCTAAAATTTACCCAAATTAGGTCTTGTTTCATTTTTTAAGTCATATATGGGTATGTGTAGGATCACCATGGAAAAAACAAGCCCTTAAGTGGCGAAAAATTTAGAAAAATCAAAGTTAGTCATCTTGAAATAAATTTTTGAATAAGTTATCTGTATTATTTCAAAAATATGTAAGAAAAGAATTTGTAGAAAATTTAATGTAGTTTCTAAATTACTAGGTTTATTTACAAAAAAATAAAATCTATTTGGTGAAAATTTGAAATCTCAATACAGTAGTACTTAAATTTCAGGGAAAAAATAAGAAGTATGTGTCTGTCTGACCACCCTAACCACATTAAAATGATAATATTTTTTTATAAGATTTTAGATATAAGTAACGAACCCATGTCATGATGTGATGCATATTTTTTTGTAATTTGTTTCCAAGTAAATAATTAATTATAATTTTTTTATGACAACTTTTAAAAAATATAAAGACTCGTATGTCTAACCACCTTAACTTGGTCAAAAATTCATGAAATTCATTTTTTTATTTTTTAATCTTATAGTATGCAAAGCATAGAATGTGACACATGTTTTGGATTCAAAAAATATGATACCATTTGAAAGTTATAGATGTTTTTCAATCAACCTAAAAATCAACACTTTAGTCGTAATTCAATAGAAAATGAATAATAATTATTTATTAAATTCAAAGTAAAGCATAATTTATATTGGTGGAAAGTTGAGAATCTCCTTTAAAAACCCTTTTCATTTCATCAATTTTGCGTTAAAAAAAAGTCTTCAGCCACATACCCATCATATTGCCACTTTTTGGCCCATCATGATCCTGCACATACCCATATATAAATATTTATATTCATCTCTTTGTTTTCACTTGTTCTTAATTTCAATCATATACATATGTTGGTATATTCAATCATATGCATATGTTGGTATATTTAGTCTGCCAGTTAGGCACATTGTGTCTTATTCAATTTCTAAAGTCATATTTTTTACATATTCATTGAATGACTATACCAATATACCTATATGATTGAAATATACCAGCATATGTACTTGAATGAAATGAAGAATAAGTTAAAATAAATAGATTATAATTCTTGTTATATTTTTTATGTATCTATTTATTTTGTTTGGTCTTGTAACATCGAAAAAAGGGTGCTTAGCCTTTTTTGTGCTTGTTTAGCTCCTTCTTGCATATTTTGGACTTAATGTCACCTTGATCTAGTGTTGTGAGGTGTTTTACACATCCACATTGGGTCTTGGGCTCTTTTTAAGCTAATTCACTTAACTATGTCCTAATTTAATGTTGAAAAATGTATTTATTTATATCTTCACATTGAATTCAGGAGGCTTGTAAATCAAGTAGACATAATCTAGTGTTGTAATATTTTTTACACATTCACATGGGGTTTAGGGCCCTTCTAAGCTAAATATACTCAGTGTTGCCTTAATTTAGTGTTGTAAAGTGTATTTATTTACACTTTCACATTTAATTTTGGGCCCTATTGCATTTATAATATTTACATCATCATTAATAGGCCCCTATGACCCCATATTGTGTATGATCTCAAGGCTTATTTTGGTCAAAAAGTTGACAAAATCAACATAAAAACTTAATTTATGCATTCCTCAACACTCTAGCCCCCGAAATAGCCCTTGTGGGACCCATTCGCCACTTTGGGAAAATGAGTCACATCCAAGTGGGACTCATTCACCGAGGTTGGTGAATGAGTCCCATCAAGATGGGGAATGAGTCCCATTTGAGTTATTTTAAGGTTTGAGCGGGAAAAAATAGTTTTTAACTCAAATCTCTTCAATGTCGGCCTTGGGGATCAAATTAACGGTGATGTGAAGGCTTTCCTATATAAAAAAAATTCCAAATCATTTTTTCATCTAAGCATCTCTAATAATTCCTAAGCAATCTAAGAAATCCAAGCAACATCAAGTCTACATGTTATCAAGTCAAGCATTTAAGAGTTAAGAATTCAAGATAATTTCTAAGGTATTTAAGGGAAAGATTTATTCATCCATTGTTGTATCAATTCAACATCCATCATCATGTCAAGCATATCAAGAATCAAGCATGTTAGTCAGCTAGTTTTGTGATGTAGCATTGAAGATCCAAGACCAAGCATTGTTCTATTCTTATTGTCAAAGATCAAGATCTACATCTTTCATGGCCATTTCATGTTGAGTTGCAGATTTACAAGACATCATTCAAGATATTATTTTCCATGATTCATGTTCTTTGTTTCATGTTTCATGCCATGATTTCATTATTTCATCATTTGGTTTAATTACCTAAATGGGTTTTGACCAAGGCAAACCCCCATTCCCTAACAATCAACATTTTTCTCTCTTTCTTTGTGTGATTATAGATCTAGGTGTTATGGAGATTGAAAGATCATTGAAGAATATGTTTCAAACTTATTGGAGTCATCTCCCTATTTGAAAGGTCAAAATATTCACAAAAAGTCACATAAAGCCATGAAAATCAATGTTTCGGATCCAAACAACTTGAGGAACAGAAAGACTAGACAGAGAAGTAGAGATCAAAACTTTGAATTTCCAAAAAAGCCAAAATGGACTCATTCGCCACATTTTTGGTCAAATTTAAGATTTTGGAATTTTCAGATACCCTTTTTCAAGAAACATGTTCCTATGCAAAAACCTCGATCTGTGACTGATTCATCCAGATTGGCGAATGAGTCCCAATGGACCAAAATTTCAAAATCAGTGGCATTTCTAATCTTCAATCCTCTAAAAGTTTCCAAGTACACACTTTCAATTTTATAGCTTCCTATTTTGTTTTGTTTGCATTTGTAGGTCATTTTGCATATCACATTATTCTTTGCAACTCATCTCCTTTTCCAAGTTTACACTAGGTGGTGAACCCCTTTATTTCTCATCATTCAATCCCCCTAGAACAATCCCTTTGCCATATTTCAATCTCCTTTGCATTTGAATCTCAAGGGTTTTTTATTGAGTGAACCATGCCTTAGAAAGAAAAAGGTGGGGCTCTTTCCTTTTAGGTCTAAAACCCTAGAAGTCCTAGAGAGAAGCTCCACCCCATTTTTATTCAGTTCATTTTGGTGAACCCGACATGATCATGATCATAGCTCAATAAAATAGAGGAGGGATAGAGTGAACCCTTGTGGACAATGGTCCTATCATTAATGTGTGTAGTGTATCCCATTTGGATAGGCTTGGCATCGATACATCAAACATTCAACCTAATTCTTTATCTATTACAAGATTTGATAATGTAGGAGAAAACCACTTGGTGTGATCACTTTTCCTATTATAGTTGGGAAGGCCACATTACTGATCCATGTTATTCCTCACAAAATTTCATATAATCTTCTTTTAGGTAGGTCATGGATTCATGCAATGAATGGGGTGCCTTCTACTCTTCATCATAAAATGAAGTATATCTACGACAATAAAGTGCACATACTCAAATTTGACTCTGATCCAAACTATTGTTTAACCATTGAGAAAGCCAAGGATAATCTTTTGGCAACATTAACACCAACCACACAAGTGGAACTTGCACAACAAAAAGACAAAGAAAAATACATTGAAGAAGTCACAAAGCTATTAGAAGATGATTGGGGTTCCTTAGAATTTGAACCGACATTCATGGGAGAATATAATATCATACACCAAGACTCTAATGAAGAAAAATAAAAATCAGTATTGCTGACAAAAGATTTGGAAGACCCTTCAAAAGCATCCACCTCAACCATGTTAGACAAAGAATTAAATCACACAATGAACTTTGGTGAACTTCATTATGAGCAACCACCAAATCCAAAAGAGATGAAGAATCTTTATGGAAAAGGTTACAAAATGATGAAATGACTTGGTTACAATGGAAATGAATGTGGTGCTACAGAACAAGGTATCTATGTCCCTATAGTATCCCACACACAATAAAAGACTAATGGTCTTGGTTATTGTCCCTTGAAAGAAACAAACAATCCTTCGATCAACATCAACACTATCACAAAACATTCCTTTAAGCTGACTTTGACAATAGTGCATCCTGAATTAATCGATACTAGTGATCTTCCTTGTTATCATTTGCAAGAAACAAAGAAATATTTTCTTAGCGTTGATGTCATCTCTATTGGGATAAGTAATCAGTTCTGTCAAAAAGATAGGCATCTAAGACAGCAGTGCCTTAGTGATTTCAATTCAAAAGCACAACAAAGGCACAACCAACTGAACCATAAAGCGGAAGCAAGCACAGTTGTATCCCCCATTGATCCTACTAAGGAAAGTGAATGCTAAACAAATAACAGATTCAACATAAACAAGTAACAATGAAAGACGAAAGTATGAAACACACAGATATATGTGGGGAAAACCCTTTCGAGTAGAAAACCCCACCTCCAAAACATTCAGCTCATCTGTATTATTTAGTAACTAAAATGGTTACAATACAAATCTAGAGCTATGCTCTTCCAGGAGTATTACATCTTGTCCATCAGGAGAATACAGGCATGCAACAAAACCAAAATCTTCATGTAGTTACAATGACATACATCAACCATACCACATAGATTCCCTTCAGCTCCTCTCAAATGACTATCACAGCCAGCCACATGGCTAGCCCAATCACTAGGCCTCACAGGTTCACATAAAATGAGATCTGAGAGTCAAAGTGTTCACTGTAGAACAACTCGAACCCTCTCAACCTTTCTCTGATAGCTCTCCTTCCTGTCTCGAACTACACACTAGATTATATATAATCATGCACCGTGTGCATACCTATTCAGCCCATCCCTGCCAGCAACGGTCATCCAGGATAGTGACTATCCTCCTGTAAGAGCACGACCATTCCTTGATAATGTGCATCACACCTTTTGCTGCATCGAGCCACACAATCATTAAAACTATTCGTAGACAAGTCCATCAACCTTCCATCAATAATACAGCTCTATTGCAATTAGGAAATAACTCTCTGGCCAACCAGATCAAAAAGATCTTCCACGTGTTGCCATTCCATTCGTAGTCACAACTTTGACAGCCAGTCAAACCAGTCTGACTCGATCAACCGAGTTCTGAGCTCATACGAGCTCTTACTGCCTTACCGCAGTTCCAGCCGAACCACCTCGCGGTATGGTGGTAAGCCATCCGGGCTCGCACCTTGACTCCACCACGCTACTGCATCGAGCTCAAACACCTGTCGCAGTATGGTGGTGAGCTCGCTTGAGCTCACCTTGCCATCTACTGCACTACCACAACCCAGACTGACTCACCTTGCGATAGGGCGATAAGCCATCCAAGCTCCTTTGAGCTCTGGCCCACCACAACACTGAGCTCTGACATTTCCTTTGCTTTGGCCAACAAGTTGCTGCCAACCTACGACATGTCGCCCTACCGTTCGCTGATGCCCTCTAACACCGAGTCCAACTCAGTCAAACCAGACATGAGCTCATTTGAGCTCCTACCATGCTACCACAACCCTGTCAGCAATGCCTTGCGGTATGGTGGTAAACGGTCAGCTTTGACTATTGGTGGTCTTACCGCGGTTAGTGCTTTGGCTGAACGCGGTATGGCAGTAATCGCCAGCCAGTCGCTGGCAGTCTTACCATGGCCACCACAATCAGTCATATGATTGGTCGTGATATGGTGGTAACTGTCAGACCCGACCATAGGCGGTCTCACCATGCTACCACAGTGAGTGGAACCACCGCTTGCGGTACCACGGTAACCGCCACGACCACCGCAAACGGTCTCACCGCACTACCATGGTGAGTCAACCCACCACCTGCAGCATGGCGGTAACTGCCAAGGCCACCGCTGGAGGCCTTATCGTGCTACCGTGGTGAGAGAACTCACCACATGCAGTAAGGTAGTAACCACCAAGAACAAGCCAAGCCGCTGCGGTAAAGGCCAGAACAAGAAGAGAACCACCAAGGCCGATGGAGAAAACATGCCAGAAAGCTAAGGCATAAATTCCAAAAAACTCCCACTTGACGTAGGCTTTCAGGCATCCTCCAAACATCAGAACTAGGACCAAAAAACATGCTTCCATGCTCCAACCAAGACCTCTGCAATGACATCAAAAAATGTCCACCAACATAGGCACTAGCTCCAAACACAGGAACATGCCAAGGTGAATATGCACCAGTCTCAAGAACGAAAGCAATTGGTCCTCTGAGTGACAAAGGCAACCAAAACAACAGCAGCAAGAAACAAGGCAAACTTGCGAACACCATCTCCAGAGCAAGAAACCAACCAGCTAGAATAGCAACCAGAAACTGACTGCCAACCATCCAACTGATCAAACCTACATGATTGAAAACCAGCACCCATAGCTCATGCTAAAACATCCAACCACCCATACCTCACAGGTATGACAAACAACAACAGACTCATGCCATCATAGAAAACCCACCCATCTCAATAGCAAACAAGCACCCTATGTCAACCAGTCATAGACCAAACACTTCTAGGTACTCCCACTGCAAGGGCACTTTCCAGATGAGTGCAAAAAGAGCACCATCACAAATGATCTAGGCATACCAATTCCACCAACCCCTACACAAAGAAATGTAACCATGTAGTTCCAAGGAACAACCACACTGATCTGCAACACCTGCAACCACTTGCTGTAAGGAACATTTATCTCAACTGTCTTCCATAGTTCTTCCAAACACCTTCAAAGCTGACTGAAGAAAGAAACACCTCGGCTTCACAAACATCTAAATTCAAATGAACATATAGGAAGAACAAGACCAGATTAGAGAGAAACAACAAATCAAACCAAGTTGCCACCTTCTACACACACTTCTAAATGCAAGTTGTGACAAGAATGATCTTCTTCACATCCCAAAAGAGAAAGGCCTTAACAACATCCAACAACACCATGGATGTAAGAACCTCAAAGAAGATCAGACTTACCCATATAACCATCTCCGATCAGTCCTCATAGGCACAAGGAGATAAACTATGTTGTCCAACCTTTCATTATGAATCCTCTAGAATCTAAACCAACTCAAGATTCATATCCATGAAAGATAAAACATAACACACTTGAAAAGTATAATGGGTAAATACCTTTCAAAGTGACACCACTGTTGAGTAGACCAAGAAGAAAAGAGAAACATGCTCATCCAAGATATACAAGCCAAAAATGACTTACCCAAGAGCATTCTCCTTCAAGGTCTCTATTGAATTCACATTCAACCAAGGTGTAGGCTTCTCGAAATTTCAACTATAACAACAACATTCTTATAAGGATTCTAGCCTCACCTTATTCTCCATGCATCCATAAGTATCAGCAACCTGTCATCTCATGCTAACTTCAATCTACAATACTGCAACAATTGAAGTCCACCAGCATATGACCAATGCACTCAAAATATAGAGAAACCTCAGACCACTGTCAAAGCTCCAAACCTAGAACAAGAACTTATCATGACACCATGATCTACACATCCCCATAGGAGATTCCATGCTTCAAGTGAAATGTGCATGGTCTTCAAGAGCCAATGCAACATGCCAAAAATCTAAACTACAAGCAAGAGTCTACCATGACATAAAGCAAACAAACTCTAAACCAACATCACCTGTCAAGCACTACCAGCATCTCAGCCAAAGACTACCAAGGTCCTTCATGAATCCAAGATGTTGCACACCTTCAAATGGTAAACATGCAGATGCAAAAAATCTACAACACCAAAGAAGACCATTCACCACCAAATGATGAATCCACAGTCACTGCTAAAGCTCCCACTGAACTATGACACTGAGCTCTCCAAGCACCATGACTGACCACACCATCACTTGTCAAAAAAATTACACTAACCAGTGCAACAAGCTCTCCAAGACAACGCGATACACATGCTTAAGGTTCCCATAATTGACTATTCAGGTACTCCAACACCATCCATCCTTCCATCTCAAAGCAACCACCCCAATGCACAAGTGACCACAGACAAGGTCAGCTAATAGATCCGCACAACACAGTTACAACCTCGTGGATATAGACAGTCTACTTCTGAGTTGTCTCATAGCAATCATGTAGGTAAGGACAACCCACAACATTGCACAACTCATGGATGACACCAAAAGTAAACCTACAAATCTATCATCGTATTGGAAACTGCAAAATTGAGATATACAAAGAGAACAACCAAGTAGACAACCATGACTCAAAAACCATATCAAAGATCAGATCTGATTTGCCAATCACGTCCACAACTCAAGCACCATAGTCTAGGAAACCAACAAGCATACCACAAGAATGCTGAAAGAGAAACATACCAACATTCCCATGCAGAGAAGACATCACACCTCCTCAAACCATGTTGAACTGCAACTATATCATCCAGTCGCACCCTAAAATACAGGGTCTAGAAAATAGCAGGCAGCTCCACACAAAACACAAGTTTTCCTTGACTATGCAAAACCTACAAAATCACAGTGTTTCCAAAACACCCACACATCTCCATCTTCACTGCTCATCTAGACAACTCAGGAGTCTGCACACAACCATCACAGTTAACCAGAACAATGAAAGAACATGAAAATGCAACATAGACTTTTTAGGAAAATCTACACAAAACCTTCAGAGCCAAACAACATGAATCTGAACCATGCAAGTGCAAGAAACAGGCACACAGGAACAACAAGTCCATTTCAGACTAGTTCCACTACCACAGTCATGCACAAGCAAAAGAGAAACAGGCTATCCAGAAGTTGCAGACCACCAAGGTCACTTCATAGCCTCCATGCAGTCATAGCACCAGAGAAACTGCCTTCAATGCTAAGTCAAAACACCTAGCACAAGCACAACAGTCCATAGATGATCAACAACACAAGCAAGTCCATACCACTAGGGAGCCTCTCACATAGACACCCAGTATGAACACCATGCTTTGCTACAACACAATCATTAGTACATCTCATGCCCTTTGCATCAGGAACTTTACTGTGAGCCAGGAGCCTCAGACCATGTTGCCACAACATGACCAACTCCAGTCATCTCCAATGTCTTTCAAACTATATGTTGAATCAATGAAGCAAAAAACTTCCACTCACCAAAGGATCAATCACCAACTGATTTCTCCAAACTTCCTCAAGCTTGCTAGGCTAAGAAATCACCACAGGAGAAACACCTAGAACTTCAACAAAACATGCTCTGATACCACTTTTTGGTATTACAAGCAACAAGCTACTAGCTCTGATACCACTTGTTGGGGATAAGTAATCGATTCTGTCAACAAGATAGGCATCTATGACAACAGTGCCTTAGTGATTTCAATTCAAAATCACAACAAAGGCACAACCAACTGAACCATAAAGCGGAAGCAGACACGGTTGTATCCCCCATTTATCCTATTGAGGAAATTGAATGCTTAACAAATAATAAATTCAACATAAATAGGTAACCATGAAAGACCAAAGTATGAAACACACAAATATACGTGGGGAAAACCATTTCGGGTAAAAAACCCCACCTCCAAAACATTCAGCTCATCTATATTATTCAGTAACTAAAATGGTTACAATACAAATCCAGAGCTATGCTCTTCCAAGAGTATTACATCTTGTCCATCAGGAGAATACAGGCATGCAACAAAACCAGAACCTTCATGTAGTTACAATGACATACATCTGTCATACTACATATATTCCCTTCAACTCCTCTCAAATGACTGTCACAGCCAGCCACATGGCCAACCCAATCACTAGGCCTCATAGGTTCACATAAAACTAGATCTGAGAGTCAAAGTGTTCATTGTAGAATAGCTCAAACCCTCTCAACCTTTCTCTGATAGCTCTCCTTCCTGTCTCAAACTGCACACCAGATTATATATAATCATGCACCGTGTGCATACCTGTTCAGCCCATCCCTGCTAGCAACGGTCATCCAAGATAATGACTATCCTCCTACAAGAGCATGACCATTCCCTGATAACGTGCATCACACCTTTTGCTACATCGAGCCACACAATCATTAAAATTGGTCACAGACAAGTCCGTCAACCTTCCATCAATAATACAGCTCTATCGCAATTAGGAAATAACTCTCTCACCAACCAGATCAAAACCATCTTTCATGTGTTTCCATTCCATTCGCAGTCATAGCTCTGACAGCTAGTCAAACTGGTCTAACTTGGTCAATCGAGTTCCGAGCTCATACGAGCTCTTACCATGTTACCGTAGCTCCAACTGAACCACCTCGCCGTATGGCGGTAAGCCATCCGAGCTCACACCCTAACTCCACCGTGCTACCGCACCAAGCTCAAACACCTATCATGGTATGGCGGTAAGCTCATTTGAGCTCACCTCGCCATCTACCACACTATCGCAGCCCAGACCGACTCGCCTCATGGTAGGGCAGTAAGCCATCCGAGCTCCTTCGAGCTCTGGCCCACCACAACACCGAGCTTTGACATTTCCTTTGCTTCGGCGAACTAGTTGTTGTCAACTTGCCATGTGTCACCCTGCCATTCACTAACGCCCTCTAACACCGAGTCCAACTCGGTCAAACCAGACCCGAGCTCATCCGAGCTCCTACCGCGCTACCGCAACCCTAACAGCAATGCCTTGCGGTATGGTGGTAAATGGTCAATTTTGACCATTGGCAGTCTTACCACGACCACCGTGGTCAGCCCTCTAGCTAGCCGTGGTATGGGGGTAACTATCGGACCCGACTACGGGTGGTCTCACTACGCTAACACGGTGAATGGAACCACCGCCTATGGTACTGCGGTAACCGCCACGACAAACGCAGACGGTCTCACCGCACTACCGCAATGAGTCAACCCACCGCCTGCGGCATAGTGGTAACTGCCAAGGCCACCACTAGCGGCCTTACCATGCTACCGTGGTGAGAGAACTCACTACACGCAGTAAGGTAACTGCCAAGAACAAGCCAAGCCACTATAGTAAAGGCCAGAACAAGAAGAGAACCGCCAAGGCCGATGGAGAAAACATGTCAAAAAGCTAAGGCATAAATTCCAACAATCTCATAAAACACTAATGATTTGAATTTGTTAGATTTTACATCCTCCTTTCAAGGAGCGAACAAAATCTCACAATCTAAAAGGTCTTGCATAGGTATCCCAACTAATAATAAACAAGAGATATCTTTAACAAAAAATGAAACAAAATCCTCTACTTTTTATCAATAGAGTATCTTGGCAAGACTAATGCAAGATCACTTGATATCCCTCCCTCCAAGAAATCGAAAGAAATTTAACTACAAGACTTCATTTTGTGCATATCATAGAGTTCATGGTCATTCCACTACTGAATGCAAGAATTTTAGTAGTAAAATCCAACATCTCAAGGAGTTTGGTGCTCTTCCTTGTGTTGAAACACCTAACTCCTCTAACTTATACTTGTTCTCATCCTATTTGACTCACCCTTGTCTCACACTTAGTGGGGGAAAGGGGTTGGATAGCCTTGTCCTCATATGTCACTTGTCTTTGCCTCCTCTTGGTTAGTTAACTACCTTTCATGAACATAAAAGAGAAAGCTTGGTATGTGGATGACATGCCTTAATTTGGCTCGCATGTGACATACTATCTTTTCATGATGTAGCTTATTGAAAACATATGACTTGGCATAGGGATTTCCGAATAAGCTCTCATTTCCCCTTCTACTTTAAATAATTTTCTCTTAGTAATGGTGTTAGAAACCACTTTAAATTTGGGCCATACATCAACACTCATGTTTCATTGCATGATTTTCTTTCTTCTTGTGATGTGTCATTTTCTTGGTGGTGTCATTGAGCTTGATTTCCTCCAAGAGCATAATATTTATTTGACTTATTCTCTCTTGGACACATTAAGCACAATGTTCCCTAAGAAGAGACCTTGCATGAACTAAGAAAAATCCCTTTGAACATTCCTTGTACTATTTTATATTTACAATGTCTATGAGTTTCAAGCTACAAATTTTTGCTTGCCTCATGGAGCTCAAAAATCACTTTTGTGTGGCTCCTTATAAAAGTTATCAACAAGTATAAATTTGGTATGGTTGAGTAGGAATCCCAATCTAAGGAATGATTTTCCCCATATCCACTTACATGTGTGTGTGAGTACATACCTACCATGAGTGTATGTTTCTCACCTTTTAGGACTTCTCACCTAGTGGACAACCAAGAGTTTCGTCACCTCAAAGTGAGTGCATTTTTCAGCATCTTTTCATGTTGGACAAATGGTCGAAGCTTGAAACAACCTAGATCTGATCTACAAATCATCATGTCCTTTTGGACAGTTTGACTTGGGATGGTGGGGGCTTGACCACCTCCTTCATCTTTGTCATCCTTGATCCAAATTGGTACAATTGGACCCCCTTTTTAGTTTTTTTTCTCATTTGTACTTCTTTTCCTTCTAGTTATTGACATTACATGATTGCGTATCTTGTTTTGCTACAAATCATACACCTTGTGTGTGTCCTTTTGTGCTTATATCAGTTTGACTTGGGATCTTGGATCTTGGGGGCTTGACCACCTCCTTCATCTTTGTCATCCTTTGTCATCCAAATTGGTACAATTGGACCCCTCTTGAATGTTTACATTAGTCTGAGTTTTAAGCAAGTTCATCCTCTCATTTGTACTTCTTTTCCTTCTAGTTATTGACATTACATGATTGCGTATCTTGTTTTGCTACAAATCATACACCTTGTGTGTGTCCTTTTGTGCTTATATCAGTTTGACTTGGGATCTTGGATCTTGGGGGCTTGACCACCTCCTTCATCTTTGTCATCCTTTGTCATCCAAATTGGTACAATTGGACCCCTCTTGAATGTTTACATTAGTGTGAGTTTGAAGCAAGTTCATCCTCTCACTAAAGTGGGGGCTAAATGTAACGTCGAAAAAAGGGTCCTTAGCCTTTTCCACAATTGTTTAGTTTCTTCTTGTGGATTTTGGACTTAATGTCACCTTGATCTAGTGTTGTCAGGTGTTTTATACATCCACATTAGGTCTTGGGCCCTTTTTAAGCTAATTCACTTAACTATGCCCTAATTTAATGTTGTAAAATGTATTTATTTATATCTTCACATTAAATTCAAGAGGCTTGTAAATCAAGTGGGCCTAATCTAGTTTTGTAATGTGTTTTACACATTCATATGGGATTTAGGGCCCTTCTAAGCTAAATAAACTCAATTTTGCCTTAATTTAGTGTTGTAATGTGTATTTATTCACACTTTCACATTGAATTTTAGGCCCTATTGCATTTATAACCTTTAAATCATAGTTAATAGGCCCCTATGACCCCATATTGTGTATCTCAAGTCTTATTTTGGTCAAAAACCCGACAAAATCAACATAAAAACTTTTTTTATACATTCCTCGACACTTTAGCCCTTGTGGGACCCATTCACCACTTTGGGTTCGAATGAGTCCCATTTGAGCTATTTTTAAGGTTTGAGTGGGAAAATGTGGGTTTTTAATTCAAATTTCTTCAATGTCAGCCTTGGGGATCAAATTAATGGTCATTTGAGTGGCTTTCCTATATAAAAAATCTTGTGAATCATTATTTCATCCAAGCACCTCTAAGCAATCCTAAGAAATCTAATAAATCCAAGCAACATCAAATCTACATGTTATCAAGTCAAGCATTCAAGACTTAAGCATTCAAGATCATTTCTAAGGCATTCAAGGAAAATATTTCTTCATCCATTGTTGCAGAAATTCAAGATTCATCATCATGTTAAGCATATCAAGCATCAAGCATGTTAGTGAGCTAGTGTTGTGATGTAGCATTCAAGATCCAAGGCCAAGCATTGTTCTATTCTTATTGTCAACGATCCAGATCTACATCCTTCATGGCCATTTCATGTTGAGTTGCAGATTTATAGGACATCATTTACAAGACATCATTCAAGGTATTAATGTCCATGATTCATGTTCTTTGTTTCATGTTTGACTCCATCATTTCATTATTTCATCATTTGGTTTAATAACATTAACGAGGTTTGACCAAGGGAAACCCCCATTCCCTAACAATGAAATTTTTTCTCTCTTTCTTTGTGTGATTGCATATCTAAGTGTCTTGGAGCTTGAAATATCATTGAAGAATAGGTTTCAAACTTGTTGGATTCATCTCCCTACTTGCAAGGTCAAAATCTTCACAAAAAGTCACTTATAGCCTTGAAAATTAGGGTTTCATATCCAAACACCTAGAGGAATAGAAAGAGCAGACTATGAAGGGTAAATCAAAACTTTGAATTTCAAGAAAATTTAAACTAGACTCATTTGCCACAAGTGGCGAATGAATCCCAATTTGGGTCAAATTTCGTATTTTGGCATTTTCGGATACCCTTTTTTGAGAAACTTGTTCCTATGCATAAACCCCATTCTAGGAATGATTCATTTAAATTGGAAAATGATTCCAGTGGGCCAAAATTTTAGAACCAATGGCATTTCCAATCTTCATTCAAGCCTCTACAAGTTCCTAGGTACACACTTTTAGTTTTACAATTTTTTGTTTTGTTTTGTTTGCATTTCTAGGTCATTTTGCATCACATTGTGTTTTACAACTCATCTCCTTTTCCAAGTTCACACTTGGTGGTGAACCCCTTTATTTCTCATCATTCAATCCCCCTAGAACACTCCCTTTTCTAGATTTTAATCTCCTTTGCATTGGAATCTCTAGGGTTTTCTCTTGAGTGAATCGTGCTTTAGAAAGAAAAAGATGGACCTCTTTCCTTTTAGGTCTAAAACCCTATAGAAGTCCTAGAGAGAAGCTCCACCCTATTTTTCTTCGGTTCACGTCTATGTAACTATATATATACCAACATATTACAACATATGTGTATGACTAAAATAATGAAAAAATTAAAAAAAATAAAAAAATCTCTTATATATATATATATATATATATATTCTACTTAATTATATATCAATAAATGTATATTGTTGGTAGGGTACTTTAATGTCTTAAAATTACACCCTTCACAATTTGACATACATTCTTGCACTTTCTTTAGTATCCACTCCCCTAGCATCTTGTCTAGGCTCATTTTAGCCCCTGCATCATCCTCTTTTCCTTCTCAGGATGCTCAAAACCCCCTTTTTAGTAACTACCCTCACATGTCAGCTTTGCATCAAACTTTTTGTTTTTCCCATTCACATTGTTTTGTAGTGTGATTTTTCCTAACACTAGCACACCACATAGACATTTGTGTGTCATGCTAGTGTCGTGCAATGTTTCGATGTTCAAACAACTTTTTCTATGCATGTTTGCCACTTGCCATCTTGTTTTGTTGGTGGTAACGGCCTAGGACGCCCTGAAACGACTCAAGAAGTTTTTTTCCTTCCTTAAATGTGATCTTTTCCATCCATTTGGGTCTCTTCTATCTCTAGTTTCCTTCTAGACTTGGGTCTTTGATTTATCTCTCATTATAGCAACATTCTCAAGCCATTACAACACTCTTGGTTCTTGTAGCTCTCTTGGTTTCCCTCCTTGGCTTTCTAAGCCTTTCATGTGATATCTACATTGTGTCGTGCACCTTTGAGCATATTGTTATTACATACACCATATCTATTGCATCTACATTTTATTTATATGGGTTCTCCCCCTCGATTGGGGTTTTATTTTATCAATCTCATTTTGTGATATGGGTTTTCCTCCTAGAGCAGGGAAAGCTTTTATCCATCATACTTGATGGTGCGGGTTCTACTCTTGAAGAATATTTTTCTTTTTCCACTTGCTTTGTTCATTTATGTTCATTTCTCTCTATCTATATGGTTGTTCATGGAGGTGGGAACATCAAAACAAAGGTTTGACTGAGGCAAACCGCTATACAGCCCCAACACTTTCTCTTGATCTTATGCATGAAGGTATTGAAGAAATCTTCTCACTAGAGGCTTCATTACTTGGGTGGTTGTAAGAAATTTATTTCTTCTCTTTATCTTTATCATCCATACTTCTCTTTATTTGAGTTCTATTGTATTATGTTATTTTCTTGTACTTTGGAGGTTCTCAGTAATTAGATCTCTTTTAGTCACTTTTCTATTTCTTAGTGACAAACTTGATTTTTGGTCTGTATGAGACATTAGTGTGCTTTTGGGACACCAAAATGTTGAGTTTTCATCTATATTTTGTGTTTTCGTCCTTTGGCCGAGAGCTTGACAATTTTCCAAAGAATCTTCGTGACCCACTCTATTTTATTCTAGAACTTTTATGTTGTTCCTTGAGGTAGTTTAGGGTAGTTTTCCTTGTGAGGATCTTTGAATGAAGAGAACTCATGAGTACTGAATCCCTCTTCTCTACATTTTGGTGAACCCAATGTGAAACACAACATTTTTCAAAAATCTAAGAATTTATTTATCCCACCTTGGTGGGGTCATAACTTTTGACTTAGTGCTCCGAGTTTAGAACTATTTGCATCATTGGAAAGTTCTCCAAGATGACTAATTCAATCCCTAAAAGAGGTACCTTTGGAAACCTATTTTTAGGGACTGACACAAGTTTCAACCCCCAAATCCCTCTCCGGAGACCTTTGAAAACGCGATTTACTATAACATAGAAAAAAATTCAAAATTTTGGAAATATGGATTTTCAATTTTTCTCAGTTCTGTCACCTCAAAATGAATTTAATATCTTATTTTATTAGTTCAGTATCCAATTTTGTTAAAAAAATTAATGATGTTCCATTTCATGCATGTGATAGTGACTTGGCTTTGCCAAGGTCACTTTATATCTTTGACCCTCCTCATGAGATTCCTCCCACTTTGAAGGATATCTTGTTGCAAGAAGATGAAATCATTGATACCTTTCTCAAGGGCCTTGAAATAATATTGGTTTACAATTTTTGGGAGATCCTATTTTTTGCTGAAATCATATATTTCTAGAAAATATAATGATTTAACCCTTGAAAATTTTCATTTAAATGAGTCCAATTGGAGAGTGTTTGATCAAAGCACCTTAGATCAAACCTCCTTGGATAGAACCTCACTAGTTTTAAACCATACCTATAACAGAGTCTCTTTTACTCCAATCAAAATGCTGATAAAAAACCCACTTTTTATTTACCTTTTGGGGGATCAAATAAATTCATTTAAAATTTATTTTTTGTAAGTATGTAGTTCTTATTATAAGATTCCCAAAAAGTATAATTTTAAATAAATTTAAATTGATTATTATATTTTTTTATTTCTTGTGAATGTAGGTGTTTCATTGAAATCAAGCTCTTTGTTCTCCATGTGGAAAATTAGTAGATTATCAAAAAAAAATTGAAAAATATTAGTACACTAGCTATTTAAGTCCTTGATTCAAAAAAAATAAAATAATAATTTTGATACATACAAAAAAACTTATGTTGTATATGGTTCGCCTATGTCTAAATTGTAATTGGTTTGACTTCAAAGCTTGATTAAGGAAAAAATATTCAATAAAATGCTATGAAACCAAATGAAAGTCCTAGATATCATAGTTACATATCTAAATTTGAAAAAAATAGAGTTTCATCTTCATGAAATAAAAGTTATGTTGTATATGGTGAGCATCACTCCATAAAATTGGTGTTTACTAAAAAAAATGAGTTTTCGAAGGAGATGGAAAAGGAAGTGCAATATGATTCCAAAATTTTTGAAAAAAATATATTTAGAATCTATAGACAAAATGTCACAAATCACTATTTTTCATCATCTTTGAATTCCTCGCGGTTTAGCCACTATAGGTGCTCGAAAGTGAAAATTTAGTTAGAAAACATTAGTTTAGTGTCCAGTTTGGCCACAATTTGTAAACCAGTATTGTGGGATCACCCTTAACACTACACTACCATCTCTTCATTCCAATGCACTCACTTTTAGAGATGTTGCAATTATGGATGATCAATATCATCTTCATTCTGATGCACTCTCTTCCAAAGATGAGGCATTAGCGAATGATGAATCTCCCTCCACATTTGATCCTCCCTAGATCGATGTTGAGAATATGTCTTCAAATAATTATTCCACTAGTCATTGTGAGTCTATAAATGTAATCTATGTCTTTCTTGCCCCTCAAAGGCCTAAGAGACTGGTCATTTATCTAACTCTAGCTAGTCCTTCTCATAAAATTATTTATTCTATTAATGGTGTTCCATCTTAGAGTGATTCTCCTAATCTTTCTACAAATCCCTCTTACAAAGCAGTAGCCCATACTTATAAAAATAGAATGAATGAACAACCAAGTCTTTCTTCAACTCCTAAACCTACAACTAAAGTGCTTAGTGATTATGATCTTGTCAAGAAACTTCAAGTTACTCCAACTAAGATCTCACTATGGGACTTGCTTTAGTCTACTCTGATTTACCAAGGTATGCTTTAGGAATCCTTGCAAAATATCCTCTTGCCTTCTTCCACTAGGCTGGCAGACGTTGATGCATTGATAGCCCATATTCATGCGAATTTTTGAATACTATGTTATATCCACCAGAACTTTCACCTTTAGAAGTACAGAAGCAAGCGGATCCTATAATGATCATAGTTAACATTAATAAAATTGGCATTAGACGTACTCTCATTGATGTCGGTTTGGCACTCAATGTATGTAGCATTAATGTATTGCCTAAGATTAATATTGATCCATCTTCTCTTAATGCTCCCTCCATTGAAATTTTTGGGTTTGATAATGTCAATCGAGAAGCCCTAGGCATGATAGTCTTGCCGTTGAGGGTGGGATCTGTTACTGTACTGAACCGTAGATTTTTGGGGATAGATCTCCCTTGCACTTCTAGGGTTCTGCACCTAAAAGGATAAAGGTATCCCACAAAATTCTAGGGGTTCCCTCAAAACTAATGTAAACATGATTGAAGTATGTCTAAATAGAAGGTCCTAATTGCTGAAAACTGATAAAAGGGGTTCACCACCAAGTATAGATCTGGAAAACATAAAATGTTTGGAAACATAATGTGATATGCAAACATAGCTAAATGACCTATAAATACAAACCAAACTAAAAAAGGGTTGTGAAATAGAAAGTGTGCACTTGTAAACTTGTAGAGGCTAGAATGGAGACTGGAAATGCTACTAATCCTAGAATTTCGGCCTATTGGGTCTAATTTGTCATTCTCGATGACTTAGTCCCAGATTTAGAAAACTGCACTAGAGCCCGTTTCAGCCAAATGGGTATCTGAATCTATAGAAATTTCTGACAAACATTTACAATGGAACTAAGTCACCATTGATGGTGACTTAGTCCACTTTAAATTTTCTAAAAATCTATAACTAGAAATGGAAGCTCTTGATCTACCCTTTTTGTTCCTGTAGATGTCTGGTTCTGAAATTCTTATTTTTGGCAATGTAAGTGACTTTTTGTGGATTTTTTTCCCTGGCCAACAAAGAGATGTATTCAACAACTTTATAATCTATTCTTCAATAATCTCCAAGCCTTCAAGGTACCCAAGTCTGCAAACACACAAAGAAAGAAATAGAAATGTTGAATGTAAGGGAGTGGGGGTTTGCCTTGGTCAAACCCCTTTTAGGTAATTAAACCAAAATGATGAAATAAGATAATTAAGCATGAAATATGAAAAAATTCAATTAGAAACATTCCATGAATATTGATCTTGAATTTTTACAATAATGGATGAAGAATCTTCCCTTGAATACCTTAGAAAGCTATCTTAATGACTTAGAATGCCAAAAACCTAGCTTTCTTGACTTGAGATGAATGTTGAATGATGAATGAAGAGGGGAGAGATTAAATTAGAGCTTCTAGGTCTTGAAAATTAGTATAAAACCTTATATTTATAGACAATTATGCCCTAATTCCTGAAAAAATACCACATCATAGGCCGACCTTAGGTCTTAGAAAATAAAAACCTGCAAGAATTTTGAACTTGGTTTGATTTTTGAGCCAAATGGGACTAAGTCACCTCAAATGGAAAATTGGTCCCACCTAGACATTTTAAGTGGGGGTCGAGAATTAAGGTTTATTAAATTATTTTTATCAAGTTTATTCTAAAAAATGCACTTAAATAAGGCCTATAATTGTAAAATGGGGCCAATTAAAGCATAAGAAAGGTGTAATTATTGATGGAAATCCTAGAAAAGTGTGAGAGTTTGTTACAGATCTTTACAACACTTTGAAATAAGGCTTGGTAAGTGATAATAAGAGGTTATTTAAGGGGAATATATTAAAAAGGTCCTAGAAAAGTGTGAAAGTGTGTTACAACACTTCACAACACTTTTACAAGACATTATAAAGTTCATATTGATTTACAAGAGTCCAAGACCTAATGTGAATGTGTTGGCCACATTAAAACATTAAATCTAGGCAAACTAGGCCATAATCCATAAGAAAGACCCAAATGAGCATGTAAATGTCCAATGATACATTTTTCTACATTACATGTACCCACCCTTGTATATGTTATGTAAGAAAAATTACCATATAACCTTCTTGGTAGACCATGGATTCATGCTATGGGTTCAGTCCCATCTACCTTGCATAAATCTATTAAGTTCATTTGCAATAATCAACTAGTCACAGTCAAGGCTAACCCTGATGCTATGCACTTATTTGAGATGGCAGTTGTCAGTCAGGTTTTGGTTGTTCCTACTCTTATTCCTTTAGTGTTCTCCAATGTGTGTACATTTACTCCAACAATACGTACTACAAAGGATACTCTTAAGGTAGATGTCCCTAAAGAAGATCCTTTTGATGTAAGAAATATTATGTCTACTCCTACTTCTTCTCAAGAGAATGCATGTCTTGGTGATGATTGGGGTTCTTTAGACTTTAAAAAACCCTAAATTGTGGAATATAAAGTCAACTTGATCCACTCAAACCTTTTGATAACATATTCCACACCCGCTATCAAAGATATGATTATTCTTTTGTAACATGGGATAATGTGAGAAATATTTGTAATTTCCTCAATGTTGATCCTCCTCCTTTTGAGGAAGATGATCACACTTATATTAAAGAGGTTAATATTGGTAGTTCTATCAAGAAGGATGATGTAAATCCCATACAAGAGTATAATCCTCCTTGCTGGAACAATGCTCTCTATGGAGATTTTTTTTCTCAAGATTTGCAAACATTTTATGGCCCCCGCTTTAAAATTGTCACTAAGTATGGCTATGAGCATAAAGTTTGTGGGCATAACGAACAAGGATTTCAAGACCCTATAGAATGTATTCCTCGTAAGCATAATTTGGGACTTGGTTTCTTAATTGAAAAATCTAAACAAAGACCATGGTTGAATGTTGACACAATTCCCACTCAACTTCATTCTCTTAGGTTACGTCATCTTCCATTGTCTTCTATCTTTATGTCTTCTTCTTATGAGTAGTCAAGTCTTTCTCCACAAGAGAAGGGTTGCTTCCTACTCCTCGTTCTTTGTCTAAGCAAGTGTTTATCTTGTTGAGGATTCTAAAATCCCACTTGATTACTCTTCCTTCTCCTACACAAGGAATTTCATAAGCATGATAAAGAAAAACATTTTTTTTTTGCATACCATTGAGTTCTTGGCCATTCCACTAGTGAATGTAAGGCCTTGAAGAATAAAATATAGCTTATTGATTCAGGTTTCATCACTCATTTATTTGTTGAGGTACCTTCCTCTTCTTCAAATGACAAGTGATATCAAGGTTTACCTCTATCTTACATGTTCTAAGTATCTTGTATGGTTCTCCTCCCTAGTATGCTGGGGGTAGTGATAACTTGTTCTAAATATGTGAAACATTTTAAGGACCCCCTCTCTTCTCTCTATCTTTCAATTGAAGTGTCCCTTGAGTGGACCCCTTTTCTTTTGAAGGGTTCCTAAGGGATCCCTTTGAATTTTTTTATCTCAAATGAATTCTATGGTGTCTAGCTCGGGAGCATCCTAACTAGAAATATTTCATCTCTTTGTGTCTAGCTTGGGGGTAGTTTGACTAGATATTGGTTTTGAAATAGTGTGTCCCTTGAGTAGACCCCTCTTTTTTTGAATGGTTCCTAAGGGACCCCTTTGAAAGTATTCCAAATTTATTGATGGTTTGTGTGACTATCCAGTTGTTCTCTTGTATGGCTACTTTGTTTTCTGGCATGTTTCTATAGACATGTAAAATTGACTTCACACCTATCACACAACCTTGAACGACATCAAACAACACTGAATGGCATAAAAAAACCGAACGACATCAAACAACACTGAATGGCATCAAACAACACTAAACAACATCAAACAACCTCAAACATCATCAAACAATATGAAACATCATCTCTGATCACCTTGTAACACTTCAAAATGACTCAGAATCATCCCATAACACTTCATAATGACTCAAATCATCCTGTAACACTTCAAAATGATTCAGAATCATCCCGTAACACTTTGAAATGACTTGGACTCATCTCGTAACACTTTCAAATGACTTGGAATCATCTCGTAACACTTGAGAATGACTCAAAATCATCTCATAACACTTCATAATGACTCAAAATCATCTCATAACACTTTGAAGTGACTTAGAATCATCTCATAACACTTCATATTGACTTAGAATCATACCGTAACACTTCAAAATGACTCAGAATCATCTTGTAACATTTCAAAATAACTCAGAATCATCTCATAACACTTTGAAATGACTCAGAATCATCTTATAACACTTCATAATGATTCATAATCATCCCACAACATCTTAGAATAACTCAAAATCATCTTGAAACATCTCGAAACAACTCAAAATCATCCTAAAACATCTCAGAACAACCCAAAATCATCTTGTAACGTCTCAAAATCACCTTGGAACATCTCAAAATTATCTCATAATGTCTCAGATCATCTCGAAATCATATGGAAACATTCCCGCATCACACCACATCACATCAAAATGACATCAAAAACCCTAATTCCTCTATTAATTGAATAATACTACATTATTTAATTAATTCACTTTTTCATCATTTCAGACAAATTAAATAAATTTTAGTTATTTAATAAAGTCCTAGAAACCCTAATTCCTCTATTAATTAAATAAAACAACATTATTTGATTAATTCAAGTTTCATCATTTTGACCAATTAAATAAATCTCATTTATTTAATAAAGTCTTAATCCCACTTTATTTCATCTTGATTGATTAAATAACACAAATTATTTAATTACATCACTAAATCACCATATTCCCCTAAGTGGATTAAATTATTAAATAATAATTTAATTACAACACTTTCCATCCAAAAATTGAATAATTAGATCAAACTATTCAAATCAATTATCAAAAATCAAATCAAACTAATGCAACTTTGTTTGGAAAAGTGAAACTTGATTTGCACATTCAACTCCAAAAAGGAATTAATTAATTAAATCAATTAGTTCATATTCCTCACCCACTTTCTGATTGAGAAAATTACGACTATTGACTAAGAAATCTAATTTATTAACTAAACAATATATTTTGTTAACTAAGACATCACATTGCTATCTAAGCCATCAAAAACTTGATTGATCAATCTATTATGTTAATTGATCAATCACATCCCTGACTGACCAATCTATTTCTCAATCACACAAATTGTGCAATCAACTTTGCATAATTCTCTCATGACTAAATCCTCTCAACACACTCTGACCATTGATCTGGATATTCTTTAAAATGATCTTGATCGTCCATTTCAAATATTATTTTCTATATAACAAACCCCTATCCTCACAAAAGAGGATTAGAGAATCAACATACATTGAGCAATGAAGTGTTGTCGAGAACACCATTGACAAAGATTCACCATTGTCTCTGATCATCCAAACATAACAAGCATTCATCCACACTTTTCACATGAACTTTGGAGGCTTTGATGTGAGAAGAGCAATCCAACATCAAGTGAATACACTCTCCTACGTGATGGTAAAATCTTTTTTTTTCAATTTGGTAATCAGTAGGATCTTGATCATGTTTGCAATAGAACAATTCAATTTCATATGTGTAGGAGTTTTTACATTTTATATTTTAAGCATTTTGGATGTAGATTAGATTTATTTTTCAGATTGCTTTCATGTCCTTCTTGGATCAAAATCTAACATCCTTTATCACCCTCACACAGTTTCATCTATGGATTAACATGTCGCTTTGCAGGTGTCCCTGTAAAGCCACTTTCTAGTCTGACTCTATGGAGTCCCCTTTCACTAGGTTTCCCTCATGAGAGAGAACTTGGTGGATGCATCCTTGTAGGTTTGCGGGCCCATAAGGCACTTACTGCTTAAGGATTCCATCATGAGAGAGAACTCAAGGTTTCCTCCTTGTAGGTCTATGGGCTTGTGAGATGCTTACATCATGCAGGATTTGTCCATCATTGGTTCAAGGGCCCTCGGTGTACTTTGTGTAACTTTGTAGTTCCATGGAGCTATAGATTCCTTCGTTCAAACCTCCTCAAGAGAGAGTACCTTTGGATTCATTTCTCTTGGAATTTTCATTCCTTTCTAGCTTCTCCATCTTTCTCTTAAATCTTATTTCTTCTCAAATTATGTATATTGGATCAAATATCTCTATCTTCTTCATACTAAGTATATTATCTTTCTCTCCTTGAAGTTGATTGCTTCCCAATCTTTTGTATGTATTCTTCTATTGAATCAATCAATCCTTACATTCTTCACTCTATTTTAGAATTCTTCTATGTGTTATTTCATAATTTGGGGGTGATGCATTGTACTGAGAGAACCTTTTACATCAAGATCCCTTTTACTTTGTTGGCTAAAATCCTTTCATTTTTTGTGGGCTAACATTGTTGTCTGGTGCAAGTATTTCTTGTATAATGTGTTTGTTTTGCAGGTCTTCAACCTAGGAGCATGGTTCCTTAGACTGAAGAGTTGTCTACTCCCTCTAAAATATCCTTTCAACATCATTATGTTATTTATGTTTAGTATATTTCCTTTAGCGTGCATATTAGGGTAGATTCATATGTCCACTAAAGTGGGGGAAAAATGTAATGTCATAAAATTGTACCCTTAAGAATTTCACATACTCTCTTGCACTTTCTTTAGTATCCACTCCCATAGCATCTTGTGTAGGCTCATTTTAGCCCTTGCATCAACCTTTTTCCCTTCTTAGGATGCTCAAAAACCCCTTTTCAGTAGCTACGCTCACACATCAGCTTTGCATTAAACTTTGTGTTTTTCCCATTCACATCATTTTATAGCATGGCATGTCTAGACACTAGCACACCATGTGGATTTCTACACACCACTCTAGCATTCTATGACATTTCAACATTCAAATGATCATTTTTGTGCATTTTTTCCACTTTTCATCTTGTTTTGTCAGTGGTAACAGCCCGGGATGCTCTAAAATGACTCAAGAAGCTTCTTTTCCTTCCTTAAATGTGATATTTTCAATCAATTTGGGTCTCTTCTTCCTCTAGCTTCCTTCTAGCCTTGGATCTTATATTTATCTCTTCTTATAGTAGCATTCTCAATCCACTACAACACCCTCTACAACACTCTTGTTTCTTGCATCTCTCTTGGCTTCCCTCCTTGGCTTTCTAAGCCTTTCATGTGATATCTACCTTGTACCTTGCACCTTTGAGCATCTTGGAATTCCATATACCCTACCTATTTCATCTACATTTTTGTGGTATAGGTTCTCCCCTCAAGTGAGGTTTTCTTTTATCACTCTCATTTTGTGATATGGGTTTTCCTCCTTGAATGGGGATTTCTTTTACCACTCATAATTGGTGGTGTGGGTTCTACTCCTAAAGTGGGTTTTTCTTTCACCACACCCTTTGTCTATTTATGTTCATTTCTCTCTATCTATCTGGTTTTATATGGAGGTGGGAACACAAAAATGGGGGTTTGACTGAGGTAAACCCCTATACATCCCAACATTTTCTCCAAATATTATGCATGCAAGTATTGAGGACATTTTATTGCTAGAGGCTTCATTACTTGGGTGGTTGTAAGAAATTTATTTCTTCTCTTTATCTTTATCATCCATACTTCACTTTATTTCAGTTCTATTGTATTTTTTTATTTTCCTCTACTCTGGAGGTTCTCAATAATTAGATCACTAGTATTCACTTTACTATTTTTATGATAAAATTGCTTTCTAGTCTGTATGAGATGTTAGCATGCTTCTGGGATGCCAGTGTGACATGTTGTCGTTCGTATTCAGTATTGTCATCCTTTGGCAAAGAGTTTTTCAATTTCTCTAGAGAATCTTTGTGAGCTACTCTTTCTGATTCTAGAACTCTCACATTGTTCCTTGAGGTAGTTTAGGGCAACTCACTCTGTGAGGCTCTCTAAATGAAGAGAACTCGTGAGTATAAAATCCTCCTTCTGTATAGGTACAAGACACACATTATAACTTACTATAGCTCACCTCAAAGATAGTGTAGACCATTTGGATGACATAATATATAGATATTATATATATATATATATATATATATATATATGTAAGGGGTGCCCTATAAGGGTCACATCTCTATAAGAGAAAATACATTGATATATGTATGTAATAGATAATAAAATAGGATGTCATAATATATAGATATAAGAATAAATATAACAAAAAGTAGAGACTAATACTTTATTATGTGATGATTATATAAATATATATATAATAGAGTTATAAGGATTTAAGAGATGAATGTGTTATAGATGATTACTATTTATATTTACATTATATGTATGGTACTATTATATAGATTCATTTACCACACTTAATCATTTGTACCAATGTACCCTTTGGGTATAAACTGAATACATAAGGGATACTAGGGTACAAATATTTGGACTACAATTCCCCATTTCCTCTTGCTAACTTTGGTTCCATTGTGGGGACCCTATGTTGAATGAATAGGAAAAATAAGAGGGGGGTTGAATCAATTGTATCAAACTAAAAAATTAAAAACATCAACTATAATCAGATCCACATGCATTCATTAAACCCTTAATCTGTAAAATGTTGAAACATGAAAAGTAGATAACATAAACTGAAACATCCAACACCATGCACACAAGAGAACACCAAATTTACGTGGAAAACCCAATGAGGGAAAAACAACAATGAGGATTAGCCCACAATATAAGTAGTTGCAAAACTAGTACAAAGACTCATTGCCTGAATGGGACACACTATCCAAAAAGGATAACAACATAGCCTCACAACCAAAATAGAAAGAAGAAAAAAAGATAACATGTTACAGAGAGAATACACTCTCAATGAAACAAAGATTCCAAGACAATAGCTCCAACATCACTAGGAGCCTTCAAGAGATCAAGATACCTCAACTCACTACATTCTACAATCTTGCGTTATAGATCGTATTGCATTTCGCACCTCTACACTTAATTTTGCATCACAAAAATCAAATCGATTCCACACCCCTCATCTCACATCAATTTACCTTGCATTTATACCATTTACAACTTGAAAAAACCTTGAATTCATTTACACTCATTTTACACTCTACAAATTCAAAATAGGTTCACACTAAGCATCCTAGAGTAGATAGGAATGAAAGTGGACCAAAAAAAAACTTTTCTAGGACCCAAATCAACTCTCGCATGCCATGCTACACCTTCATTAGTGTTTTAACATCTTTGAATATAGTGTAAACACCATTAAAATTTGAATTACATGTTGTTGAAATAATGGATGTTGAATCATCTAATGAAGCTGCACACACTTCAAAGGATCTTTACCAAGAATAAATTCAACCACACAAAAAGTGTTGCAACTTGATCATGCAAAAGGATATTTCTATTGATTCTAGAATGTCATAAAAGTGTACAAATTCCTTGAATATATAGGCATGAGTGATATACAAGATGCAAGATGATGTTGCCATGTGTCTTGATCTAACATGTAAACCCTAACTAACTACCTAGGGAACGATAAAGTGATTGAGATAAGTTCTAAAAAAGACAACTCATCTTCTAGAAGGAATCTTATCTCCTAAATACATGGAAAGGGTAATGACCCCATTATTAATGATTTATCTAAAAATGAAACCTAGGACTTAATTGATTAAATAAAAGACCTAAGTTAACTTATGCTAGTGTAATAAATAATTAATTACACTAACACCTCCCCATAAGTGCAACTTAGGGAGGAAATGAAAACTGCAATGATTATGCAAAGATGATGATGGATGATGGGTATCATCTACATGATGGCCATTTTAGGTACCCATTTACAAATTATAAGAAGATGCAAATAATCTCCCACAAATAGAGAAAAGGGGTAAACCCAGTGGGAAGAAAACCCCTCTCCAAAAAGGAGATTAAATGCAAAAAAGTGAGGAAGGATGGAGGACTTCATGATACCCCCCAAGTACACCATCTGTCACATGGATAAAACACAATCAATAGCCACCGAATAGGAGGGAAATAGAGAGACATATAACCCCCCCCAGAACATGTGATCACTTGCAAAAATGGTAAGTGTCTAAAGACAAAAAATGATCCAGTGTCAACAAACAACTTGTCTCCCTTTAAGAAGAAATAAAACCAAGTACAAATGAAGGGATGCTTCACATTCCGAATATGAATTGAAGGAAGGTAGGATGAATATGGATGTTTATGATGTCTCTAAACTCTGCTCATGTGTCGGCTTTGTCACTAAAGATGAAGATTCCAAAATCAATGAAGAAGATGACAAATCAGGACTATGCAAAAATTGATGTTGAACAAGATCCAAAGACTGCAATACTAGATTGCCCCCCATAATGAAGTGTCCTCAAAACCATTGAAAGAATTTTGAAGTAGCCAAGGTGTCCAGACCACATGTCTCCCACTAGGAAGAAGCAAATCCAATGGTAGATGTTGAAGAAACTCCAAATCCATAATGGAATGAGAGGGAAGAAGTCTCATACATGAAATGTCTGAAGAGAAAACAAGTGCCTCCAAGATAGTCTTTGGATTCCCAATCAAGGACAAGACAAAGGGATGTGGAGACTTAAGAAAACTCTCTAAAGTGGAATCTGAATAGAGGAGAGATATCCCCTCAAGAATTTCCTCCAAACCTGTAGTAGTATCCAAGTCAACAATCCTTGAAACAAAGCCATCCTATGATGTCAAGTCTAGAAAACTGAATGTGTCTAGATGAATGATGATGATGGCAGCCTCAATCAATGACTCTAGCCAAGGAATCACTAAATTTTAAGGGATACCAATTGTCTCTAATGGAGAAGAAGGAACATTTGAATAAGCCTTTCCAACCTCTTTGGAAGATTCAAGGAAATCCAAACAAACAACTTCCTCCACAACAATATAATCATGGGGTATCTGATCTAAGGAATGATATTCTGAATCATGATCATCAAGGAAATGTGGAGTGTCATGATCTCCATATAGCTCCCAAATCTTGGTCCAAAGGATATGAGGAAAATCACAATGATCAATAGAACTCAAGAAATAGCAATCAACTTGCATTTTAATGATCTCTAAGACAGTGTATCTACTGCAAATCCAAGCTAACTCTTGAATACCTCCACTTGGATGGGGAGCTATACCATACAGATGTGGCAATAAATCAAGTGATTGGATATGGTGTATGATCCCATCCAAGGAAAAATTTAGTGGCAAATCTTCACCAATTGGCGAATAATTGAAATCAGGACCTCTAAAAATGGCGAATAGTACAAGCTAAAAAGGAGACTGAATCACTAGGTTTTTACAAAAAATTTATTTTGTCTCAATTAATTCACCATGTAAATGATGCGTCATTGGAAATGATTCACCAATAATTTATACCATAACTAAAAATATTAATTATATTCGCCAATAATATTATATTCCTTTGATTAATTTTGGGGCAATATCGCCACTAATAATAAATTACTATTTAATTTTAGGGATATTTTAGCCTTGAATAGGTCTTTTATCGATAGCCATTAATTAGCTTTATAATCAAATTGCTACAGGTTGATTTCATGACCTAATACACATGTTCCTTTTAAAAGGCTTGTTGAGGCCCGAGATTTGTTTTGGGCCACATGATTGAATCTAAATGTGTGGCCCAAAACAAATTTTGGGCCTCAACAAGCCTTATAAAAGGAACATGTGTATTAGGTCAAAGAATCAGCTTGCAACCATCTAATTAAAAAGCTAATCGATGGTGACCTTCTCATTCTTCCCCTCGATCCTGTTGTCCCTAGACCCCATGAGGGGGCATTTCCCCCTCAACCCCCACATGGGGGCTCTACCCCCTTCAACCCCGCAAGGGGCACTACCCCTTAACCCTATCGATGACTACCACCCCTAGGCCCCTACTTCGATATTATTGTTACCAATTTATCGCTACAACTCAAATGGTGGAGTTGATTTAAATACTGTAATATTTTAAAGTGAAAATGTAGTTATTTCTAGATATGCTTGAGTGTTGTTTTGCAGTTCATTTTATTTCATCAAGTGATAATTGTCCATATGTTTTCAGAAACTGAGTTTCTGAGTATCATACATGTCTTTTCATAAATCAAATGGAATACACAACTGAGTATATGAATGATAAAGCAGAATACTTTCATTTATTTCAAGAAGTAATGCATTTTTTACATAAGTCATTTGTTTGTGAGAATACAAATGCTCATACAATCTTGCATTTTAATGCTTTTCTTTCAAATGGAAATGAAAGAACAAAATTAAACATCCACACAAGCCGTAGTTTTAGCCATTTCCATTTATAACAGGAAAGGAAATATACATCTGGAAATAGAAAGCAGATAACTTTAGACATATCCTTCATTGCCTGAGTTGGTCTTCTGTTGGTCTTTCGAAGTTGGCTCCTCTATGGTTCCACTCCCAAATGCTTATGCTCCTGAATGTACCTGCAAGAGTTTGAGAAGGGTGTCAATTAAGAGCTCAGGATATGAGTAACACTACATGTCGTACTAACAGAGATATATGCCAATCTTTATAGTGCAGAGAAACGGTTAAGGGAAAGAGAAGAAGCATGAACTGAAAAGAGAGGACATCATCATTTTTTGATTTTCTTGTGCTAACACTATTTGTTTCTTTGTGTAGGTATAGGAAAATCCATGTAGTTATTTATCTTTTGAAGAACAAGCATTTGGGGAAAAATAGGCTCCCACAAGGGTAGAGCCCGACATGTTGCCCTTATATGTTACAAGAGGGCTGAGAATGAAAGGAAGATGCAATCATCATGCTCTTCTGAGCTTTACAACTAAACAAGTAATCGAACTACCATGCATTTATAACAATCAGATCAACATATGGAAGTGAAAATTGCAAATGAATGATAATTGGATAGCTTTTTTTAGTTAAAGTTATCAATCTATCATGTTTTTCTGAAAGGTTTGGTTTTTTTGCCATAATACTATTTTTTTGGTTTTTAAGACTGTTGGCTTTATAGTGTTGTTTCATATTTTCTTCTTTGGAACAATAGTGCTCTATCTCTTAAAAATGATAGTGAAAAGGCATACATATGCCTCATCAATTGAGTACTGGTCGATAAAGTAAGCAAGTGCATGATTCATAAGTAAATGGAGCAAGTTCACATAGTTATTTGTTTCTGAATCAATGGAGATGTCTTATATAGAAGGTAGTTTGTGTTTGAGCATCTTTTACACAGTGCAAAGTTATGAGGTTATGCCTTGATAGGTGAGGAGACGAACTGGAAAGTAAATGGAGTGTGCACAGGAATTCACAATTACCCATGTGTTTTTATCTCGGAGGTGTGGTTTTATTTAAAATACAAATTCTACAATTTCCAGCAGGTACCCATATAGGGTTTTGACTTAATACAAAAAATGGGAGTATCTATAGGAGTTTCAAGTCCACATGTGCATTATGCATGGAGAGTGCTAGGTATAGAAACTAAGGATATGCAAGGAAATGTAAGGATGTGAAGATTTTTTTGCCAAAATAAGCAGAGAATATCAAAGCATGAAGGAGCTTTACATATGAAAGCTAGAACAATATGTATAGAGTCTGGTCTTCTTCAATTTTTCATTGTTTCAGGCATACCCACATGATGGTTTGGATTCGAATATAAGTTTATCATCGTTTTTAGAATTCTACATAAGCATATTTTTTAACAATATAGACTTATTCGAAATAATGGATACCCACATTGGGTTTTGGCATGAGTGCAGTATTTTCAAAAATACAGGAGGCTCATTTGAGGATTTCAATTTAAAATATATTTTCTTCATATTTGACAAGTACCCATTTTGGGGTTTTGAGTAAAACATAGAAATACTAAAATACCAACATACAAATTTTTTGCTCAAATACAGATTTTCTTCATATATAGAAGTACCCACATGGGGTTTAATAAGGAAATACAGATTTGCCAAAAAAATTCAGTTTACCCATATGGGGGTTTTTAAAATAAAACACATATGAAATATTCCTTTGGGTAGTTTTGAATTAGAAGTGGCATGAGCTCTACTAGGGTTTTGTACTTTCTGAGGTCATTCATGGCCCCTCTTGCATCATACTGTGCTTCTTGCGCAGGAAGTTGTTTCCTTCATTGAGTATGGCCACATTTACTATGATTTTACGGGTTTATTATGCCTTAACCGGTTCAAACCCAACATTTTTTGTTGGTGTTAGCGGTTCGTCGACGTAGGTTAATGACTCCCCCATGGAAAAAACACCCTCGAAAATTTATTTTGAAAGTCTTTCACGAGGTAAGCATTATGACGCCCCTGCTGATGTAGGTTTACCTTTACCTGATTTTGATTCTACATGCCTATGGCTTGAACAACACACCCTTGTGGGTTATTTTGTTGGGATGACTCCTCCCGAAAGTGTGCTAAAAGACTGGGTTAACAAGGCCTGGGTCCCTCATGGGGTCCGCCTTGATATGGTCCAAAACCTGACCACGAGTTTTTTTTTGTTCCGCTTTGCAGAAGTCAATCATGTCCAAGCTATTTTGGGTCATGGGCCCTGGTATGTTTGCTCTTCCTTGTTGGTTTTCCAAGCTTGGACCCGAGATTTTGTAGTCTCAGAGGACACCAAAATGTGTGTTTTGATGTGGATTGAGTTTCCAGGGTTTCCTTTGCCTTGTGTGCCCTTCTTGAACCATATTGCTTCCTCTCTAGGGGGGGTTGTTTGCATAGAACCTGATAAGTTCTTTCAAGCCTATCCTCAAAAGAGGGTTTGTGTGGAAATTGATTTATCCAAGGATTGGAGAGAGTCTATAGACATTCAAATCAGGGATATTTTCCACTCCCAAAAAATCACATATTTTAACTTGCCCAACACATGCTACCTATGTCAATCAGTTGATCACAAGATCAGGGACTGCCCTTTGACAGTTCCCTGTACAGTTTCCCACCCACGGGTGCTGAAAAGCCTCATCTGATAGAGCCTTCAGCTAAGGCAAACACAAAATGGACTATGGTTACAAATCGGAAGAATAAGTCATCTGGTTCTGGGTCGGCTCCCAAGGCCCCGAAACCAACCTAGCAGGTTTCAAACCCTTCAAAGAAGGGGACCGCTACTCCCTTAGGAGTTACTTCTGCTGTTTTGCAGCCCAGGCCAAAGGCCGTGCCCCAGCTTGCTACAGTTTTATGTGTTCAACCGGCTTTGTCCTCCACTGTGGGGACCTAGTAGCATTCTCGCAGCCCATCTCCTCCACTAGAAGACGGGGAATATGTGCCGGAAAATGGAAATTTTCTCCCTCTATTCAAATAGGTTCTGTTCCACAGGAGTTTTTGAAGAACCACTTCTCTTCCCTGGATGAAGAGGACCAGGATACTACAAGCATGGAAGATTTTCCATGAATTTTCTCTCATGGAATGTTCGAGGTCTCATTGACCTCTCCAGGAAGTATTCTATTAAGAATACTTTGAAGAATTACCCAGGGATTGAAGTGCTTTGTCTCCAGGAAGTTAAAATTTCAATTTTTTTGCTTGCTTCGGCTTGTCGTTCTATTTGGCCAGCCAGTTCTATGTTTTGCACTCTGCATGAGGCTGGTCATAGTGGAGCTGCTACTCTTTTGGCCCCATGACTACTTCCTTATGTGATGGACCATGGGGTTGACCCCTCCCAACGGGTTGTCTGGATTCTTCTCAATATTGAGAATCATTCCTTCGGGATTATTAATATTTATGCCTCTGATGATGTCGTGGAGTGTTCCTTGCTCTAGCGTTGGATTGTTGACTCTTTACCAGTTGCCACTTGGTTGCTCTGTGGGGATTTCAACATGGTTGAGATGGCATACGATAAGAATGGCACTGTGCCTTTTCGTTGGGCTACGGGTGAAAGTGAGGCGTGGTTTTACATGTGCAATAAATTGGGGCTTTTTTATCCCAATATGGGTTACCGCCATTCTCATTCTCCCTAGCACACTTGGTGTAATTACAGGGCTGGTTCTGACAGAGTTTTTAAATGCCTTGATCATGCTATGATTTCTACTCAGTCCCTTTTTTCCTTCAAGAGCTCAGCCTTTCTTGTGAAGCCGTTAGTGGATGTGACCCTTTCGGATCACTTCCCAATTAATTTTCGCATTGAGTGGATGTCCTGTCAACCTCGCACATGTAAGACTCAATTCTTCTTGAACATGTCTTTGCTTTGTCACAAGCCCACACTAGCCCACATTCTATGTGTGTGGAATTTAGAGTGCCATCCCCCTGGCCGTACGGGCTGGATTGTTTGGTGGAATGATGCCATCATTCGTACTGCGCACTTCTTGTGCATTTATGGGCACCAGCTTGCTATCTTTCACCGACATTCTTATGAGGCTACCACTGTCGACTTTCATGCTGCTATGGAAGCCTTAGCAGTTTGTCCTTTTTCCCCGTCACATTAAGTCCGGGTGGCAGACCTAAGACACCAACAACAAGTGGCAGATAATTATTCTGCCAGGGGCGCTCAAATCAAGGCTCGGCTCCACTGGCTCAAAATTGGTGATCGTGCCTCCAAAGAGTTTTTTCGGCTCTTCGTGCTAGGCACTCTTCCCCACACATTAAAGCCATTAAAGATGGTAATCAAGTGCTTTCTGCGCTACCTGACATTCTCCAGGCTTTTGTGCATCACTATGAGAAAGTTTTCAGGGCTTAGGACCCCACGCCTGCACGCTAGCAAGCCCTTCAGAGCTGCCTTGTTGTTGTGCCACATAGGCTTTCTTCAGCCCAGATCAATTTTTGCGATCAATCGTTAACAGTTGATGATCTCAAGGAAGTCGTTTCCTCCATGGCTGATGATAAGGCTCTTGGGATTGATGGCATCCTTGTGAATTTTATAAAGCACTTTGGGACTGTATTGGGAGTGATCTGCATCATGTTTATCTTGAAGCCTTTCAAACCAATTCTCTAGGTAATTTAATAAATAAAGGCAATATTAAATTCATACCTAAGCCTGGGGATCCAAAGGATATTTGCAACTGGCGACCCATCACGCTTCTCAATGTTTCTTACAAAATCATTGCCAAAGCCTTGGCTCTGAAAATTTGCCACCTATTGCCTCAGATTGTGCACCCCGAATAGACTGGTTTCATTAAATCTAGGTTCATTCTTGATAACATTATTGTTGTTTGGGAAGGCATGGAGTGGGCCCGGTGGTCGAACCAAAAAGCAATGCTCATCAAAATTAATTTTTCCAAAGCCTATGATCGTATTGAATGGCTTTTCATTCTTGTGATGTTACAGGCCTTGGGCTTTGGGCCTAATTTTCTACAGTCTATTCGTATGCTTTTTTCCGATGCCTCAGCTTGCATCTCCATTAATGGATGCCAGTCTTCTGCATTTGGTCTTTTTTGTTCTATTCGACAGGGATGTCTCTTGCCCCTGCTTTGTATGTTTTGGCTGCTGAGGGCTTTGGATATCTACTTGCCAATGCTATATCCCAGCAACATGTTAAAGAAAACACTCTCCCAGACTCTCAAGACTAGCTTGTCAATGGGCACTTCACGGATGATTCCTTTCTCACTCTCTTAGAGGATGAAGGCTCTATTACTACTACCCTGGAATGCCTTGACATTTTTTGTCTTGCATCCGGCTCCACTATTCAATGGCACAAGACTTTGTGTTACAGGCAGTCGGTGCTCCCCACTCCTACGTGGCTTCGAAATTATAACTAGAAATGGATTGGTCAAGGTGACATCTTTCAATTTCTTGGCATCCCTTTCGCCTTTCAGGCTTCCCCTCGGGAGCTTTGGCAAGCCGTGCTCTCCAGGGTTGAGTAGAAGCTGGCCTATTGGGTTACCAAACCTCTTTCTCTGGCTGGAAAATTCTAGGTGTGCTCTAAAATCTTGGTTGCCACCCATGTCTACTATTCTTCCTATTGGGCTCCTTCTAAAGCAGCCTACAGCAGGCTTGAGAAATTGCTCCACGATTTTCTATGGGCCTCTTCTGTGACCCATAAGGGCTTTCATCGGGTCGCTTCGGAATTTTGCTGTCACCCCAAGGAGTCGAGAGGGCTTGGCTTTCTCTCCACTCAACGACAGGGAACTGCTCTCTGTGTCAAGTGGATTATCCGCGCGCTTATTGGGGATGAAGCCTGGAAAATCCTCCTCAGACATTGTATTCTATCTAGTTTTCCTGTTCACAGACCCGCCTAAAAAGGAATCGGTCTCCAAACCCTTCTGGTTATCAGGGAGCCAGTTCAAATTATGGGCTCCTTTATGGCCAAAAGTATTTGGCATTCTTGGGAAACCATTAAGCCTTGGCTCCATTGGGTTGGGTCTAGCTTTCATGATGGGCTCTCCATCAACCAACATAACCTTTGGTGGTCGCCCCTTCTGGCTCAGAATGTTCAACCCCTGGCTAAGTCGCCTTGGCTCAAAGCTCTCAGATTTCATAAGAAGGGCATCCATACACTGCATCAGCTCTTCCACCGGCCTACCATGCGTATTTTGCAGTGGGAAGCTTTTAAAACCTAGTACAGTCTTCAAAACCAGGATCGTCTTACTTTTGACAGGCTGGTGAGTGCCATTCCAGCAGAAATTCTTCACAAAGTTGGCATTCATGGGCACAAACCTTAGTGGAAAGATTGGAAATGGTTTCCAGATACTCCTCTACAGAGCTACAAGTCGTGGCTTGGTTACAGGTGGCTTTCACCCCATTTTCCTATGATCAATTCTTTGAACCAGAGGTGGCTTCTTAACTCCTCGGCCCATACTTGGCGTAGGAGGTTTGATGCCACTTGGTTTGCAATTGTTAATCAGAAGCTGACCCACTTTGCTTGGTGTATTCTTTTCCAAGGCTTGCCTATGGGATCTCGCCTGGTTCATTTGGGAGTCTTTGACCCTTGCTGCCCTTTTTGTGGGTAGCCAGAAAGCTTCAAGCACCTTTTTTGGTTTTGTCCCAGAGCTCAGCAGCTTTGGACTTGGATTCATGATTTCTTTCGGCCTTTTAGGCCTGAACCCTTTTCGTGGCATATGGTTCTGCTAGGGGACCTGCCTAGAACCCTGGCTAAGTTCACCCAGCTTTGGCACACTTTTAGAGTGGAAATCCTCTTCAATATCTGGAAAGACAGAAATGCTTGTGTGTTTGCTCATTCTCATTTAGATATTAATGTGTCTCTTTATGCTAAAGCAATTATATGTTCTAATGTTATATTACAGATTCAAGTGCAAGCCAACAAGGTTGCACTGGAAGTGGGTCACCTACAGGTTCTCCTGGACTACTGGGGCAATGCCCCTTGTACTATGGCATGGATCCCTGACTCGCCCTCTCAGGGCCAGAAGCAGAGTGATTCCACGCGAGCTCGCTCCCAACCTCCTCCTCAACGAGATTCTCAACCTCCCAGGCAGGCTCATTCTCCTTCGCCGCATCCTGGTCAGGGCTGACACTCTAGTGGTGCACCGAGGAGTAGTGGAAGCAGTTCTAGGTGGCCCTCTGATACTCCACCTGCTTTTGGCTCTGGTTGGCCTTCCCTTGGCAAAAGTTTTTCATAGCTAGCTCTCGCAATCTCGCCTCGACACAAGGATAAAGACAAAGATAAAGATGAAGAAAAAGTTGATGATGGTTGGGGTGCTCCTCCTGATGTCACTCCAAACCTCGCTGATGTATGGGGAAAGCATCTGGATGATCGGGACCCCCCAGGATCTACTAGCACTACCTTGGTTGCCTAGTTTTCATTTTGTTATTTTAACTCTGGGCTAGGCCCACGTGATCTTTTGGACTTTCTGGGTTGGGCCCATTTGCTTTTTTGGTTTTTCTGGGCTGGTCCCATGTGACGTTCAGGGTGTGCCTTCTTACCACCCACCCCTTTTTTGTGAATTTGTAATTTTATCTTTTTTCATATAGATATCTAGAAAATTCATCAAAAAAAATAAAACACATATAGTCCATTTTTCAGATTATACATGAATGTTTTTTACAAAAATGCCTGATAACGCATGGGTCGAGCCTAGTGTGAGTTTTAGTTACTCTTTCAGGAAAAATGAGGAGAGCTTTTCAAGTTTTACTTCATAGAAGATCGAAATCTGAGTACAAGGAATCGGGAAAAAAATTTTATAAATGCAAATTTCTTCATAAAATCATTATCAAAAGCATGAACATGGCGCGGGCTATGTGATGGCCTGCATTTTTCTAAGAAATAAAAATCATTTTTACAGAAATAAAGCTCGTAGGCTATAGTTTGAGAGAGAAAACTATAGAGGAAGAACAATGCAAGGAGGAGTTTACCTTGTGATTGTTGTACAAGAATACACATGGCGCGACCCAACTCATTTGGATCTCACAATGCTAAGGTTTGAGCCCTCTCATGGTACCCAAGGTGGTGTTAGGCAAGCACGGAGAAATAATGCAAAGGAAATCAGAGGTGAATAGAGGAGAAGCCGCGGCCTATGAGGCCATGTTCTCAACAAAAGAACCTAGAAAAAATGCATAAAGAAGTGATAGGTTGCACTTACCACAAAATGGAGGAGAGATCAGAAGTTTCAAAGCCTCCCCAAGCTGCAGGGTTGAGCATAAGCATGGTGGCACCTTCCTTCCCAATAGAGCCAAATTCTCTATTCTCAAAAGTGTGAAATGTTAGGGTATGCTTGTGTTTTGATATTTAGGGTTTCCTAAATCCCCAAGTCGACTTTAGGGTGGTTGCTTAATTTAGAGAAATTTATGAATGCCAAAGTAATATGCCATGATGGATGACTCATGAAGTCTAAGGCATTCATTTTATGGTTATACCTTGGGGAAGGCTTTATGCCTTAGTTTCATTTTTTATTAATTTTCTAGAAATTAATTGGAAATGTTGCCTTAGTGTTATTTATCAAATGGATTTTTTGAAGAGTCAATAGGTCTTGGAAATATGCCTGAGGATTAGGAATAGACCTAGGTTTTATTTTATTTTTTAGAGAAAATAATTAAAACATGTAAGGAGGAGTATTGTATTTTTTATGATTTTTAATAGAAAAAATAAAACTTTGTAAGGGGAGATATAAGGTATTGTTTGCAAAAGATTTTGAAATCTTTAATTGCAAAAATAGAGTAGTTATAAAACTAAATCATGTAAAGCAGAAGTAAAGCAATACTTTATAAATTGTTTTGTTTTCTTGCTATTTTTAGTAGTTGAGCATTGACTTTTCTTCTTGGTGGGAATTGAGTTTTCAGTTGGAGAGATAAGTTGTTTTCCTTGTTTCAAAAGCATTTTTTTGCTATTTTTAGAAGCCTGATAGTTTGTGCATGCAAAAAGTGTGAATTTCCACTTTTGTCTTGACTTGTTGCACAGTTTTTGGGACCTTTTCCTTGAGCTTTTTACAAGAGCTCGGATTAGGGTTTGAGACATATATATCTTTGGAGAAAACTTAGGGATTTCCAATTCAGTCTGTTTTTTGCTCTTACACATTTTTGAGCTTGATATTGTTTTATACTCAATTGAGATTTTCTTGGCATACTCCTACAGTGAATAAAAAACAACATTCCTACCTATTGTTTGGTGTGTCTATTTGTAGTTACAGTTTGATATTATCTTGTGATTTCTATTTAGGGAGTCCTTGTTATGTCCTAAGGCTATAGTTTTGATGCAAAAAAGTTCAAGGATATAGGTTGCATGTCACGTTTTAAAACAAATCTTCATGCAAAATACTTATGTAAAATTGTTCTTGAGAGGTTATGAGATTGTGTTAGTTTTTTAGCACTGTTTGTTAGGAAAAGCTAGAATAGTCATTAGTTTACCATCTAATATTGAAAATCATTTCAAAATCATAAGTTTTAAGATTATTTTATTCTCTATCATTTTCCCAAGAAAGACTTTTAGAATAGTATCATCATACGGAGAACCAACTCACTCTGGAGATTCTCTTTTTTTTATAGATTACCCACGTCTGGAAAGAGTTTCAATGTTGCAACAGATAGTCTGATTTTTTGCAAGTCTAATGGGGTGCATATCTGATTGCTAAAAATATTTGGCACGCCCAGTGGGACTCTGAAAATTAGTTTAAGAGAATTTTAATTTCTAAAATTTGTTGTTTGGTGTATGCAGCAAGTTTCTTAGCCTTTTGGATGCTTTTTCAATATACCTGGAGACTCCAACTTCTTATTTTTACATGCAAACCTAGTGTATCCTGCGCATGAGAAAGGTAAAAACCAAATCAAGTGTTGCACCTTTCCGATACTGATAGCCGTCCCGCCACGAAGAGTTGGTAGAACAACAAGGAGGTTGTTTGAGATGCCAGCAAGGTCAAAATCAACACCTCTTGTTTTTCAGTTGTCTGGTTTTATCACTAGGAGTACCAGTTCCAATATCATAGATACCGCCAATGGCAGTGCCAAGGCAACACCTATTTGCACCTTTTAATGGAGGCAGTCCATTGGACATTTCTCAACATGATGACATCCCAGTTGCAACCCTTAGAAGCATGTCGTTCTTCACTAGAGAAGATCAAACAATACCGATGTAGCACATTCATGATGTGTCTACCTTATCTTCAGTTCACAACATCATGCAAGAAAACATCGTGTTAAGGCTCCTGGCTACATCTCTCAAAGGGAAAGCATTACAATGGTTCAGAGGCCTCGCAACCAACTTGATTGCAACATGGGACACACTAGGTAATGGTCTATACCAATTTTTTATAGATAAATCTGGTAATTTGTCCCTACTAGAACATATGAGCACTATTCAAAGAGCATCACACAAGCACTTGGTGGATTTCAATCACCATTTTCAGAGAACTTGGGCTAGAATTCCTGCAATGGTAAGGCCTTTACCAGCCCATGCTTTTCTATTTTACTTAAAAGATTTGAATAGTAAGATTTCAATCATGACCCAATCTATGGGTGGGCATACGCTCGTTGATGCTTATGATATCTCCATTAGAGCTGAGAATTGTCTTATCCAAGATGGAGATATAGCCCCTAGACCTCCTATGTCGTTGTTTCCTGAAATATAGCTACCTATCCCTACTACTTTACCTCCCTTAGCTAATGTTCCTACTATCCCAACAATAGGTTATCAAACCACAACACAACAAATTGTTGCTCCAGCCCAAAACCAAGAAATTCAAGAGATTAAAAGTATACTCAAGACCTTTGGGAATGATCTTGTGAGAATTAAGAAGTGAGTAGGTCATGAACATAAACCTTATCAAGCCACTTATCAAAAAAACTATCCTAATAGGCCTACTTTTCAGAATGATTATCAGGGCCAAAAGAGAAATTTTAACGCAAGACCCTTCCAGCCATACAACCCAAACGAAGCCAATTTATCAAAGGAGCTCGTACCTCAAAATAATATCACCCAGGATTGTGATTGGTGTTATCCATGTAACCAACTCCATAACCAATTAGCATGTGATAATGGCATGAGAAATCAGGCTTTAATGGTTCAAAATAGTTATGCAAGTTCAGAAAGTGTTTCGAATCAGAGCCTGGAACAACAAGAAGGTTTTGAGGTCGCTTTGCCAAATTGGCAGAGTTCTGAGTTCTATGGCGTGAATGGCCAGGATCAACAAGTTTCTCCTATTGTAGTCAACACAAGATCGAAAAAAAGAGCAATGGATCTAGGATAACAAGCTGGAAGTTCACAACAACAACCTACGAAAGATAAGCAGCCTATTTCTACACCCAGTACTAATGTTGCAACACAATCCAAGGTGGAGTTTTTACAAAAGGGCCAAGAGATACCTGGAAAAGAGAAGCCAAAGACATATTTGCAGCCCTTGCAGAAGAAGAATGATGATGTCGTCACAAAAACCAACAGAAGGTGAATGCTACTTCTTTTAATATTGTTGAATACCTCAAAAAGACTACTATCAACATGTCTGTATTAGATGCTTTGCACATCCTAGGTCAGAAAAGTTTGTTGCAAGATGCTTTAGCTGAGTTGTCTATTTCTGATGATACTAATCAAGGTGCTACCAAAGCCATGGTCATGAACAGTTCAGAAGGTAAAGGTGAGCATAAAGGTAAGGAGGTAAAGCCTCCCCCATTTTATTTGACTCTGATCATTGGGGATAAATTAGTGCATAACTGTAGTGTTGATTCTGGTGCAAGTAGCTTTGTCATGCCTAAGAAATTAGTTGATGCGTTAGGTATTGTCTATGAACCCAACCCTCAGAAGGGTGTAGTTCAGTTAGATGGGTCTGTTGTTACAACTAGTGGCATAGTAAAAAATGCAGCCCTTATCTTGCACAAATCCCCTAGTTTTGTGATTCATTAAGATATACATGTAATTGATTTTCCACCACACTTTTCCATTTGCCTATCAAGGGATTTTATAGCCACATTGGGGTTTTCTTGTCATCTGACTAGTCTCATCTATTTTTTAGAACAAGGTATGGTACAAAATTAACCATAAAGTATGAACCTTTATCCAAAAACCACATTGAACCATACATTTCAAGCCCTATAAATGCTAACCTCTACGTCACCCCTGTATTGGAGGAGAAAACCATGACATCAAACCACAACACCCATGTAGAAAATATAAATCTAGATGAATGGGCAACCGAAGATCACGAGCTTGATCCCTTCTAGCATATAGATGAGGTAGGATTAGGGGTTTACATGATTCATGAACCTTATTTTGATATGCCTAATCTGATTAAAAGGGAAGTACAACTTGCAAGGTAGAAATATGAATTTTGGAAGCTTTATTTTGATGGCTCAAGGAGTAGTGTAGGCACTAGTGGTGGGGCCATGCTAATTTCACCAGAGGGAGAAAAATATTATTCTTTCAGATTTGCATTCAGCTGTACAAATAATACAACTGAATACGAAGCACTTGTACATGGCCTAGAATGGGCTCGAAAAAGAGGTATTAAATGTTTGCATATTTATGGTGATTCTGAGTTAATAGTAAGTCAGGTCAAAAATCTAAATGCTACAAAAAATGATTTGCTTAAGAAATATAAGCATCGTGTATGGGATTTAATGGAGATCTTGATGCTTTTAATATCTGTTCAGTTCCTAGAAATGAAAATAAGCATGCAAATATGCTTGCTGCTATAAGGGCTCAGTTTGATATTCCAAAAAAAATTCACAAAGTAGAGGTGTGTCAATATGTAAAGATAGTCGTCAGACCTTCTTTTCTTGACAATAAAGTGAGTTGGCAAGTTTTTGACAACGATGAGCTAATTGTAAATTTTTTAATTGTTGAAGTTGAGTTTGCAGATGGAAACCAACAAAAGTGGCAGCAGTATTATGACAATCAAATTGTAAAGTTGAGGACCAACAAGCTACCAAGGGGTTTGGTGACCTTGGAATCTACATTCAACTCAAATGACCAAATGAGGAGAGACAAGTGCAGCCTAACTGTTAAGGAGGAACACTATGAAGCAATCAAAATCTTCAAAGGAAAGCTTCTCAAGCTGGGAAAGGTATGTAATAAAGAGGTATAGCAGGAGTTTATTCTATTATGTCATAAATTTAGTAATATTTTTTCTTGGGAGTAAGGCAAAACAAGTAAGGCAAAAGCAGAGGCCCCTCAATCCTAAATTAGAACACCTTATGAAAGTTGAGCTTAATAAATTAGTTGAAAGTGGCATCATTTTTTCCATCAAGCATACTTCTTGGGTGTCAAACCTAGTTCCAGTTAGGAAGAAAAGTGGGGAGATCAAATTATGTGTTGATTTCCGAGATTTAAATAGAGCATCACTGAAAGACCACTACCCACTCCCTTCCATGGAGAAAATTTTGCAGGTGGTTTCCAGTTTTGACAAATTTTATTTGCTAGATGGTTATTCAGGTTATAACTAGAATTTGGTAAAATAGAAGGATCAATTCAAAATAGCATTCATGACTAAGTGGGGCACAATGGTCTACAAAAGGATGCCTTTAGGCTTATCCAATGCTAGAGAAACTTTTCAGCAAGCGATGGATATGGCTTTTCACGACCTCATGAACAAGATCGTTCTGGTATATTTAGATGATATTACTATTTTTTCCAGAAATGCTAATGAACATCTTGATCATTTAGAATGGATTTTTCAGAGATGCATGCAGTTCGAAGTGTCTCTCAATCTGAAGAAGTGTATAGTTTTTGTACACGAAGGTAAAATCCTTGGACACATTGTTTCAAATCAGGGTATTTCTATAGATTCTGAAATAATTTCTGCAATTCTCGAATTACCATTGCCAACTCACAAGAAAGTCTTGCAAATATTTATTGGAAGAATAAATTTTGTGAGGAGGTTCATACCAAATATCGCAACTTTGCTACAACCTATCACTCTTATGCTAAAAAGGAATATACCTTTTGCCTAGACCAAGGAAGGTAAAAGGAGGTTTGATCAAATCAAAGAAACTCTCACAGCTAGCCCTACCCTCATTAATCCAAAGTATGACATAGATTTCATTCTTTATGCATTTGGAGGAGTTGATACTATTTCTGCTTTTCTTTGCTAGCAAAATGATGAAGGTTTGGAGTAGCCTATAGCTTTTTTTAGCTAGGTACTACATGATTATGAGGTAAAGTATTCCTTTATCGAGAAGCATGTGTTTTTTGTTGTAAGAAATTTAAAAAAGTTCAGACATATGCTATCGAACAAAAAGATTCATTTTCTAGTTACGCATTCAACTGTTAAAGATTTATTGTTGAACCGTGAAATTAATGATAAGCATGTTGGTTGGATAACCAAGGTCATGGAGTTTTACATAGATATTAAAACAACCAAGCTTGTCAGAGGTAAATGTTTGTGTGAACAGATTGTAGAAAACACAGCGAGCAACATCTTAGAGGAGACTGAAAATGTTGGTACAATGCTAAACAATGATGATGCAATTGTTGTTCCAGTTCTTGCTGCTACCTGGGTGTAGCAAATGATGCTTTATTTTCAAACAGGCGAGTGTCTTGAAGGTCTAGATAGAGTAAAAATGATGTATTATAGATTATAGTCTATCCCTTTTGCAATTATTGAGGGAATTCTATATAGAAGATATTTTCAAGGTGTTTTATTAAGATGCATTGAATCTGACTGAGTTGATAAGCTTTTAGCAGAATTTCATGATGGGCATTTAGGAGGCCACTTTGCTGCAAGAACAAGAGCCCTAAAAATTATGCGGGCTGGTTATTATTGGCCAAATTTGTTCAAAGATTCCATTGCTTGGGTCGGAAAATGTGAAAAGTGTGCTTTGTTTTCAAGAAAACAGAAACTTGCAGCATTACCTCTGCATCTGATTTAAGTGGAGCAACCCTTTGCTAAGTGGGGTTTAGATTTTATAGGGCCAATCAACCCACCTTCAAGCATGGGTCATAAGTGGATATTGATCACCACATATTATTTCACTAAATGGACCGAGGTAGTTTCTTTAAAAGAAGCAAATGAGACTTTTGTGCTTAATTTTTATCAAGACTTAGTGTCAAGATTTGGTACTCCAGATTCTATAATTTTTGACAGTGGTTTGGCCTTCATTGGTTTAATAATTTTTTATTGGTCAGTTAGAAATAACATTTATTTGAATACATCTTCTAATTATATTCCACAGGGAAATGGGTAGGCATAATCTACAAATAAGAATTTGATCCAGATAATCAAGAAGATTGTCGAGGACAATCAATGAACATGGCATGAAAAGCTTATGTTAGCTCTTTGGGCTGGTAGAGTGACTCCTAAAAGGGCCACTGGTTGTTCTCCTTATGTACTTGCTTATGGTAAAGAAGCTAAGTTATCCATTTCTATTGATTTGTCTACTTTAAGTTATGTGAAAGAACTGGAATTACTGAATGAGAAACCTCTTGAAGTGTGTTTTGCACAGCTGGTAGATCTTGAGAAGACTAGAAGGGAAGCTTTAAAACAACTTGAAATACATCAAGCTCAGATGAAGAGCTCTTTTGATAAGAAGGAAATACCACGAGAATTCATCATTAGTGATCTGGTCTTCAAATGGAATGAATATAAGAGAAGACCTGGACGACATTCCAAGTTCGATGCAATTTGGGATGGGCCTTATGTGATCATGGAGTGTAAGGGGAACAACACTTTCCAACTTTCAAAGCTGACTAGAGAGGTGTTGTCTATCCCAGTTAATGGGATCCACCTCAAAAATTGCCTCTAAGATAAGTTTTATCTTGTAAATAAATAGGGTAGTTCTTAATAATAAGTGTGTTATGCACATTTCTTTTCAGTAGTTTTCTTTTCCTAAGCGCTGTTGCGCATTGTTATGTTGGCCATCAGGGCATGTTAGTTTTCTTTCAGCTTTGTTTCATTTTATTTTTTTGTTGTTTTGGAGTTGTTGTTTCAATTTTCTGAGTTTCATGGAGGGGCAGTTTTGACTCCATGCCCAATGGAGTTTTCAAAGGCAACTGATCTATGCTTAGCTGGCAACCATCTAGTAGAAATCACCAAAATGTTACCAATTTTTCGCTACAACTCAAATGGTGGAGCTGATTTAAATACTGTTATATTTTAAAGTGAAAATGCACTTATTTTTTAATATACTTGAGTGTTGTTTTTCACTTCATTTTATTTCATCAAGTGACAGTTGTGCAAATGTTTTGAGAAACTGAGTTTCTAAGTATCATTCATGTTTTTGCATAAATAAAATGGAATAAAGAATAGAGTATACGAATGATAAAGTAGAATTCTTTCATTTATTTCATGAAGTGATGTATTTTTTACATAAGTCATTTGATTGTGAGAATACAAATGTTGGTACAATCTTGCATTTGAACACTTTTCTTTCAGAATGGAAACCAAAGAACAAAATTAAACATCCACACAAGTTGTGGTTTTAGCCATTTCCATTCATAATAGGAAAGGAAATATACACCTGGAAATAGAAAGCACATAACGTTAGACATATCCTTCATTGCCTAAGTTGGTCTTCTGTTAGTCTTTCGAAGTTGGCTCCTTTCTGTTTCCGCTCTCGAATGCTTCCACTCCTGAATGTACCTGCAAGAGTTTGAGAAGGGTGTCAATTAAGATCTCGAGAAATGAGTAACACTACATGCCGTACTAAGACAAATATATTACATTCCTTACATTGCAGAGAAACAACTAAGGGAAAGAGCAGAAGAATGAACTAAAAAAGAGAGAGGACATCATCATTCTTTGTTTTTTTGTGCTAACACTGTTTGTTTCTTTGTGCAGGTATAGGAAAATCCATGTAGTTGTTTATCTTTTGAAGACCAAGCATGTGGGGAAAAATGGGCTCCCACAAGGGTAGAGCTTGGCATGCTTCCCTTATATGTTACAAGAGGGCCAAGAATGAAAGGAAGATGCAATCATCATGCTCTTCTGAGATTTACAATTGAACAAGTAATCGAACTAACATGCATTTATAAAAATCAACTCAACATATGGAAGTGAAAATTGCAAATGAATGATAATTGGACAGCTTGTTTTAGTTAAAGTTATCAATCTAGCATGTTTTTCTAAAAGGTTTAGTTTTGCTGCCATAATACTGTTTTGTTGTTTTTTAAGACTGTTTGCTTTATAGTGTTGTTTCATATTTTTTGTTTTGGAACAACAATGCTCTATCTCTTAACAATGATAGTGAAAAGGAATACATATGCCTCATCAATTGTATATTGATTGATAAAGTAAGAAAGTACATCATTCAGAGTAAATGGAGCAAGTTCACATAGTTATATGTTTCTGAATCAATGGAGATATCTTATACAGAAGGTAGTTTGTGTTTGAGCATCTTTTACACAGTGCAAAGTTATGAGGTTATGCCTTGATAGCTGAGGAGACGAACTGGAAAGTAAATGGAGTGTGCATAGGAATTCACAATTACCCATGTGTTCTTATCTCAGAAGTGTGGTTTTTTTTAAATACAAATTCTACAATTTCCAGCAGGTACCCATATTGGGTTTTGACAGAATACAAAAAATGGGAGTATTTGTAGGAGTTTCAAGTCCACATGTGGATTATGTATAGAGAGTGCTAGGTATAGAAACTAAGGATATGTAAGGATAGGTAAGGATGTGAAGAGTTTTTTGCCAGAAATAGCAGAGAATATCAAAGCATTAAGGAGCTTTACAGATGCAAGCTGGAACAATATGTATAGAGTTTGGTCTTCTTCAAGTTTTCATTGTTTTAAGCATACCCACATGATGGTTTGGATTCGAATATAAGTTTATCATGGTTTCAAGAATTGTACATAAGCATGTTTTTTAACAATACAAACTTATTCGAAATAATGGATACCCACATTGGGTTTTGGAAAGAGTGTAGTATTTTCAAAAATACAAGAGGCTCATTTGAGGATTTCAATTTAAAATATATTTTCTTCATATTTGACAAGTACCCATTTTGGGGTTTTGAGTAAAACATAGAAATACTAAAATACCAACATACAAATTTTTTGCTCAAATACAGATTTTCTTCATATACAAAAGTACCCACATGGGGTTTCATAAGGAAATACAGATTTGCCACATTTTTTCAGGTTATCCAAATGGGGGTTTTGAAAATAAAACACATATAGTTTATTTTTTAGATTATACACGAGTGTTTTTTACAAAAATAACTGATAATGCATGGGTCGAGCCTAGTGTGAGCTTTAGTTACTCTTTCAGGAAAAAATGATGAGATATTTTCAATTTTTGCTTCATAGAAGATCAAAATCTGAGTACAAGGAATCAGGAAAAGTTTATAAATACAGATTTCTTCATAAAATCATTATCAAAAGCATGAACATGGTGCGGCATGTGTGATGGCCTAAATTTTTCTAAGAAATAACAATATTTTTTGCAAAAATAAAGCTCGTAGTCTTTAGTTTGAGAGAGAAAAATACAGAGGAAGAACAACGCAAGGAGGATTTTACCTTGTGATTGTTGTACAAGAATACACATGGTGCGGCCTAGTTCATTTGGAGTTCACAATTCTAAGGTTCAAGCCCTCTCATGACACCCAAGGTGGTGTTAGACAAGCATGGAGAAAGAATGCAAAGGAAATCAAAGGTGAATAGAGCAGAAGTCGTGGCCTGTGAGGCCATGTTCTCAACAAAAGAACCAAGAAACAATGCATAAAGAAGTGACAGTGCACACTTACCACAGAATGGAGGAGAGATCAAAAGTTTCAAAGCCTCCCCAAGTTGCACGGTCGAGCATAAGCATGGCGGCGCCTTCCTTCCCAACAAAGCCAAAGTCTCCATTCTCAAAAGTGTGAAATGTTACGGTATGCTTGTGTTTTGATATTTAGGGTTTCCTAAATCCCTAAGTCGACTTTAGGGTACTTGCTTAAGTTGGAGAAATTTATGAATGCCAAAGTAATATGCCATGATGGATGACTCATGAAGTCTAATGCATTCGTTCTATGGTTATACCTTGGGGAAGGCTTTATGCCTTAGTTTCATTTTTTATTAATTTTCTAGAAATTAATTGGAAATGTTGTCTTAGTGTTATTTATCAAGTGGATTTTATGAAGAGTCAATAGGTCTTGGAAATATGCCTGAGGATTAGGAATAGACCTAGGGTTTATTTTATTTTTTAATTGTTTTTAGAGAAAACAATTAAAACATGTAAGGAGGAGTATTGTATTTTTTATGATTTTCTATAGAAAAAATAAAACTTTGTAAAGGGAGATATTATGTATTTTTTGCAAAAGATTTTGATTTTGAAATCTTTAATTACAAAAATAGACTAATTATAAAAATGCATGATTTAAAGTAGAAGCAAAGCAATACTTTATAAATTGTTTTGTTTTCTTGCTATTTTTAGCAGTTGAGTATTGAATTTTCTTCTTGGTCAGAATTGAGTTTTCAGTTGGAGAGATAAGGTGGTTTCCTTGCTTTAAAAGCAGTTTTTTTCTATTTTTAGAAGCCTGATAGTTTGTGCATGCAAAAAGTGTGACTTTCCACTTTTGTGCTAACTTGTTGCACAGTTTTTGGAACCTTTTCCTTGAGCTTTTTTCAAGAGCTCATATTAGGGTTTGAGACATATGGGTATCTGCAGGATCATGAGGGGCCAAAAAGTGGCGATATGTAAGCCATATGATGACCCATGTGGCTGACGACTTTTTTTTACCCAAAATTAATGAAATGAAAAGGGTTTTTAGAGGAGATTCTCAGATTTCCACCAATATAAATTATGCTTTAGTTTGAATTTAATAAATAATTATTATTCATTTTGTATTAGAATTACGAATAAAGTCTTGATTGATAGGCTGATTGAAAAACATGTATAACTTTCAAATGGTATCACATTTTTTGAATCCAAAACATGCGTCACATTTTATGCTTCGCATACTATAGGATTAAAAAAAAAAATTGAATTTCATGAATTTTTGACCAAGTTAAGGTGGTTAGATGGACGAGCTTTTATATTTTTTAAAATTTGTAATAAAAAAATAATAATTAATTATTTACTTGGAAAAAATTTATAAACTAAGATGAATCACATCGGGACATGAGTCCTCTACTTATATCTAAAATCTTATAAAAAAATATTATCATTTTATTGTGGTTAGGGTGGTTAGACAGACATCTACTTATTTTTACCCTGAAATTTAAATACTATTGTTTCAAATTTTCACCAAACAGGATTTTATTTTTTAAATAAAGGTCTAGTAGTTTAGAAACTAAATTAAATTTGCTACTGATTCTATTTTTTACTTTTTTTTGAAATAATATAGATAACTTATTCAATTTTTTATGTCAAGTTGTCTAACTCTGATTTTTTGTCTTTTTATTGCCACTTAAGGGCCTATTTTTCTATGATGATTCTACACATACCCATATATCTTTGGAGAAAACTTAGGGTTTTCCAGTTCAGTCTGTTTTTTGCTCTTACACATTTTTGAGCTTGAAATTGTTTTGTACTCAGTTGATATTTTTTTGGCATACTCCTATAGTGAATAAAAAACAACATTCCTGTTAGGTTTTCAAAGATAGATATCTAAAAGCTAAATGCAGATTTTATCAAATAAACCAGAAATAAAACACAGAAAAATAACACAGAGAATTTAACGTGGTTCACCCGATGTGGGCTACATCCACCAAACCGCAGCCATCCAATGATATCATTAACCAATGCAAAACCCTATTACAATATCGTGACTAATCTCATTTCCTTATTATACTGTAACTCTATCCCAAACCCTTTATAAATTAGGGTTATACAAAATCAGGGTTTTTTCCTTTTTTGTGATTTTTCCCTTTTTTGGCGAGGATACATGAAGAGTGTACAGTATACAATGATCAGTCGCCACATACCAATAATTCCTACCTATCGTTTTGTGTGTCTATTTGCAGTTACAGTTTGATATTATCTTTTGATTTCTATTTAGTGAGTCTTTTTTATGTAATAAGGCTCTAGTTTTGATGCAAAAAAGTGCAAGGATACAGGTTGCGTCATGTTTTAAAACAAATCTTCATGCAAATTACTTATGTAAAATTTTTCTTGAGAGGTTGTGAGATTGTGTTAGTTTTTTAGCATTGTTTGTGAGGAAAATCCAGAATAGTCATTAGTTTACCATCCAATATTGAAAATAATTTCAAAATCATAGGTTTTAAGATTATGTTATTCTCTATCCTTTTCCTAAGAAATACTTTTAGAATAGGATCATCATACGAAGAACCAACTCACTCTATAGATTCTCTTTTCTTATAGATTACCCACATCTGGAAAGAGTTTCAATGTTGCAATAGATAATCTAATATTTTGCAAATCTGACGGGGTGCATATCTTATTGCTAAAAATTACAAATAACAAAAAAATATGGGGGAACTGCACCGACCAACTATGCAAATTTTTAAAGGAGAGATTCACCATTGTAATTAATATTTTTAGTGATTATTCACTAGGATTCACCATTGTGATTATTATTTTTACCAATTATTCATTCAGATTTGCCAAGATTTTACAATTTTTTTTAATAATGTGTATAGATTCGCTAGGAAAATTAATATGTTTTTCAAAAAAAAGGAAGGATTCACCAAGATGTTACACCTTTGTTGAGGGGAGGGTTTCTTAAAGTTATCCCTGATCCCATCTCGCCATTATTTATAGTTTTCCTTGTGCAACATAATAAGAGGAGTAGTATATGCAAGCCCCATAATGTACAATGGAATTTCTCCAAAAATACAAGGACAATGACCTTCAACAGAAAATAGAAACTTCCAAAGATGATATGCAATCGAAGTGATGCCACCCGAAGCAAAAAAAATTCCCAAGCTTCAGGATATCCAAGTAATTGTACAAATTTAACAAATTGGAAAAAATCAATGCAAGATTACCTGGAGCTAAAATTGATCAAAGTGACTAGACTGATGAAAAACTATCTACAATAGCTTCTTGATGTTGATGGAATCATCAGATTTTGATAAATGGTTGAGAAGATATGAACCTTTGAGTCTAGATTAGGGTTTTGACTTTAGTTGACTGTAGATTTTTTGGTGTGCAAAATTCTGCAAAATGGATGTCACCACTGGAAAGTAGACCAAATCCTCTTTTCGATGGTATCTCAATGGTCAATTTTTGATGTCGTGGCTGAAAGTTATGAAAAAACAAAAAAGGGCCTATATTAGGCACTTTGTAGGCTACATAGGAGCATAAAAAATATCCCCTTCAAGCTAGCTCTCAGTCACTAATGTGACCTCTCTAATTTTTGTGCCAAAAAAAAAGGGTGTCGCCTATGGTGGCGTCAGAGTGGAGGTATGGGTGCCGATATGAGTGGCACGATCGAGAATGGAGCTTCACTAGTAGAGGGACACAACCGATGCTAGCAACAAATTGTGACACTCGAAAAAGTAGCAATGGTGTACACAACAGTAGTGGAGAGAGGGCTATGGTAGTGAATGGCCAATGAATGGGCACGATGAGGTGATGTCGGTGGGTGGGAGGGAAGAAATTCACAAGCATGGGGAGGTGACGTCGATGGCGTTGAAGGATGACCAAACAAGATAAGTACTCCTTGTAATGAATGACTAACAATAGCTAACAAAAGGGTTTTTGTAGACTTTATATGAATTGGCCGAAAAAAAAATTATTTGATTTTAAATGTTGCCCAAAGGTAATTAAAAATAAAAAAGATGTCAACTTTATAATAAAATATATATGCATAATTTTTAAAAAACTTTTTTTGAGCCGATGAGCCAAAAAAATAATGTCGATGGAAAATAATATTAAGCTCAATGGATTAAAAAAAAAACCCTTGATTATCTCATATTATGCCGATGATGAATATATTAAAGCTGAAAATTTTAAAAAATAAAACCCCTTAGGATGTCGACCATTGATTTTAATATGTAGTCGCTCGATATATTTTTCTGCAAACTATTGAAATTGTCGAATATATATATATATATATAGCCAAAAAAGAGATAGAGCCTTGATTTGTGTTTTGAAATGAAAAAAGGGTTGTGACTAAAAAATATTTTCCATAGAGGACAACTGACAAGGAGGATTGTTTACTACAAATTTGTATGGATTGTACCAATTGTTGATTTTTTAACCCTAAAATACCTTTAATGGCTCATGGGTTGATGAATCCAATTTTGATGAATGAACAAACAATATTAGGGTTTTGAGGCCTTCTAAAGACAATGGCGAGCTTAGATCTAACTCAATCTACTCTATAAATTGTTGAGAAATTATGTCTCAACTTCCAGCTTGAAGTCCTCGTTTTCATGCCTTGGTGATTTTGTGTTGTGTGCAAAGTTCTGGTGGAGGCAGAACCGGGATGGAACTTCGCATTGTTCTATTTGCCTAAGTTCTGGATTTCAGTTCTCGTTCCTACTCCGACTCCGCTTCCTACAGTCTATTTCTTCTCGCTTCATTTCGTAGGTTCTGGCGGAGGCAGAACCAGTTTTGGAAGTTGGCAATGTCCGTTTGCCAAGTTCCAGTTTCAATTTATGTTCTGACTCCATGCCCGACTCCTGCTTTTATGATCTAGTTCCTCTGGATGTTTGGATTCTCCTCGGGGTGTTTTCCTCCTCCTTGTCCTAGTTCTGGTTTGTTGTTTCTTGCAGTTGGTGGAGGCGGAACCAAAACCGGATTGGTTCCTGATCTTGGACTTTTGGTAAAGTCTTGTTTCTGTTCATGTTCCATCCCCCAGTTTGACTCCGACTCCGGTCTTTTGTGTTCCCATCTTGGTTTGACCCCGGGTTGACTTTACCCGGTCATAACTATTTCCGATGAGTTCCCCTTTGCCGTGGGCGGACGTGGAACCGAATTGGTTCCTGAACCTATGATTTCGGTAGGGTCATGTTTCGACTCTAGTTTTGTCTCTGACTCTGACTCTAACTCTGACACCGACTCCGGTAGTGTGTATTTTTAGTGGAGTCCTGTTTCGACTCCGGCTCTGGCAGTGTTAGAAATGACTTGAAGTCTTGGTCACGCCCGATGTCTGTTTGACCATTTTGGTTGCTCTGTCAACTGTGATTGCTGATGGGTCTTGGACTCGTGGCACCTGGTTGAATAGTGATTGGATAGATACCAAGATAGTTATTGTGGCAATTGCATTTGTCAACGAAGGGTGGCGAGCTCAACTGTTTTGAGTAATGGCTTTGAATGAAAAGTCAGCTCGTTGTAGGAAATCTGTCAGATTCGACCAGTTGCGTGATTTGAGGATGGACTTCATTGCTCTTCTGAGTCAATTACATATGGATGAGAGATATGTCATTTCTCATAAGTTAGACAAGTCAAGAGTTGAGTCATAAGTTGCAGAGCAAGTTTGAAGTTGTGAGCTAAAGAACAGAAGGACGTGAGTTCTTGAGGAGGGTTTTGAACTGTATGTTGTAAAAACATTGTAACAGTGAATCTACAACTCTCTAGGTGATTGTGAGCTGAACTAAGAAGTCTGGTTATTGTATGTAATCGATTCATTACTGTAATACAATAGATTTGACTTTGTGTGGTGGGTTTTTTACCTGAAAGGGTTTTCCCACGTAAATACTGTGTCATCTTTGTTTGCTTATCTTTCTGGTTTCTCATTGACATGGTTGTATGCATCTCTATAAGTGTTTGAAACTGATAGTTTTTCATTTTTGCTTCTCTTCCCTATAGTAAAGGTGTTAAGGGAATGTATTCCGCACTGTTGGATTAGTAGATCCGCATTCTTTTCCCTACAAAGTGGTATCAGAGCTTGGCCAGTTTGTGTTATCATTGTTAGGGCAAATTAGTTTTTTGCACTAATACTGTTTCAGTGGGAGACTTGCATTGTTAAAATTGTTTCTGTTGTGAGATGGCGAGTACATCTAGTAGAATAGATATTGAGAATTTTAATGGCAGCAACTTTGAGTTATGGAAACTCAAGATAGAAGACTTGCTTGTGAATAGAGACCTCTGAATTTTAGTGTCTAGAACTAAGACACAAACTATGACCCAAGAAGCTTGGGATCTTGCTGATAGAAAAGCAAGAGGATTGATAAGACTGAGTCTAGACGATTATGTGCTCCTAAATGTTCATGAGGAAATGTCTGCAACTGCTTTATGGAAGAAGCTTGGTGATATTTACCAAGGAAAGTCGCTGGTAAATAAGTTGTTCCTAAGAAAGAAGTTGTACTCCTTGAAGATGGATGAAGGTGCATCTGTTGCAGACCATCTGAACTCATTTAATATGAGTGTTACTCAGCTAGCATCTGTAGGTGTAAAGATTGAGGAGGAGGATCATTTCATGCTCCTGTTGTGTTCATTACCTGACAGCTAGGATCATCTTGTGATGGCTATTGGAAGCACAACCACTACTTTCAAGACTGATGATGTGGTTGCTTCGCTTTTGTCTAAAGAAATGCGAAGGAAATATTCTGAGATGGCCAAAGATGCTCTTTTTGTTTGAGGTAGAACAAGAGAAAGGCAAGAAGAAAGACAACAAGTCGAAATCCAAGTCTAAAGGGAGATCAAAGTCTCCTGGTAAAAAGTTCAAGGTAAAGTGTTGGAACTATGGGCAACCGGGTCATATCAGGAAGGACTATAAGGAGAAGAAGAAGAAGAATGCTTTTGACAATGAATCTTCTCAAAGTGATGCAGATGCCTTCATTGCAATAGCCTTGAAAACTCAGGCATCAAATGATGTTTGGTTAGTTGATTCAGGTGCCTCTATTCACATGACATCCAATAGAGATTGGTTCTCAAAGTATGAGAATTATGATGGTGGAAAGGTATACTTGGCAAGTGATTCAACGTTGGAGATTGTTGGTAGAGGAAGGGTCAGAATTCAGTTTCCTGACGGGAGAGTCAAAGGAATTGGTGGTGTTCTTCACATCCCAGGTTTGGCTCGAAATCTTCTTTCTGTTAGTAAGTTAAATGATGTTGGTGTAGAAGTTTCTTTTTCTAGTAAGGGATGTAAAATGGCTAGAGGTGCAATGGTGTTAGCTAAGGGTGTTTATATTGGCACTCTGTACAAGCTAGATGCATGACCTGTTCTTTGTAACAGTGCCTCTGTAAAGTCATGTAATTCTACACCTATAGAGAAAGATGAAGACTCTTCACTATTTGCAAATGCTTTGGAGGTAAAACTCCCAGCAGAGAAGACTATGTTATGGCATCATAGACTTGGTCACATGGGTGAGAAAGGTTTAAAAACCTTGAAGAACAAAAACCTTGTAGAACGGCTTGATGATTATAACCTTGAGTTCGATTTCTGTGAACATTGTATCTATGGAAAGCAACACCATGTTTCTTTCTCCTCCAGCCCTCACAAATCTTCTGGTATACTGGATAATGTTCATTCTGATGTGTTTGGTCTAGTTAATGTTCCTTCGTTATCAAAGTCTAGATATTATGTTTCTTTTATTGATGACTGTTCGAGAAGGGCATTTGTATACTTTCTTAAAAGTAAATCAGAAGTGTTCAGTCAGTTTAAAGAGTTCAAATCTTTGGTAGAAAATCAGACTGGAAGGAAAATAAAGTGTTTAAGGATAGACAATGGAGGTGAGTTTTGTTCTGCAAATTTTGAAAGGTACTGCAGTGATCATGGAATGTAAAGCCATAAGACAACCCCCTACACTCCACAGCAAAATGGAGTTACTAAAAGGTTGAACAGGACACTGATGGAAAAGGCAAGGAGTATGCTAAGTGGTGCTAGTCTAGAGTAGAAGTTCTGGGCTGAGGCTATTGCTACAACATGTTATTTGATTAATAGATCTCCTTGTTCAGCACTTGTTAATAAGACACCTTTGGAAGCATGGTCAGGTAAGAAACCCTCATTAAGGCATGTTCGGGTATTTGGCTGTGATGTTCATGTGCCAAATGAAAAGAGATCAAAGTTGGATAACAAGGCTGTGAAATGTATTCTCATCGGCTATGGAGTTGGTGTGAAAGGATACAAGCTTTGGAACCCTGTTATTGAGAAGGTTTTGTATAGCAGAAGCGTGATATTTCATGAGCTGAAACCTCTAGTAAGTGATCAACAGCTTGAGACAAATCAGAGTGACAAGAAGAAGGATGTAGTTGAGATTCCCCAAACTCCAGAAAGGGAACAGCTGCATGGTGTACCTGAGATTGAGGAGAGCTCAAGCAGCTCTAGAAGTTCTGATGATGAAGAACAACCTTAGCCTCTAAGGATATCTACATGAGAAAGAAGGCAACCAGAAAGGTATCGTTTCTCTATGTTAGATTCAAATTGTGTTTATGCCTTAATTACCAGAACTAATGAGCTTGGGACTGTGAAAGAAGCAATCAGTATGGCTGATTCAAAGTCTTGGCTGGAAGCCATGAATGAGGAGATGGATTCCTTGAAAAAGAATGATACCTGTAAGTTGGTACCACTGCCTAAAGGGCGAAATCCTATTGGCTGCAAGTGGATATTCAAAAGGAAGACAAGCCTTGATGGCAGTGTGGAGAAGTATAAGGCACGACTGGTTGCAAAGGGTTTTTCCCAAGTTGAGGGAATTGATTATGGAGAGATCTTTTCCCCTATAGCAAAGCTGACATCCATTAGATTTTTGTTGTCATTGGCATTTGTGTATGACTATGAAATTGAGTAGATGGATGTGAAGACAACATTTCTCCATGGTGAGCTGGAAGAACAAATCTACATGTCCCAGCCTGAGTATTTTGTTGAAAGAGGTAAACAAAATCTGGTTTGCAAGTTAAATAAATCTCAGTATGGTCTAAAGCAATCTCCTAGAATGTGGTACCAGAAATTTGACACATTTGTGTTGTCAATTGGGTTTGTTAGATCAAAATCTAATCATTACATTTATTATAAATGTGAGAATGACCATGTGCTTGTTATTACTCTGTATGTGGATGACATGTTATTCATTGGTAATAGCAAGGCAATGATTTCTGATCTTAAAACTTAGTTGTCTGCTAAGTTCAAAATGAAAGATCTTGGAGCAACAAGGTACATTATTGGGATGGAGATAACTAGGGATAGAACAAGCAGAAAGCTTTGGCTCAGTTAGAGTAAGTATGTGAAAACCATTCTAGAGAGGTTTATCATGATTGATTGCAAGCAGCTAGTTGTTCCAATCATGTAAGGATTGAAACTATCTGTTGAAGACTATCCAAAGTCTGCTACTGAGATGGAGGACATGACCAGTGTGCCTTATGCAAGTGTAGTAGGCAGTTTGATGTATGTTATGGTTTGCACAAGACCAGACATTGCCCAAGTAGTGGGAGTTCAAAGCCGTTTTATGGCAAATCCAGGGAGATCACATTGGGATGTTATAAAGAGAGTGTTCAGGTATTTGAAGGGTACTTCAGATTATGCTTTGTGTTACCATGGCAATATGGTTGCATCACAAAGGGCTCTTTGCATTTAGGGATATGTTGACTCTGATTGGGCAGGGGCCATTGATAGTAGAAGATCCACCAGTGGATACACTTTCATGGTTAATGGTGGAGCAATCAGTTGGATGAGCAAGCGACAAGCTGTAGTTGCTTTATCCATGATAGAGGAAGAGTACATGGCAGCAACTCATGCTTGCAAGGAGGTAGTGTGGCTGAGGCATTTGTGTTCAGACATTGGATTTAATGTTGAGCATATTTCAATCTGCTGTAACAGTAAAAGTGCCATTTGTTTGGCAAAGAATCCGACCTTCCATGCCAGGACCAAGCACATAGATGTGCAAGATCACTTCGTGAGGGATATGGTTGAAGATGGCAAAGTTAGTATGGATAAGGTTGACACCTTAAAGAATGTTGCAGATGCCTTGACAAAGCCGGTTAGCACATACAAGTTCAGATGGTGCACATAATCCATGGGCCTTGGGGCCTATTGTAGACGGTAAGGTTTGATGTTTTGACGAAGCTGGAAGTGTTCACCAAGTGGGAGATTGTTAAGAAATTATGTCTCAAATTCTAGCTTGAAGTCCTCATTTTCATGCCTTGGTGATTTTGTGTTGTGTGCAAATTTCTGGGGGAGGCGGAACTGAGATGGAACTTGGCATTGTTCTATTTTCCTAAGTTCCAGGTTTCGGTTCTTGTTCCTGCTCCAATTTCGCTTCCTACCGTCTGTTTCTTCTCACTTCATTTCATAGGTTTTGGTGGAGGTAGAACCAGTTTTGGAAGTTGGCAATGTCCGTTTGCCATGTTCCTATTTCAGTTTCTGTTCTGACTCCGTGCCTAACTCTTGCTTTTACGATCTAGTTCCTCTGGATGTTTGGATTCTCCTCGGGGTGTTTTCTTCCTCCTTGTCTTGGTTCTGGATTGTTGTTTCTTGCAGTTGGCGGAGGTGGAATCGGAACCAAATTGGTTCCTGATCTCGAACTTTTGGTAAAGTCCTATTTTTGTTCCTGTTTCGTCCCCGGTCTTTTGTGTTCCCATCTTGGTTTGACCCCGGGTTGACTTTACCCGGTCAAAACTGTTTCCGATGAGTTCCCCTTTGCCATGGGTGGACGCAGAACCGAATTGGTTCTTGAACCTGTAATTTTGGTAGGGTCATGTTTCGACTCTAGTTCCCTCTCTAACTCCGACTCCAACTCCAGCAGTGTGTATTTTCGGTGGAGTCCTATTTCGACTCTTGTTTCGACTCCGGCTCTAGCAGTGTTATAAATGACTTGAAGTCTTGGTTGTGCCCGATGTCTGTTTGACCATTTTGGTTGCTCTATAAGCTACGATTGCTAATGGGTCTTGGAATCGTGGCACCTGGTTGAATAGTGACTGGATGGATACCAAGATAGTTATTGTGGCAGTTGCATTTGTTAACGAAGGGTGGCGAGTTCAACCATTTTGAGTAATGGCTTTGAATGCAAAGTCGGCTCGTTGTAGGAAATCTGTCAGATCCGACCAGTTGCGTGATTTGAGGATGGACTTCATTACTCTTCTGAGTCGGTTACATATGGATGAGAGATATGTTATTTCTCATAAGTTAGACAAGTCAAGAGTTGAGTCGTAAGTTGCAGAGCAAGTTTGAAGTTGTGAGCTGAAGAATAGAAGGACGTGAGTTCTTGAGGAGGGTTTCGAACTGTATGTTGTAAAAACATTGTAACAGTGAATCTGAAACTCTCTAGGTGATTGTGAGCTGAACTAAGAAGTATGGTTATTGTATGTAATCGATTCATTACTGTAATACAATAGATTTGACTTTGTGTGGTGGGTTTTTACCTGAAAGGGTTTTCCCACGTAAATACTGTGTCATCTTTGTTTTCTTATCTTTCTGGTTTCTCATTGCCATGGTTGTATGCATCTCTATAAGTGTTTGAAACTATTAGTTTTTCGTTTTTGCTTCTCTCCCCTATAGTAAAGGTGTTAAGGGAATGTATTCCACATTGTTGGGTCAGTAGATCCACATTCTTTGCCCTACATAAATCAGCTTGGTCCTTGAGTGGAGTCATGGAGCCTGCAATGGAAAACTTCAAGCTTGCAATGAATCTCACTAGCCCAACTTTCTTAATCCTAGGATGAATCTTCACTAGAATGGATTTGATACCATGTTGAAATAATGGATGTTGAATCATCCAATGAAGTTGCACACACTTCAAAGAATATTTTCCAAGAATAAATTCAACCACATGGAAAGTGTTGCAACTTGAGCATGCAAATGGAGATTTCTATTGATTCTAGCTCAAGTTGCAACACTTTTTGTGTGGTTGAATTTCTTCTTGGAAAAGATCCTTTGAAGTGTGTGTAGCTTCATTAAATGATTCAACATCCATTATTTCAACACATGCTTCCTCAAATCCAACTTGGATGCCTTGTGAACCACATACCACACTTCATCATGATATAGAATATTCCTCTTTCAACCTAAAATTCATCAAACTCCTTCACAACAACTTGCACCATCAGAATGTGCATTCCCTTTACACTCAAACTATACTTCCAAACACAACTCTAAAACTCAACTTTCAAAGTACCAAACCACAAAACCTCTTCATGCAAGCAGAGATAAACACCATCAATATACCTTTAGAATCGCAATACTAGAAGAGAAATTGTGGATAAACACAGATAAAATACATTTCTTCTAGACACCTCTATAAGCAACACTACAAAGCCAATTCACACACTGGTGAACATAACTTCCTTTGACCATCAATCCAAAAGCTGAAATTATGGATATAGAAAATCTAAACATCTCTATCCAACATATCTAAACCACACAAGAAGATCTTCAACCTAGAATAAATGTGAAACAAAACCAAAAAACATTTACAAACTAGAACATCTCTACAACAACCTATTTCCTTATTTTATCTATTTCCTCAATATCCTTGACATCTAGACCATAAAATAGAAACTTATCAAAGCAACACCAAAGGTTAATATCACCAACTTAACTGATGACAACATAATGCAACTAATCAAAGAAAAAATATCTTCTCAACCACTACACAACTATCATTAATGACAAAAAAATCTTGTTGACATCAACAACAACACCTTCATACTTGCAACACCTTAGAGAGAACAATAAAGATATTTAGAATAAAAAAAGGGACAAACATAGACTAAACAAAAAATATTTATAAACACTTATCTCAAGTATTACCATTGTGAGTGGGGGATAGGTAGTTAAGGGATGACAAATGGAAAGGGGGGATGGATTCGGAAAGACCCCTCAAAAATATGTAACTACTCAAATAAGCAAACCACCCATGAGATATATAAGGATTAATGGAAGTCTGAACCAAAAATACTGATGGGAAGAAAAGATAACAAAAGGAAAAGGGAGATAATTGAAAGGATTTAATTGGGAATAGAGATAAATTTGAAATAAGAGAGGTTGAAATAGATTTAGGAAAGACAAGAAAGATACCAAAAAAGAATGAAAGAATCAAAAAAGAGAAAAATAGAGTGGGACTTAGAGTTTGTAAAAGAAAATAGAAACAAAGAGGTTGAGCACACTATTGAGGGTGTTGTTGAGAATTTTGTTCAGGATGTTGCTAAGAAGAATAGGGTGGGTGCTACTAAAGAAGAAGTAGAGTGCACCATTGTAGGTGTTTCTAGAGAATGTAAAGAAATAGCTCTACAACTAGGTCATAACATAGGCCCAATTATTCATAATTTAGAAGAAGCAATTGAAGACTATGGAAACACTAGAAGAGAAATAGTACAAGTGGTAGTAAGAATTATGGTACCTCCCTTAAAAAAACCAACTACTCATCTGAAACGGTAGAAAATTTAATTAAGGATAAATGAATATTGGTTACCAATGGAAACTCCTATACAAAACCTTTGAAATATAACATTTGACACTGTAGAAACATAAATAATGTCCTAGCTTGCAAACTAGCATTTTGGCACTCATATTCGTCTATTAATTAAGTGATTTAACATCATTTAATTAATTCGTTATCGAACAACATCAAACAACCCCAAACAACATTGAACAATATCAAACAACATAAAATGACCCCAAACAACATCTAACAACATTAGATGGCATCAAACAACCTCGAATAACATCAAACAACATCAAAATACATCAAACAACATCAAACAACATCATACAACATCAAACATCATCGAAGAACATCGAACAACATCAAACACCATCAACCAACATCAAACACCATCGAACAACATTGAATAGCATTGAACAAAATTGAACAACATCGAACAATATTGAACAGTATTGAACAACATCAAAGAACATCGAACAACGTCAAACATTATCTTGGAACATCCCGTAACATCTTAGAAGCACCCTGAAACAACTTGGAATCATCTTGTAATGTCTCAAATCAACTCAAAATCATCTTGGAACATCTCAGAATCATCCCATAATGTTTCAGATCATCTGGAATCATAGCGTAATGTTCCCACATCTCACCACATCAAAATGCCATCAAAAACCCTAATTCCTCTATTTAATTGAATAATACAACATTATTTAATGAATTCACTTTTCCATCATTTCAGACAAATTAAATAAATTTTATTTATTTAATAAAGACATGAAAATCCCAATTCCTCTATTGATTAAATAAAACAACATTATTTGATTAATTTATGTTTCATCATTTTGGCCAATTAAATAAATTATATTAATTTAATAAAATCCTAATCTCAACTTATTCTGTCCTGATTGATTAAATAATGCCAATTATTTAATTATGTCACTAAATCACCTTATTCCCCTAAGTGGATTAAATTATTAAATAATAATTTAATTACAACACTTTCCCTCCAAAAATTGAATAATTAAATCAAATTATTCAAATAAATTATCAAAAATCAAATCAAACTAATGCAACGTTTTTTGCAAAAGTCAAACTTGATTTGCATGCTCAACTCCATAAAGGAATTAATTAATTAAATCATTTAATTCATATTCCTCACCCAATTCTGACTGAGCAAACTACGATTGTTGATTGAGCAATCTAATTTGTTAACTGATCAATCCAAATTGTTAACTAAACAATCTATTTTTTTTAACTAATCAATCATAATTCCTAACTAAGTCATCACATTCCTAACTAAGCCATCACAATTCCTCCCTAAGCCATCACATTCCTGACTAATCAATCTAAATCTATTAATTGATCATTCACATCGCTAACTAGCCAATTCATTTCTCAATCACCCAAACTTTACAATCAACCTTGCATAATTTTCTCATATCTAATTCCTCTTAACACACTCTAACCATTGATTTGGATATTCTTCAAAATGATCTTGATCGTTCATTTCAAATCACATCTTCTATATAAAAAACCCCTTTCCTCACAAATATGGATAGGAGAATCAACCTACATTAAGCAACAAAGTGTTTTCAAGAACACCATTGACAAAGCTTCACCTTTTCTTCGATCAACCAATCAAAACAATCATTCATCAAGCTTTTTCACATGAACTTTGGAGGCTCCGCAGTGATAAGAACAACCTAACATTAGGCTAATACACTCCACTATGGGATGGTAATGCTATGTTGATTTACAATTTCATTTTACAATCATAGATTTGTTTATGCATGTTAAGATAACTTAGTTTCATTTCGTATGTGTAGGTTAAGATCTTAGATTAATATGTTAATCTTAGATTAGATTCTTTGATTTAACATGTTTGATTTGTCTTGTGGCCTAACCTTCTCTCCCTAACACATTCTGGAATGTCCGATGTGACACTTTCCCCCTCCTCTAACATTTTTTCAGTCATTTTTGAAGTTGCAGGTCCCAAAAAGGCACTTGATGAAGTTTTCACACGCTTGCCCAAAAAACCTGCACACTTGTCTATCAAGAAAATTGCGCTACTGTCCAAAGAACTGTGCTATTATCATGGAAATGGCGCTATTGTCTAAAAACTATTTTCTTGTGTTTTGACACAGTTAGATTTTTCTATCTAGTTTTAGCAATTATTTTTGGAACTAAGAAGTTTTTTTTCTACACGTTTGGGTGATCACACAATGCTAGTTTACAATTTTTGGGAGATTTTGATTTTTTCTGAAATCACATATTTTTAGAAAATATAATTATTTAATCCTTAAAAACTTTCATTTTAAGGATTCCAACTGAAGAGGGTTTGATCAACCCACCTTAGATCAAACCCCCTTGGATAGAACCTCGCTAGTTTTAAACCATACCTATAATGGAGTCTCCTTTACACAAATCAAAATGCTTAAAAAAGCCACTTTTCATTTACCTTTTGGAGGATCAAATGAATTCATTTAAAAATTATTTTTTGTAATTATGTAGTCCTTATTATAAGATTCCCAAAATGTATAATTTTAAATAAATTTAATTTTATTATTATATTTATTTTTTATTTATTGTGAATGTAGGTTTTTCACTGAAAAATCAAGTTCTTTGTTCTACACATTTGGAAAATAGTAGATTATCAAAAAAAAAATTGTAAAATATTAGTGCACTGCATATTGAAATTCTTGATCCAACAAAAAAAAGAAAATTGAATTTTGATACATACAAAAAATGTTATGTTGTATGCAACCACCAATGTTTGAATTGTAATTGGTTTGACTTCAAAACTTGATCAAGGAAAAAATATTCAATAAAACACTATGAAACCAAATGAAAGCACTAGATACCATAGTTACAAATATAAATTTGAAAAAATTATAATGTTATCTTTCATGGAAAAAAAATTATGTTGTATACGGTGAGCATCACTCCTTAAAAATGGTGTTTACTGAAAAAACTAGTTTTTTAAGGAGATGGAAAAAGAAGTGCAATTTGATTCCAGAAATTTTGAAAAAAATATATTTAAAATCTCCATACAAAATTTCACAAATCACTAGTTTGCATCATCTTCAAATTCCTCGCGGTTTAGCCGCTATAGTTGCTCGAAAGTGAAGATTTAGTTTGAAAAAGTCAGTTCAGTGTCCAGTTTGGCCAAAAATTGTAAACCAATATTGTGGGATCACCTGTTTGTATTTTTCTTTCTGAGCAATTGTTCTGATAGACAAGTGGACGGATCCTACATTGTTGTAATAGGATTTTTCACTATCTGTTGTTTATTTTTGGATGTGTAAGCAGGTATTGATAGATTTGATGTAGAATTCAAGGAACATTAACATGTTTATTATGGGGAAGATGATTGGTCTGAGTTTTTGATTTACTTTCTTTTAACTTAGGAATCTAAATTTGGTGCTCTAAAACAAACAAACAAAAAACTCATTTTTGATTTAGTGTTTAAAAATTGAACAAATTCATGCTTTTTTAACTTAGGGATCTGAATTTGGTGCTCTAAAAATGAACAAAACACAAACTCACATTTGATTTAGTGTTTAAAAATGAACCAATTTTTTTTGTTTTATTAACTTAGGAATCTAAATTTGGTGCTCATAAAAAGGACAAAAAGCAAAAATAAATTCAATTTTGGGGTCTAAAAATGAACAATTTTCATGTTTCTTAACTTAGAAACTTTCAATTTAGTGCATAAAAAGAGCACAAATGATTTCCATTTGTTCATTTCTTTTGTATTGCACCATTTCAATTTTTGAATGATATCCTAAATACTTCCTATTGGTGCAAGTAAAAAGAATAATTTTTTTTATGTGTTATTCACATATTTATGGGGATAACATCACTCAAGGTATTTAAAATGAAATAATTTACTATGGATATTTTATTGTGCATCCATTGATTAGCAAAGCTAAAGTGTTCTATCTTCTCCCCTCACACCTTTTGGAAATCTTGGGTGAGTGAAAGAAAATTTTTGAGCATTGCACTTTATTTTTAAGTTTAACTTAAAGAGGGAGCTTTCCTTGAGATACAACTTGTGCTAGAGAACTCATTGCAAGGTCTCAAAGAAATTTTATTGGTGGGCTATATTAAAGGTTGTGAAATCATAAGAAAGTATCTTCAATCCATGTTGACAACAAACTGCACCTAAGCCCATACCTTAAGTGGAATAGGAATGGTTAAAGAGCCTTAAGTGGCCATCGGGTGAGTGTCAGATTTTTGCATTCACAGTTATCACTGAGAACCAAATTGTTATAGAGCCCACCCTATTATCCAAAAACATTCTTTGAAAGTGGTGCATCAAAATTTATTTACGAGAAGTTACTTTCCATGTCAAATATAGGCTTGTGTCATAAGTTGCATGTAAAATCATCTCTTTGGAGCATGAGGCAAGCCTACCTAAGAGAATGGTGTATATCTCCTAGAGTTGTGATTACTGGTTTATGTTAAACTTGGCCTATTACATTCAAAACAATTTGACATAAAATTTTGTGATTGGTTTAAGAAAATGAAGACATTCAAAACAAACATTTAACGATATGGTTGAACCACAAACCCTTTGATTTAGTGCATACTTGTGAAAGAAGCCTCATGTTTTGAAAGGATTTTTCCTTAAAGGTTTCCAAACATTTTGGCTTTGATTTTAGGGTAAATTAATCAAAGTAAACATTTGGGAACTATGGCTTGGGTTTTGTGATTTCACAACCTAAGTTATATACATAAAGGTCACATAATCCCATGCTTGTTGAGTCAGTCCAAGTGTTGTCTTATCACTTTACATACTTCAAAACATGGAGAAAAAAAAGTTGAGAGAGTTGTTTATAAAGATAATTGTTCAAACCAAAAAAATTAGAAAGCTACAAGATCAAATATCCCCACATTCATGATATTCATCCTACCTATTTGAAATCAAAATCAAACAAATCATTAACGTCATTCCTAAACTCAGACATCCATGATATAAACGGTTACTTGGGGCTCACTGATAGTACAAGTAATCTTTCTCGTAACATATCCTTTGGACAAGAAAGTGGAATATAGCCCTTAGCTCTTCAACATTTTGATCTCCAAGAAGTTGTATCATTCCAAAATAGCACTCAAACCCTAGGCTCTTCAGCTTCACAACAACCATCCCATTACACCATCAAAATTTATGACCATCTGGAAGCTAACTGACCTAGTTCAACAACTAGATCTTGTAGCACCAACCCTTCAGCCTAATCTCGCATATATCAAAGGTGAACAAACTGACATCATAAGTAGCTTGAGAAACTTCAGTTTTTAGAGGAATGAAACACCCCACCAGTTTCTCACCACATCAATTTTCCTAGACAAAGAGGAAGAGAAAGTTGGCATAGTAATAAAGAGACCCATATTACCACCACCCGTGTGACAATAATTATCCCCTTTATGATTTCATGCAAGGTAAAGATCCCTAAGGTAAAGTCCACAGGTCATAATTTCAAGCTTAGGCATCTTATTCCAAAAGCTCTCAAGAAACACCTTTTAGTGCTACATAAAAATAGACAAAATTTGGTAGCAAACTTTTATAGATGTGCTTCCAAGAACAATCTAGAGTTATATTTTCTTTTTTGGTCAAAACCCTGGTCTTTTCATGATACTAAACTTCTCTAGAGGAAAGAACTAGATTTGCATACCCACATCCATCCTCTCATTTAGGACAACATTGGGTCTTTAGGATTCAAGTCAACTAGAGAGTACACCACTCTCCCACTGGATACCCAAATTGTTTATAGCAACCATGAGATCACAACATAGGAATAAAATGGAAGCAAGCAAGAACAAAATTGACATCCCACCAGCAAACACCATGAATGACGAATTGGCCAATTAGGATATAAACCAAGTGACCTTTTGATAGGGTATCGAGTATCAAAACATACCCAAAACAAGTCGATCTATTACCCAAATTACTCTTATCAAGGGTCACAACATCAAGTAGGGAAAAAACCTCAGTGGTTTCAAAATCACCATCAAGGAAAAAGTCCAGAAATCAAATTTCCCTAAATAAAATTGAGAGAGATCTTGAGGAAATTAAACAAAATCAAAATCCAATGTATCACCAGTGCCATGTGCAAAGTTGAAACATTTCATATCTACTACCAACAAACATCATTCGACAAACACCTCAATATCCACAACAACAACACTTCCAATATCCACAGTATCTAGAAGTTCTGCAACTCCAAGATGTGCATCAAGTGTAATATTAAAATGTACCTCAATCGTAGTATCAATTTCTTTTGCAACACCAATGTGTACCTCATGTGCAATATCATAATTTACCTCAAATAGAGTATTAAGGAATTATGAAAAATCAAGAGAAAAACAATCAAGAAGAGCCACAGAGGAAAGATCACCAACCAAGAAGGAAATTCACCCCTTTGGGAGAAAATTTAGAGGTAATCATCCATGAACTACTAAAATAGGAACTTATAAAAATAAATGATAATCCAACTTATGGTGAACCAAGCTTTAAAATCCCTTGGTATGATCAGTATGAACGATGTGATTTCCACAAAATCAAGGGTCACCCAACGAACAAATGTGCCACACTCAAAAACCTCATCCAAGACCTCATTGATCAGGGAGAAATAGCTATTAAAAATGGAATTCAAGGGTCATCTACCAATGACAATAATGATAATGTACCAACCTCAAAATTTGAAAGAAACGATCAAGATCTATCTATTACCAATCACATTGACATTGTTTCCACATCATCTAGTGAGAAAGAGGACATATATCAAGAATTTAATTCTGGGAATTTCAAATTCAATCAACCAAGTCTATAAATGATCTATTATAATATATATTGACATCATCAAACCTCATGGAAGTACATATTGAAGATCAAGAGACTCTTAATCCAACGCTTATACCCAATGCAGAAAATATAGACAAAGAGATATTATAGATATGTCCACAAAGCCAAGGATCCTTTACAAGCAATCCCTTCTTTGAAATTGATCCATGTCAAGAACATGATCTAAAGCATGTCAAAGATGATATCACACAATGTCAGGATCAAGAATCCCTATCATCAAAATATTATAATGACTTGGTAGATATCTTCCAAGACATCCCAAGTTTTCCAAAAGAAGAACAAATCCATGTACCAAGCACATATACATCCTCATATAAGAAAAGAGTCCCATAATTTTGATATTATTACCAAATAACAAGAGTCTACTACTCTAAAAATTTGTACACAAGATCAAGACATAGAAAAAGCTAGAGACATATCAGAAAGGGGTCATGAAGAAGAATTATACATAAGTTGTAAATCAGAAACATCCTATGGAGATATTTTAGAAATAGATCATAAAGAAGACTTATATATAAGTTCTTAATCAAAAAAATCCTATGAAGACATATCAAAAATGAATCATGAGGAAGACTTTTGCATGGGTAGTAAATCAAAAAAACCTCTTGAAGAAGCATTAGAATCTAATATTTTACAAGATTAGGCCAAAGATATCAATCAAGAAGGTATCCCCAATCTAAAATAGCTTATCGGTGAGGAATTTACCACATTTAAAGATCCATAGTAGAGCAAAGAAATATTGGAACATTTTTTACAAGGTGAGACATATCCCATTGCAAATAAACTCTATCAATGGATTCAGTATCAAGGTAGAGGATTAGGCCTACATGAACAAGGTATCCAAGAACTAGAGTAGATTATTGGTGATCCTAAGAATATAGGTCTTGATTATACAACAACTAGGGGATCTAAACATATGAGTGATACCTCCATAATACTGGGGGTAACTTTATCTAAAGCAAGCATCAACATAGAGAGCACGAAGTGTCCTTATGATGAAACTACTACCAACACTACAACTAGCCATATCATGAATCTTCATCCACACATATTTCAACCCTTTGATTGAGACCAACAACAAGAGAAAAATCTATATCAAAGAAAGGAACAAGTCATTAAATAAAAATAATTAGCAAAGAAAAATGGACAAGAAAAGTTTAAATGGATACAAACAAAATAAAAAATAAAAAATAATCCCTATCAAATTCCATTAGTCAAAGAAACTACGAGGAAAAATAAAAAATAGATTTTCATCCATCAAAGATGTCCAACAATGCAAAAAAAATCTTCAAGAGTGACTTACAATGTATATCAAGATGTTGGTCACAATCTAATATCCATATCCACCCATCATTTCTCATCATCCCATGTTTGGAGAGTCAAAGGTTCCAAATTGTCAAACAATCCATCTAAATATCATATCCCTCAATGTATTTTACCATATATGATATTCAAAACCCACATTGACCATGATTTGGCAGCAACTATTTATCATAAAGACTCTAAGGGAAATCTATCACAATGTGTGCGTCAAGGTAAGGTTAACTCAAGTATCAACAAGGAAGATACAAATTTCCAAGGGTTACATTCAAGTGCTTTTATCCTAGCAAAAAAATTCCTCCAAACAGGATGTCATTGGCATGTTGTGGCAACAACAATGACCATATCAACACCAGCAGTTTCTACGTCAACACCACCAGGTGGTTCAACATGAAAAAAAATGGTCACCATGATGAAAATATGGTAAATGGGTGTCTTGTGTGACATCAGAAATCAAGAAAAATAGTCAAGATAAAAAAATTTCTCTTGTGAAAACCACTATGGTGGCACTTTGGACAAGTACCATGGTGAAAACTTGGAAAATAGGTGTCGTGTAGAATTGAGCATCTATGTGCACCATTTAAGGAGGAGGAAACTCAGCTTATCCATAACGAACCCAAACCATTATTTCCAAATCTAACTTATCTTGATCTTGACAAATGTTTGATATACACGTTACACTTGCTTATGGAGAACATCTTGATATGGCTCATTATCATTGATCCTATCCTATCCATCCTTATCTAAGCCATGAGGCATTTGTCCAAAGAGGTATACTTTACCCCAAAATGTTATCCTATCACAAGATAAGCTATCACCTTCATTGCTAGATACTGGGGGAAAATACTTGCATCTTGCTTCAAAATAAATCTTGATCTATGTCTTCTAGCTCACATTGGGATCTAGGCATTTATCCCAAAAACAAGGTGTACCACTAACACTATCAGGGTAACCTTTGAAACAATTTGTCGCATCAACAAGGTATACTAGCCAATGCACCACTAGGGTAACCTTCAATATTGTTAATCCCAAAAAACGGTGTACCACCAACACACTACCAAGGTAACCTTCAAAGATGACAACATGGATTATTCCTTCACTCAAAAATTCTAAGATACCAATAGTTTCTTAAACCCCACAACTAGTTCAAGTAAGATTTTCCGCAACATATCCTCTAGAAAAACAAGGTGAAGTATCAATCCAAGTTTTCAACATCTTATACCCCAGTAAAGATGGTAAAAATCCAACAAACAAGGCATACCACTAATGTACTATTAGGGTAACCTTTGAAAAAATTCATCCCATCAACAAGGTGTACCACTAACACACTATTAGGGTAACTTTTGAAATAGTTCATCCCAACAACAAGGTGTACCACCAATGCACTACCAAGGTAACCTTCAAAGATGATGACAACATGGATTATTCCTTCACTCAAAAATTCTAAGATATCAACAGTTGCTTGAACCCCACAGCTAGTTCAAGTAATCTTTTTCGCAACATATCCTCTAGAAAAACAAAGTGAAATATCAATCCAAGTTGTCAATATCATACACCCAATGCAAGAAGGTAAAAATAAATCAATAACAAGGTATGCCCTCCAACACACCACTAGGGTAACCTTCAAAACAATTCATCCCATCAACAAGGTATACCACTAATGCACTAGCAAGGTAACCTTTAAAACAATTCATCCCAACAACAAGGTGTACCACCAACACACTACCAAGGTAACCTTCAAAGATGCCAACAAGTTGAATTGTTCCTTAACTCAAAATTTCTAAGATATCAATAGTTGCTTGAACCCCATAGATAGTTCAAGTAAGCTTTTCCATAACATATCCTTTAGAAAAACACAGTGAATTATCTATCCATGTTTTCAACATATTACACCCGAGGCAAAAGGGTAAAAATCCAAAAAAAAATCAAAATTATCAAAAATCAAAAACATTTAAAAAACATCAAAAACAAAACAACATCATTGGATTATTCCTTCACTCAAACAATCTAAGATATGAAAATTTTCTTGAACCCCACAGCTAGTTCAATTATATTTCCCACAACATATCATCTAGAAATGAAAGTGGAATATCAATCCAAGAATTGTTTATCCCCCAAAAAACAAGTTTATGCTTTGATTCAAATGGTCAAACTATGTGGTCTCTACGTGTACAATTCAGGCAAGGCTTATCAGCCCCCAAGGCCTTAGGTCATTCCCATTAGGTTTTTATCAAGATTTATTCCAACTTAGTCAAAAATACCAAATCCAAACAAATTAAAAAAAATCTAAAATCCAAAAAAAATCACAAAACAACACACAAAACTCATAATCAAATCAAACAGATCCTGAAGTCATCTCTCACTTGGCTACAGTGGTTTGAGGACCACCTACAACAATTTTAAACCATTATGTTAGGGTTTCATTGTAAACATGCAAAACAACACAAAGCAACATGAGAATGATGACAAACAACATTTATGATGACAAACAAACACATGCTAGGGTTTAGAAAAAATGCTAAAAGAAAATGATAGAAGGAGAAGTCAACTATTAGGTTCTAGGATAAATGTTCAACAAAAAATAGACAAAGGCATTAATTTTAGAATAATAGTAACATAGTTTCAGGACAGGAGCATGAAACAATAGTGCATTTTTAGAACAATAGCATAGTTTTAGGACAAAAGCATGAAATAATAGCACAATTTTTAGACAATAGCATAGTTTTCATAGTACAAAAGTGATAAAACAGATGCAGATGCTGAGAAATCACCAGAAATTTTCTATTGACTAATAGGACTTTGCGCATACATAACGAGAACGTAACAAAAAAAAAATGAGAAGTGACAAGTAACATACTATGAAACTGATGCCTAAAGGACATCTAAACTCTCAAAATGCATCTACGTGATATGAGGCTCCCTGAATTATCGCCATAGATCCTTGATAATTGACAAAACAAGAACATTTAGATAACTTGAAAACATAACAAAAACAACAACAAATAAACATCAAAAAGCACAAAAACATTTGAAAATATCAAAAATCCTATTTCCACCATCGCCTATCTACAATAAAGGTCCACCTATAATAAAAATACCGTCACACTCACCCTTTGAAAAAACAAACAAAGAAAGAAAGAAACATCGAAAGATAGAACTTTCAAGCAAAAAATCACAAGGATTTGAACACAAGAAAACAAAAAAAAAGCCAAGTATAACTTCCTATCTATTGACAATTCCCAACAGTGTCCTGAGATATGTCTTAATGGATTTGTTCCTATGATAGACATGATCAACACTGGATAATAGTCCCATAATAGAAAAGTAAGTGATACAACAACTTTTTATTTATCTTTTTGTAGTCTTATATTTTTGATTCACATGATTGACTCACTCCCAAGATCTCTTGAGGATGTCCATAAGTATTTAGAGAGGAAGGATAGAATCATTTTGGTTTTATATTTGTTGGATATTTTTGTGAAACTACCATGGCAAATAATTGCTTTATTGAGTGTATGAAAGTTGTGTTGAAACAATTTGTGTAATAGTTGCACGTTGGGTATTTCATACCTTTTTGTGTAAATGGTCTGAAATTCATGTAGCAATTTCATGCTAGGTATTTCATACCTCTATGTAAATGGTCTGAAATTTGTGTAGCATTTTCATGTTAGGTGTCCTATACCTCTTTGTTTGACTAGTCCAAATTTTTTTTAACACAATCGAACTATATACTTTAAACAAAGTTTTTGTATGTTTGGTATGAACAAGAATACTCCTTATTTGTGGATTCAAAGTCCATGCAATGGATTCAAATTCACCTTGGTAATTAATACCATGGTGCATCATATTTGTTTTCGACATCAAATAGGATTGTTTAAACAACGAAGCCTCCGAGTAAAGCAAAAGCAACTCATCAATGACATCACCTTATTACTAATATTTTCTTCTAATATCATCCACTTTCTTCTATCTTCTCAATCTTACTAAAATTTTAGTCTAGTCAAAAATTTCATCTGTCAGTCCTTACACTTAATGCATCACATCAACTTATTAGAAAATTTGGTTCATCATCTAGAATTTTCACCAAAATTCCTGAGGGGGCACCATCCATGCTATCCTTTTTGGGGCATACTAGGGCAACTCTTCCATCCATGCTATCATTTTTGAGGCATACTAGGGAAAATATTACACCTCGAGCATACCAAGACAATGTTCTTTGAAATAAAGCAACCGGTACTTTGTATGAAAGAGGGGAAAAATGTAGACACCTAAAAATGTCCTAGCTTGCAAACTAGCATTTTGGCACTCATATTCATCTATTATTTAAGTAATTTAACATTGTTTAATTAATAAATCATTGAAAAACATCAAAAATCCCCAAATAACATTGAATAACATCAAATATCGTCGAACAACCCTTAAAAATATCAAACAACATCAGACATAATCAAACAGGCCTGAACAACATTGAACAACATCAAACAAAATCGAACAACATCAAACAACATCGAACATCATCAAACAACATCAAAAAACATTGAACAACATCAAACAGTATCGAACAACATCGAACAACATCAAAAATTGTCTCAAAACATCCCGTAACATCTCAGAATCACCTCGAAATAACTCGAAATCATCTTGTAATGTCTTGGATCATCTCAAAACATCTCAGAATCATCCCATAATTTCATGGATCATCTCTAAATCATACTGCAACATTCCCACATCACACCACATAACACCACATCAAAATGACATCAAAAACCCTAATTCCTCTATTTAATTGAATAATACAACATTTGTAATGCCCCGCCACACAACCCTAGAGGAAGTTTCAATTCACTACAAAAGCATACTAATTTTTTTTTTATTGAAATGAAACTTCCTCTAGGGTTACGTGGCGGGGCATTACACATGGTATCAAAGCCAAGGTTTAAACACTAGGTGCTCTGGGATTATGAAGTACCCATTAAGCTTAGTTGCGTAGGTTTTTAAGTGTACCTTGTCTAATACCCTTTTGTGTCTGTGTAGGAGTATGCCTCCTAGACGTGGACGAGGGAGAGGATGTGGAAATGGCTGGGTAGACGATCGAGGGGAGAGTTAGCATGACTTGCCACCTCATGTGTCACGTATACCAGAGCAGGAGGAGCATCAGGCTTCACAGAATGGTCCAAGAGGTGGTGGTGGATAGTTAGATCCTATTAGGGTCGAAGCTACACGTAGAGCGTTTGAGGAGGCTTTGGCATTATTGGGTCTAAGACAGGCAGTACCAGAGGTTAACCCTGAGGTGAGAGCAGCTATAGTACAGTTGGAGATGTTAGCATCTTCCTATATGAGGGATTTGATTTGGTCACAACCACCTAGGTTTGACGGAGTAGGCATTGATTAAGAGGTAGAGACTTGGCTGATAGGTCTTCACCGATGTTTTGCTATGCATCCATTTGATAGTGGTACTAAAGCGTGGTGCGCTGTGATGCACCTAGAGGGATTTGCAGCCACTTGGTGGAGACTTGAGGAGCAGAAGCTCCACATCGACATGAGTTCAGTGTCTTGGGAGATATTTCTTGAGCAATTCAGGGCTCGTTTTCTTTCTGACCATTGGCGTCAGCGTAGGGGTGATAAGTTCCATGCCCTTCGATAGTTAACCATGACCGTAGATGAGTATGAGAGACGTTTCTACGAACTTAAACAGTTTGCAGGAATAGAGGATGATGAGGGGATGCTTGTGCAACATTTCATCAGGGGCTTAAACGCCTGTATCAGTGGTGGTGTGCAGGTCTTTGAGCCCATGTTTATGGAGACAACTATGGAGAAGGCACGGTTGGTTGAGGAGAACTTAGCTATTGCACTAGGAGGCCATTCAGGTGTGTAGATCGGTAGTGGTTCAGGAGTTGGGTCTAGTGCACGACAAGGTCAGACTCAGGGAGTTGGATCATGATTGACATAGCAGGGGCCTACTCAGAGTGGGCAACAGGAGAATGTGCTTGGAAAGCATAAGGATTCTTAGGATGATGGTGGTTCTTCGCCTAGAAGGAACTAAAACTAGTGGTGCAATAAGCGCAATCAACAGGTATAGCCAGCCCAGAGTTCTCAGTCTATGGTTGATTGGGGTAGTATGGAGCATTCTACTGCATCGACAGGAGGAATTGGGTTTGGTTTCATTAGGTTTTTTTCTTGTGGTCAACAAGGCCACTTGCTAGGAATTGTCCATATCATAACACTTTTGGTGTTGGTCATACAGTGCTGGATACTCGTCCTCAAGGATCAAGGTTTTGATTCTATGTTGTTTGTTTGAGGGAGTGATATCCCTACTTGTTTGCAGGCTTCCAGGAGTAAGCCTAGTCCTGGGGGGGGGGAGAATGTAACACCCCTCTGTTTTGCTTCTTGTGTGTTTGATTTATGCTATGTTTGGGATGCAGCTACTATTATACTGGACACACCTTGTTGTATGTGTTTTGATCGCTACTATTGAGCAACATTGATTATTGTGTGATGTGGATTATCTGACTATTGTTTCACATGCATTATGGATTATTGATGTTAGTAGAGCTAGCATGAGATATTGTATTACGTTATTTCTGATTATGATGTAATGTCAGTCTTTGATGAGTGGATTGGTGAAGAGGACGGTTTCGCATCACTCACTTGCGAGCGCCCTACGAATCTGTGATTTCTTCTTCACGGTGTGTATTATATACTGGATAGACTGTATTATGTTGTTTACTTGGTTTCAGGTTGCAAGTACATGACATCGACTCCACCTAGTTTCACAGGTTTGAGAGTGTCGATCCAACAGTTAAGTTGAAAAGGGAGATAGTAGCTAGGTAACATGTGTCAGGTCTACGCCCTAGCCTTAGTGTGTCGATAGTCCTATTTTGTGAGTCATGTTTACTTGTTTTATGTTATATGATTTTATTAGATGCTTATTATTTGTTTAATGTTTAGAATAATTGCATTGGAAAAAGTAGTGATTATTTTAATATTAAATTAAAATTATGCTTTGATGTTTGTTTAAAAGTTTTAATGAAATTTAATTTAATTAAATTTTAATCTCAAAAGGGTTAAATTTAGTTATTAAATAATTAAAATTGATTAATTAAGTTTATTAAATTAAATTAAATTAAATTAAATTAAACTATGAGAAATTGAAAAGAAACGAAAATTGTATTTTATTTCAATTTTGTGTTTTCGAAAATTAGAAAAGAAGAAAATATCTAATTCTCTACTTTGCATGCAAAAGGAAATTAGGGCTAGATTAGATATTTTAGTTTTAATGTGAAGGCATGTTGGAATTTTTTTGGAGAGAGAAGTTTTTGGAAGGATTGATGTTTTCAGAGGAATTTGGGAATTTTTGAAGAATTTGTATAAGTAGGGTTTGAAACAAATTTTGGATTTTGGAATTGGAATTGGTTGCACTTTTGAGGAAAATCTTGGAGGAGGCTTCTATCAAGAAATTTCATCATCTTCTGTGGCTTCATATTCCAGGTTTTATACTTGTTTATTTCAATTTTCAATTTAAGGGTTGTGAAAATTTGATAAATTTATTGTAGGAAATCATTCAGTAAACAAAATTTGTGGATTCATGGTTGAAAATTCAATGTCTGTTGTGCTTCAAACATTTAGGTTTTAGTATGAGGATTTTACCTTTGAAAATATTCAGATCTGTTCTTCATAACACAAACCCACTGTCGAAAACCTTCTTTGAAAAAAATCAAGATCTGTGTATTCTTCCTATTTTATATTATTTGGAAATTTGAAAGAATGTTTTAAAAGAAATTAATTTTAAGAATGATTTAGATTAAAATCAGTTTTTAAACACTTGTGAGAATTAGAAAATCATTCTGAAAAATATTATTAATTTTCCTATACCTGATTAGTTTATTAATCATCTCAATATTACTAGTAGAAAATTCTGTGTAAATATATATATTTATATATTATGTGTATTATATTCTGGTATATATTTACACATAACATATAAATATATATATATGTTTATTATATTGTTATTGATTAAATTTATTTGCCTTGTTCCATTCGTCATACGCGAATTTCATTTGTGTGCAAATTTTTGCATGTTACACAGTGGAAGAATTTTATTTATTTATAAACAAATGGGGAAAAAAAAAAAAGAGTTTGTTTTAAGTGGACGGTGGACATGACCCCACCGCCCACTGTCCTTTATGTTGGGAGTGCGTTGCTCCCATGGCAGTGACCTCCACTAATGTGGAGGGAGCGTTGCCCCCTAGGTCTGGGGTAGGCGGCTGTACATGGAGTACAGTCCGTGCCCCAATCTTTATTCATAGTGTTTATTTTTATTTTTTTTATTTTTTTGCGGAATTTGTTAAATTTGTCCGCCCTTTGTACCTTCTTTACGAATTTTAAATTCGTTTTTTTTTTTTTATTTCGGTTTTGGTGGTATTTAATATGGAATTTTTTTTATAGTTCGTTTAATATAAATAATATATATATATTAATATTATATATTAATATATACTTATATTTATATTTTGGATAGTGGATATGTAGATAAGATTTATATCCAGAAATAATTAATATTACAGTCTGGTAATTTATTTAGTTTTTTATTTATTTTAGATTTATATAAATGTTTGATATATGTAAAATATATATATATTATTATTTTATATAATAATTAATATATATTTATATATTGGAAAATGAGAATATAAGTTTCGAGATTATTCAGAATCAAACAGTTTTGTGGTTTAGGAAATTTTTGTAAAACAGAAGGTTAAAACTATTGCATAATGTAGACTTTATTTTTAAATGTAGTTTTGAAAATAAATATGATATTTGTATTTAAATATATGATGTAAGCTGAGTATATTTGAAGTATATTTATAGATTTAATATTTCATTTTAGGCATATTAACACATGCAACTATTTAGACAATTAATTAAATTGAAATTCTCGTCGAGCATGATAGGTTAACATTGTGAAAAGTATTTGTTTTAATGATGAAATTATTGTGTTTTAATGGAAAATTTAGAATGATAATATTTTAATTTCTGCGAGATGCATTAAATAAGGAATGGATTTAAGATATCCGAAATTAGCATATTTCCTTGCCTTTGCCTATTGTTGTTATCTTTTCCTTATAATCGTGATTGGGGAAAAAGGGTTTTATAATTATTTGTGTTAACCCTGTTATCGTGCTTTGACTTTGTCATTGTTTCTATTGAATGAGTATGGATTTAGGAAATCCAAATGTTAAATTTGATTAATGACTGGATGCTTATTGTAGCTATGTCGTCATGTTGTAATTTGGGATATGGGATTAAGTGAGTCCAAAATCATAAGTCTTCTAGAAGAACTTAGAGGATGAGGGTTGTTAAATCTTTATGCCATCCAGTTGTTTTCCCTTGGGTAGTCCATGATGTCTTTTCATGTTTTACCTGGTTTCCATGAACGGGGATGTTTTGTGCCTCCTATGAAAGGAGTGGACTACGTGTGGTTGTTGCCTCCATCATGGTTGGAGTGGATTGTATTTTTTGTTTCTCCTTATGTTGGAGTGGTTTTGATGCCTAGGTAGTATGCACTTGTGATTCCCTTGGTGATTAGTTTGTTTGTGTGTTGTCCATTAGAAGGGTGGCTTTTGTTAGGGGCCGGAGCCTAAAGAGGTAAACTGAGTAACCTTCAAAAGTGTTTTTCACAAGTGATAATTAAAGTAATGTACTTAGAAGATTAGGACTAACCTCTCACTAATCAAGATAGTCTTACCTCACTCATAGATACAAGGGCTTGTTTAGACTTGGGATGAGTGGGAAGGCTTGGAATGGAAAGATCAACTATCTTGTCTGTACGAGAGGTAGTTGACTCCACATGAGTGTGTATGAGGGCCGGGATTCGGTTGAGGTCACCAAGATTAACAATGCCGGAGCCTATGAAGAATGCCCAGAGGAGATCTCATGACTACTATGCGATGACACTCTATCTAGGACAACTGTTGGTTATTGTTATATGTGTATGGTTCTTTGAACATACTTGATCTATTCTATGTCTAGAAGCAATGTGATCTATGTCAGTGATGTTAGTGTTGTACTTATGTTGTAATTGAGTTTTACTTGTGTATTGCATTTGTTTGGTTATATCAATATGTGTCAGTATGAGTCTGCCTTTGGTTAGAGGTAGTAGATTCCTTGTCCATGTTACTTTGTTACTATCTCTTAGCATGGGGGGTGGGTCTTCGGGTACCACTAGGTTGGGTGGAACATGCACCAAAACCGTTGGGTCCCCCCTTGATCTTCAGTTTGTGGAGGCGAGACATCCAGTTGGACAACTCGTGGATCTTGTTATTCTTTTCTAGCACTGTTGTAATTCAATTGTAATGAGTTGTATTTACCCCTCTTGTTATTATGAGGTGGATTTATGTAATTGTAATACTTTTTTATTTTGACTCATTCTGGGAATGAGGGTTGTGATCTTGTAATGGTTTATGTAATGGAATTATGTGATGGTTAATCTATTCTTATCTTGTATTTACTTATGTTAAATGAATGTCATTCTTGAGTTATTTAATGCAATGTAATTTAAATGATGTATGTTAATGGGAATTAAGTAATCTCAGTTATGTAGCCTTAAGGGAGGTTGTTAATTATAGGTGAACATGAATGTATAATTCATTTCAATAAAAAAAAAATTAGAACGCTTTTGTAGTGAATTGAAACTTCCTCTAGGGTTGCATGGCGGGCCATTACAACATTCTTTAATTAATTCACTTTTTCATCATTTCAAACAAATTAAATAAATTTCATTTATTTAATAAAGACCTGAGAAACCCTAATTCCTCTATTGATTAAATAAAACAACATTATTTGATTAATTCACATTTCATCATTTCGACCAATTAAATAAATTATATTTCGGTAATAAAGTCTCAATCTCAACTTATTTCATCCTGATTGATTAAATAATGCCAATTATTTAATTACGTCACTAAATCACCTTATTCCCCTAAGTGGATTAAATTATTAAATAATAATTTAATTACGACACTTTCCCTCCAAAATATGAATAATTAAATTAAATTATTCAAATCAATTATCAAAAATCAAGTCAAACTAATGCAGCTTTGTTTGTAAAAGTAAAACTTGATTTGCACGTTCAACTCCAAAAAGGAATTAATTAATTAAATCAATTAATTCATATTCCTCACCTACTTTCTAATTGAGAAAATTATGATTGTTGACTGAGCAATCTAATTTGTTAACTAATCAATTCAAGTTGTTAACTAAACAATATATTTTGTTGACTAATCAATCACAATTCCTAAGCGATCACATCCCTAACTAATCCATAATAATTCCTAACTAAGCCATCACATTCTTGGCTGGTCAATCTAAATTTTTTAACTTATCAATCACATCCATAACCAGCCAATCTATTTCTCAATCACCCAAATTGTGTAATCAACTTTGCAAAATTTTCTCATTTCTAATTCCTCTCAACAAATTCTGACTGTTGATCTAGATATTCTTCAAAACGATCTTGATTGTCCATTTCAAATAACATCTTCTATATAACAAACTCATTTCCTCACAAATAAGGATCGAAGAATCAACATACATTGAGCAACAAAGTGCTATTAAGAACACCATTGACAAAGCTTCACCTTTTCTTTGATCAACCAATCAAAACAATCATTCATCAAGCTTTTGCACATGAAATTTGGAGGCTACACAGTGATAAGAACAACCCAACATCAAGTGAATACACTCTACTATAGGATGGTAATGCTATGTTGTTTTAGACATTCATTTTGAAATCATAGATTCGTTTATGCATGTTAGGATAGCTTAGTTTCATTTCGTATGTGTGGGTTAAGATCTTAGATTAATATGTTAATCTTAGCTTAGATTCTTTGATTTAACATGTTTTATCTGTCTGTCGGTCAAGCGTTCTCCCCCTCACACAAATATCAACAGTTTAGATGAGTAGTCACAAGAATCATTCTAAAGATAAGAGGATAATATGTAGGAGAAAACAAGGAGAATTATATGATCTTAACAAATCCTAAAAAAATGCCTCTATCAATTAATTAAATGACGCTTACTAATAAATGGATATCCCCAAGACTAAAATGATATTTTTGTAGAGAAGGGGGGTCAACTACTTCAAGAATCCATACCACAAGTGAGTCTTAAACAACATGCTACTCCATCCTTAGGTTTAAAAGGAACAGTAATTTGGTTGCTATTGTCCTTCTACTAACCAAAGTGTTTCAAAGGGTTAGACGAGATAATTTCCAGAGTTCAACCTACTGCTTAGACAACTCTCTACATAAGGATGGCAATGTAGGATACAAACTCCAGCATAGTGCATTGGCATCTCAATGGTGCACTAGCATCTATATGGATAGAAGAGCTCAGAGATAGATTAGAACACCAAAAGTACAACTAATAGCCTAACTAATGGATTTTTATGCTATGACAGAATAACAAACAAGTAGAAAAATAAAATTCAAGAAGAAGAATACTTTAACTAAACTACACTCAGATTGGTGAAGAGGAGGTGAGAAAATTAGACCTTTTACCTAATAATCAAATTTTCAATGAGCTCCACATGCCAATACCTATACACACAAGACAAAGGAAAATGTTGTTTCTATTTTTAGAGTACTGCCTCAATCAGTCTCCCACTTTGGTATTTCCACCTCCACAGTTAACTAGATAGAAATGAGTGTAGAAAATGATAAATAAATGTATGAAAATAGCATTGCCAAGTAGTAACACAAACAACAATATGCTACTACATGAATACAATGATGTAAAAGAAATGGAAAATGGAAGATATCACCCTCACAGCTACAAGTACATGCTCTCAAGGAAAGTAGAAGAAGGAGTGATCTTGCAAGTTCTCCAAAAACAAGATTGTCACAACAAGTAGAGTGGAGGAGTTAAGAAACTAACAATGGAGTGATGGTGAAGCTTGAAGTGTGAGAGTTCATCAAGAGAGCATGAATAATCTAGTTAAGATCTCAAGAATTGTGAAGAACTTAGATAGAATCAAGAATTAGGGAATTTGAATGGAAAGGAGGTGAAAGGGTTGTTTCAATAAAGCACCCTTTCAAAATGGGGCATTGATTTCATAGGGGAAATCTCAAACAAATCTAGAGGAGAACATTCCTAGATTCTTATTGTCATTGAATGCTTCACAAAATGGGTGGAGGAAATCCCTACTAAAAAGGAAACAAGTAAGGTAGTGACTAATTTCCTATTGGACATCATAGTGACCAGATTTGGGGTGACAATATTGTTTCAGATAATGCAATGTGTTTTAGGTTTGACGAATTCACAAGATTCTATGATAAATATGCTATTCATGCATCTTATTCTTCTCCATACCATCCACAAGGAAATGACCAAGTTGAGTAAAGAAATAAAATACTAATAAATATTATTAAGAGAATAATAGGAAAGAACAAAAGGGATTGGGACCCAAAGTTGAAATTGGCTTTGTGGGAAGATAGGGTGACAGTTAAAAAGGCAACAAGATACTCTCCATTTGATTTTTTTTATGTAATAGCTACAAGATTTCCATAGAATAATTTGATGAAAATGTATAAGTTTATCTAGGAGTATAATGATTATATGTATGATGACATGTAGCACATTATTGATGCTTGAATGGAAGTGGGTGAGATAAGGAGAGATGTTCAAAAAATGAATGCAAATGTCCAGTTATAGGCTAAGAATTTGTATGAAAAAAGAGCCTCTCCAAGGAAATTTGAGGTTTGGATCATGGTACTAATATGGAATGCTAGGTTTGAAGACAAGGGAAAGAATGGTAAGTTTGATGCTTTATGGTTGGGCCCTTACCTAGTTAGCAACATTCATGGTGAAGACTCATACTTCCTCCAAAACTTAACTGGTGAACTTCTTGAACTACTAGTACTTGGACAGTTCTTGAAGCCATACTTCTCTTGAGGTATGCTTTTTTCCATGTACACTATTTTTATGTAAAGTTTCTATGTATAAGTTTGGTGTGCTTCTAGCTTGGCTTTGGTTTTGGTTTTCCTACCTTGTCCAGGTAGTTCCTTGGTTTTTGGTTCCCTGTATTGGTTTGCTTCAATTGGAGATGTCTGAAACCTTGCCATGCCTATGAGAGGCATGCATCCCCAATCAGAGCCACTAGTGAAACCCTTCAAAAAAATTATGTTCCACTAGTTTTAAGTCCATATTTGGCTGGTTACTAGGTCTTGATATTGTCTATTGGTTAAGCTTTTGTGTTTCAGGGTTTAGGGTTTATTGACTTTCCATATAAAAACTTAGTCTCTTTTCATATAATTCCTCATTGATATATCATGGTCTATGGTATTATGTTTTCCTATTGCCAGTGTCTTGAAATATTTGCCTTTTATCTTAAGGTTGGACTTATGCTTTCAGTATGTTAGCTCATGTTTCACTTTGTTACCTAGGAAACACCATTTTAAAACAACTTGTAAGCATGTGTGCAAATGTTTCACTAAAGTTATTCTCATTGCATGCCCCATGCACATTGCACTTAGCATCCATCTCATTGGCTCTATATCTGCAATGTGTGAAATATGGGTAAAAGCACAAAACTGTGTCACACTTTCAACCAACTTACTAGCACAACTGAATTTAAGTATTTCTAACTAAAAATCAATTTTGGTCAAACATATGATCTAGTAAGATTCATTATAGGTAAGTTAGATACTTCCACAACTTTTTCAACTAAAATTGTTGGCTAAAAATATATGGAGCACCACTTTGAGTCTATTTTATCAAAAAAATAAAATTATTTGAAAAACTTGAAGTTTCAATAACTCCTACTAATGTAAATAACATTTTAAAAAAATATAAAAATACCCTTTTTTAGATACATAAGTGTAGTTTTCAAAAATATATTTATTTTAATAGTTTAATTATTATTTATATTTTACTTTTTATTTTTACTAAGAGTAGGTTGTCAACACAAAATATTAGGCTGATTACCACGTTAAGGAAAAATACTAAAACTTATTAAAAAAATTGAATAAATATGATGCACTAGATAAAAGAATCTATTTCAAGATGGTATAAAAAAATTTCGATTTAAGATAAATATTCAATATGAAAGTTGACGTCCAATGGAAACAACTATTTTTTGATTCATGCACATTTTAATATTTATTTAAAAATATATATTTATCAAAATTGGAAAAAAAATGTATCCATGCACTAAAGTTTCAAGTTATAAATACACACAAAAAATTTGGAAGAAAAAAAAGATTACTATAAAAAGTTTGATGTCTCATGCAACTTCATTTTTCAATATTTTATTAGCAACTAAATCATAGTGTTAATTTATTAAAAACTAGTTTAAAATATTTTTTTATTTTTTAAAATACAAACATAAAATATACTAAAAAATGCATATTTTACTAGTTTACATCATTTCAAAATTCAAAACATATATGCCTTTTTAGTGATTCAAGTTTAAAAGCTGGATTATTATTGGTTGTTTCCTTTATAAAGTTTGACACAACTTTGTGCTTTTACCTATATAATATTCTTCACATCAATAGCTACCTTTACACCACTAATTGTTTAATGCCCACTTAATTCCTTCGTGCAATGAGCGATGCCTTATATTTATCATTCAAATTGCTAGCATTTTTTGCATCACTAATTAAAATTTTCCCACTCATTTCCTAATAATGATGCATGATGAACTTATTTGGTTCATTGCAACAAAAACCTAAGAAATAGGGTTCCAAATTTTAGGAGATGGAACAACTAGGGTTTCAAACCTATTCTTATTTCATTTTTAGTTCATTCAAGGAAACCTTAGAGATCTCATTCTAAGGATAGAGAGGAGAGAAGGATATTTGCAATAAGGGTGTCCTAGGCTGTGATAAAAAGTATAAAGGGGGTTCATCACCAAGAAAAGGATTAGAAAGATGAGTAATGATAGTAGCATGTAAAACCTAACTAGATGACCTAGGAAATGAAACTGAAGTATAGAATAACAAACTAAGAATGAATAGAGGTGGACCTGGAAGAAAGATGTGGTGAAAAAAAGCTTTAAAACCCTAAAATCCTGATCTTTAATGCTCACTGGGACTCATACACTAGTCTGGCTGATTTAGTCGTAGACAAGGGTTTTTGTTCCAAAATTGGAATCTCGCAAGGATAGATTTTAATCTCATGGAACCTTGGAAATGGCAGTAGGATGCATATGCTTGAGGTGGCAATTTATTCCTAGTATTAGGGTTTGGTTGAAGTTCTGGTATTCTCTAGTGATCTCCTATAACTTCCTCCTAAATCTTTGAGTAAGAAACCATGAATTTTGTCTTGTAGGTGACTTTCCCTGATCTTGCAAGTGAGGAAACAACTTCGACAACTTTCTTCAATAGGTTGTAACTTAGTCTTCAAATACCCTTCAAGCTCCAAGCCACCTATATTTGCAATCACAAATGTAGAGAGAAAAACTTATTGATTGTTAGGGAATGGGATTTTCCTTTGGTCAAACCCTATTTAGTTAATTAAACCTTATGATGAAACAATAAAGTATGAACATGAAACATGAAATATGAAATATGAAACATGAAAAATGATACCTTGAATGATGTCTTGAGATGTTAATCGACAATCTAACATGAAGTGGCCATGTAGAATGCAAATCTTGATCTTGAAGTAGATGTAGAACAATACTTAATCTTGTATCTTGAATGCTACATCACAAAACTAGCTCAACAACATGCTTGATGTTTTATGCCCTTGACATGATAACAAATCTTGAATTGCTACAAAAAATGATGAAGAAATATGCCCTTGAATGTTGTAGAAATGCTCTTATAAATTCTCTTGATGCTCTTGTGAAGTCTTATAATGCTTAAATCATTATTTATAGGTTGATATTTTTAATTCTTAGGTGAAATAATTATTTCAAACCTTGTTTATATAGGCACTTCATCTAATTTACCATTTATTATATCCCAAAATTCTGACATTCATCAAATTTGAATTCAAAACACTAATTTCTCACTCAAAACCTTAAAATGGGGCCAAATGGGACTCATACACCAGTTGTGGGGTATAGGTCCCATTTTGCTGGGACTCATATGCCCAAGGAGGCGTATGGGTCCCATCGGGCCTTTTTGGGCAGAGGAAATGTCAGGGAATTAATATATTAAGTGTATTTGTTAATTATGTCAAGATATTAGTTGAAATAAGTCTCAGGATGCATAATAAAGGGTCTTAGGGGCCTATTAATGATGATATTAATGTCATAAATGTAAGAGGGCCCAAAATTTAAAGTGAAAGTGTAAATAAATACACTTTACAACATTAAATCAAGGAAAAAATAGGTATATTTAGCTTAAAAGGGCCCTAAACCTAATGTGAATGTGTAAAATACATTACAACATTATATCAAGGAAATATTAGGTCCATTTTAATGTTAGTCATTCCTAAATTAAGTGTGAGAATGTAAAGGGATACATTTTCCTACACTACATTTAGCCCCCACTTCAGTGAGAGGATGAACTTGCTTCAAACTCACACTAAAGTAGGTATTCAAGAGGGGTCCATGTGTATCAATGTGGATGGTATAGAATGAAAAAGATCAAGGCAGTGTTCAAGCCCCCAAGATGAAAGATCCTATGTCAAACCAACATAAGCACAAAGGGACACACACAAGGTGTATGATATGCAGGAAAATAAGATACACAATCATAAAATTTCAATGACTAAAAGAAAATAAAAAAGAGATGGATAAGGCTTCGACCATGTGTCCCACATGTTGTGGATCTGATCTAAGTTGTTTGTCCAAAAATACACACTCACTTTAAGGTAATGGACTTCAGGTTGTTTTCTAGGTATGTATCCAAAAGGGTGGCTTACAAGCGGAACATATTGTCCACTATGAAAACCAAATGCATGCTCACAAGGGCTAGTGGAACCTTAGGCCATCCACTAGGTGAGCCTCTAGATAGGTGAGACATATACACATGCAACTAGTATGCATTCACACACACAAGCAAGTGACTATGGGAAATTCATGCCTAAGTTTGGCTCCCATATGTACAACCATACCAAATCTATACCTCCTAATAGATTTGATAAAGTCCACACAAAAGTGAACTTCAAGCTTCATGAGGAAATAAAAGCTTCGTATGTTTGAAACTCATGAACAAACAAGATGGCTCCATAGGTAAGCAAAGTGTGTTATGCAAGGTGGCCATATAACAAAAATTGTAAATGAAAAATAGTGTAAAGTACATTTGAATGGATCTTTCTTAGTTCATGTAAGGCCTCTTCTTAGGGAAAACTTTGCCTAAAGTCTCCAAGAGAAGAAAATTCAAATAAATATCATGCTCTGAGAGGAAATCAAACCCAATGACACTACCAAGAAAAGGGTGCATCACAAGAATGAAGAAAATCACACAGTGAAACATGAGTGCCGATATATGATCCCACTTAAAAGGGGTTGCTAACACCATTGCTATGAGACATTTCTTTAAACTAGAAGACATGAGAGGTTATTTAGAAATCCCTATGCCAAGTTGTATGTTTCCAAATAAATCTATGGGTATGTACAGAATCATCATGGAAAAAACAAGCCCTTAAGTGGCAAAAATTTTAGAAAAATCAGAGTTAGGAAACTTGATGTAAAAATTTGAATAAGTTATCTATATTATTTCAAAAATATGTAAGAATGGAATCTATAGAAAATTGAATCTAGTTTCTAAACTACTAGGTTTATTTATTTAAAAATAAAATCTATTTGGTGAAAATTTGAAATTTCAATGTAGTAGTACTTAAATTTCAGGGAAAAAATAAGTAGGTGTTTGTCTGACCACCCTAACAACAATAAAATGATAATAATTTTTTATAAGATTTTAGATATAAGTAGAGGACTCATGTCCTGATGTGATTCATTTTTTTTTTAAATAAAAAATTCCAAGTAAATAATTAATTATGAATTTTTTATTACAAATTTTAAAAAATATAAAAACTCATATATCTGACCACTTTAACTCGGTCAAAACTTCATGATTTTTTTAAAAAAATTCCTATAGTATGTAAATCATAGAATGTGACACATGTTTTGGATTCAAAAAATGTGATACCATTTGAAAGTTATAGATATATTTCAATTAGCCTATCAATCAGGACTTTGTTCATAATTCAAATAGAAAATCAATAATAATTATTTATTAAATTCAAAATAAAGCATAATTTATATTGGTGGAAAGTTGATAATCTCCTCTAAAAACCCTTTTCGTTTCATCAATTTTGGGTAAAAAAAAAAGTCATTAGCTACATACCCATCATATCGCCACTTTTTGGCCCATCATGATCTTGCACATACCCTTATGTCATTAAAAGGGGCTACCCCAAAATGTAATAGTAGAGATAACTCAGTATGTCACATGTGAGCCAACTTAATACATGTCTTCCACATCCCAATATTTCTCTTATATATACATGAAAGGTGGTCAACAAGCCAAAAGAGACAATAACAAGTGACATACGAGGAAAAGGCTACCTAACCACTTGCCCCCCTTAGTGAAAGACAAGGATGGGCCAAGATGATTGATGAGAAACATAAAAATTGGTATCAATTGGAGGAACAAGGTGTTTCAAAAAAAGGATGGGCACGACAATCCTTAAGATGTTGACTTTGATTACTCAAAGCCTTACATTCATTAGTAGAATGACCATGAACTCTATGATATGCACAAAATGAATTATTGTAGTAAAAAAAAATAGGTGTTCTTGGAGGGAGGGATACCAAAAAATCTTGGAAGAGTCTCGATGAGAAATTGTCTTGATCAATAGTAGAAGATATTCCTTCATTTTGTGACAAGATATCTCTTCCTTAGTACAAGGCATCATACTTACATAAGACTCTTTATATTGTAATATTTTGTACTCTCCTTCATAGGAGGGTGTAAAATCTACCAAATTCAAATCATGTTTTTTGTGTGATGAAATTGATATTAAGTGAGGACTTCCTCATTTCTTTCATTTATTGCAAAGGATAATAATCAAGACCACTAGTGTCTATAATTTTAGGATGCACTAGTGTTAAAGTAGGTTTAGAGGAATCTTTTTTAGTTGTGTTGATATTAATTGAAGGTTTGTTTGTTTCTGTCGAGGGACAATAACCAAGACTAATAGTTGTTTGTATCATGTTAGGCTCTATAGGGACAAAAATACCTTGTTCTCTAGCACCAAATCCTTTTCCACTATATCCAAGTTGTTTCATAAGTTCATAGCCCTTTCCATGAAGCTTTTTCATTTCTTTTAGATTTGGTGGTTGTTCATAGCCAGATTCATCAAAGTTTGTTGTATACTTTGATTCTTCTTCTAAAGTGTTTGAGGTGGATGCTTTCAAAAGGTCTTCCGAATTTTGTGTTGACATTACTACTTTTTCTTTTCCATTTTTTGAGTCTTTGTTAATAATCTTGTATTTTCCCATGAAGGATGTGAAATCTAGGGAACCCCAATCATCTTCCAATAACTTCGTGACTTCCTTAATATTTTTTTTCTTTGTCTTTCTACTGCACAGGTTCTACTTAGGTTGTTGGTTTCAATGTTTTCAAAGGATTATCCTTTCCTTTATCAATGTTCAAACAAATGTTTGGTTCAGGGTTTGCTTCAATTGTATATATTTTGTTGTTGTAAACATATTTCATGATATGATGAAGAGTAGAAGGCACCACATTCATCTCATGAATCCATGGTCTTCCTAAAAGGAGATTGTATGAAAGATCATGAGGCATAATGTGGATGGGAGGTTGTAACATGGCCTTTCCAACTATAATAGGCAAAATGATCACACAAAGTAGTTGTTTTCCTAATTTGTCAAATCCCTGAAGAGATAAATAATCAGGCTGAATTTTTTATTTATCCATGCCAAGTCTATCCAAAATGGTTACACTACACACTTTAAGGGTGGAGCCTGGTGGAGCTTTTAATTTTTTCCCCATGTAGGTATGTTTTGTCCTCACCTCTAAGTAGTTGGGTCATGGGTTTTCTTTTTGAGCGTTGACTTGTTATTGACGGTGGTCGGTCACTTAAGTGGTCTTTTATCCCTTTTGGTCATGACTTTATCGGCCCCATTTACCCGTCCTTTCGATCTTTTGCGTCATGACTACATTATATTTTTAGTGTGTTGGGATATTGAATTATTTTAGATTAAACCTCTAAATAATATTTTCAACCTTGAGGGTTATTTCCCCATCCACCTAGTTGGTCCCTTTCTTTATGAATAACCTTTTCACATGTGCAGATTGCACGACTGTCGAATGAAGTGATTTTAATCTTGACTGTTGCTCGTAGACCTCGCAAGGTTTTTGCTAATGTCACAAATATGGTGTGAGGCATGCAAGATACTGCCATCTATCACGTTTGATGGTGGGGACTAGTTTTTCTCACTGACTGATGATGAAGGCTGATGTCGATAACTATTTCCGTACCGAAGCATCGTGGTTGTTCCTCGCTGACCTCACACAATTAAAACTATATTTTCAATAATGTTACGAGGTGTGTGATTTGGTGATGCATGGACTCCGATGTTGTGCACTGGTAACAAAGGTGGGGCTTGTTTCGTGCTAATGTGGTGCCTGGTAGGTGAATATCATGTCCGTTTGGTGACTGGAGGGTGGACGTGGCATTTTCAAACTATTTTGACTAAATCTGAGTAGTTCTCTTAGCTAACATTGTGTTTGATCAACGACTCATATTTAAAATAAACTAGTATTGTACTATAGCCATTTTATCTCGTGTGAGTGAATAGTAATGGCCGAGTTCAACTCTGCCTACATAATTAAATGCTAAAATTTGTGAATTACTATTTATGTGTTGTATCTCGACATTGAGGAAGAATTACTTGGTATCAAGTGAAGCAAGCTATAGTTACGATTTCTCAATTTCGTTGCCCTTTATGTTCTCTGAGTGAAACTGTAAGTAGCACGTACGCCATCTCTTTTAATTTTAGAAGATTTAATGGTTGCTTGCTGAAAAATTTGTGATTCTTTCCAATTTTGTTCTTGAAGAATTGTTTGAAAAGATTTTCTTTTAGAGATCATCTAGTTAATAGTTGAAGACTCTATAATCGTGAGGTAATTTTCTGCCAAGACAATAGGGAGAAAATTGTAATTGCTTGCCACTTGAAAATAAGCAAACCCTAGCTCGAATTAATAGTTGTCTAGTATAAATGGCACCCAAGGCTCGAAGTTCTGATTCTGAAACCACTACCAGGTCTTTATCCCAAGATATTATTGATTTGTTACAACCCTCTACTGACAAGAAGCAAGAGGGAAAGGTTTTTTTCTATGGGCCTCGGCTCTTGGAAGAATTGATAGAAAAGCAATGTGGAATTCAAGATGTCGAGCTGCCATACACTAGGTGGCAATTATTCTCTAGCTGGTTCAGGAACAAGAATTTGTTTGTCCCTTTGTGTAATCTGTGGAGGTAGGACTTGGGTAAATTGGTGGTGCCTAATTTTTATATGGATGTAGATCTTTTAAAGGAAATTTCTGCTAGATATGACCCTATGGCCCAAATTGTCAGAACACATGCTGGTGTACAAATGATTAAGATAACTAGGGAAGAAATTGAAGAGATTTTTGAATTACACGAATGGAGTCAGGATATGGTTCCTGTTGACTTTGAGGTTTTCAGACAAGAGTATAGAAATACTAGGGTTTGTTCAGAACATCCCTTTTGATACCTCATTTGGCTGTCTCAGGAAGAGAAAAAATCAAAAGAAGGTAGTAATTGGTAGGAATGAGCCCGAACCTTTTCCTATGGACTATTTCTCCAGTTATTTCAAGAAGACTGTTTGTGCTTTATGTCAAGTTCTAGGAGTCAGCTTAAAGAAAACTTTGCCTATCTATATTATGTATATGGCAGTAAATATCCAACACCTAGGTTTTAATGTATTAAATGATTTTTCCACTTATTTGGCAGAGAAGATGCACACGGGTCTAGTAGCCCTAAAGGAGGGGAAGAATTGGGTTGGATTCAGATGGTATTCCTTGTTAATCCAAATTCACCAAAGCAACTATTGAAGATTTGACCAAGGACCAGGATAATCTAAGAGGCCAATATAATGACATTATTATTGAATAAAATAAGAGTCAACAAAAGGTAGCAGAGTTAGAAACTGAATTGGCTTTATTGAGGCAACAAATGGATAGCATGAGGTCTCAAAAGCAAGCCAGTTCTAGCCACATTATTTCCAACCCACCAGTAGAGTTGTCTCAACCTCCTGCACAAGCACAGTCTTTGGCTATTGTTCCATATAATATGGGACAAGTTTCTATTGCAATTGAGAGGGCTAATAGCACTAGAGGGGGACTTTCTAGGGAGAAACTGATTCATCAAGTTGAAGAATATAAGGAGATGGTAAAGAAAATTCGGGATGCAGCAGGGAGAAGCAACTTAGTGATAGTGGACAATTTTTTGAAATAATTAAACATACGAGTTCAGAGTAAGCTAAATAGTGTTAATGAAAATTATGTCCTAATGTTGCAAGCACTAAATATGTTTCCAAGGGATAAAGAATTGGACATCCCATTGCTAAACAAATGGATTCCTAGAATGAAGAAGTTTAAATTCATAGCAATAGGGACAAAACAACATGGTGATAAATATCCTACTGTTATAGCAACATATCAATTGGTCAAGGGAATTTTTGAGAAGAAGTTTCAGGGATTCATTACCCCTATGGAATCCAAGATTAAATTGCTAAAAGATGTGTATGATGGAAAGGACCTGACCCCATTTCCTCATATTTTACATAGTCAGGATGAAGTCAAACCCCTGTAGGTTTGGAAGGAGCAAATGAACAATATAATGATGTCTCAAACACATGAGATATGAAAAAATGCTAACATCTGCATGCTAGAGAATACATTGGAAAAGTTGTCTTTTGTTATAAGTTTCTTATAGAACTTTGATAAAAAGGCCACATCGATAATGGTAAAGTATGCTCCCTATCAAAACAAGGTTGATCAGGTTGTGGCTTTCTAGTGGCCTTCCAAGGAGGAGTTTGAATTATGGAAAAAGGTGTTCACTAATGAACTGGAATTATGAATGTTATAGTCGAGAATTGCAACTTGGTCATGTATAATACAAGTCCGGCCTTAGATATTATATTCTAAAATTGCATTCTCCTTTTGACTCCAAGTACAGGGTGTTGAGGTGGAGTTAATACTATAACAGTTAAGAATTCCTTTGATGTATGGGGAGCAGCCTTTGGAGTGATGTTTTCTTTCCTCCTTATCAACTAATGATGTTTTTTATCTTATGCCCTCCACTCACATAATAGAATTGTAACTGAATCAACAGTTACCGATCAAATCACAAATGGACATGCGTACTCTCTAGCCTGAAGCTTGTTGGCTCCCTTGTTTTATAAAAGGGAATTTTGGACCGAGAGAGAGGTCTATTCAAATATCCAAAATATGAGAAATAAGAGTCTAGTAATATAGAGAGTATGAATTGTAAGTCCAGGTTTTTTAAATTTTTTGAGTCAGATTGGAGAACTTAGTTAATCATGGATTTTTTGAGCATGTTTGTATCAAACTCATGAATATTTGGAGTTTATTTTCTCTCCTATTGTGTTATGTTACATGGATTATTAATAAATTATCGATCAAAGATGATTTTCATTGATGTTCGTTTTTTCTTTACTGTGAATAATGTTTAACTATAGCTCTGGTTCAAAGGATCGATTAAATGCTTTAGTTAATTAGTAAGTTCATGCAATATAACAAATAGGATTCATAAAGGAGTAATAACCTCAGGTATAGATATATGGGTTGTAATGCAATTCATAATAGATCATAACTGTTCAAAATGAAATTTACCTTGTAGTTCAATTTTCTCTTTTGACTCCGTGTGTTGGGATATGGCACTGGAATTTTGATTAAATTTTATTCCCACATGTTTTATTTTATTGCATCAGGATATTTTACTCAAACAGGTCTTATCAATCTACTTTATGTGGAGTTTGTGATTCTCTGTTAATTGGACATGAAATTTTTTAAGGAATACCCAATTTCTTGAAGGATTTCATCCTTTAACATTTATTGGGGATCTATCTATTGCTTACCTATGTGCAAATGAATTGTTTAAATGTTGTATGTTAAGAGCACATGTTAGGGAATACGCTCTTGGATTTTACAGAGTCCGAAGTGTAGGAAAATTAGCCTTATTGTTATTCTCATTAAGTTGGCCATACTTTTCTTGGACTTTTATTATTGAATGTGGCAAGTTCATAGATGCTTCTAGGAAATCGGTGTGGGTTGCAGTAAAAAAATCCAACAGAATGGAGACTCTGTTGGGGAACTATCGAATGAAAGGGTCTCTAGTGCATAACTAGTTTTGTTAGAGTCATTTGTTATAATATACTTGGTTTACATTGTGTGCCTAATTTTTCATATTCGACGTATGCGTCTAGTTTTCCTAAGTTTTGTGTCAGTGTGTCGAGTAATGTTCAAACTCCTGTCTGAAGTCACGAGTGCAAAAGCGAAGTGCAATCACTTCATAATTCCTAATATTTTGGGTGGCGAATCTAATATCTTGAACACAACTATTCATACAAAGTACAAACAACAACATGCAAAGAAGATTCCTCGTACACCAAAGACCATGAAGAACACTAGAAACTATGCAAAAAATAACCCAGAGCCAATGCTAGAGCTCGAACCAGGACAGGACAAGAAATGGGTAAAAATGAATGATACCCCAAGTAAGTCTGTTTCATCTCCTATCATCTCTTCTCCTACTTTGAATGCCAAAATAAATAGTGCTTTTATTGGTGGAGATTCCTTAGAAGTTGTGTCTCAAATGGACCATGGTAGTTTTCCTTTTGAAATGGCTCGAGAATTGAAGCTGATATGTCCATAGAGGAGGAACGATGGGGATTCTAGGAACAAGACAAGTAGTTCCCAAAAGCTACAACACTTGGTACTATGTCTTTTTTTACCAAAAAAAATTTCAAACCACAAGGGACCTCTTTGAATGAGGAAACACCTTTGTTTCAATATGAAGAACAAGCAAAGAAGCCTTACAATACTCCTACTCCAAGTGAGCTAGGAGTTATCCTTGAGAATGAAATGGATATAGACAAGGATATGCAAACCTTAATTGAAGAAGAAAAGAGGTTGCAGGTGGCAGAGGATAATACAGATAGAATAAGAAGAGAGAATCTAGAGAGATTATGAGCTAAGCAGTCTGAAAGGAATTCCTAGAAAAAGAAAGTTGAAAAGATGAGGTAAGAAGTAGCGAAGAGAAAAACCTTTGAGGAAAAGGTGGCTAAAGTAGTTATTGATAGGGCTCGAGAAGTCTCTAAAGTAACAGTCTCTATTGGAACTTCTTCTACTCCCACATATACCCCTTCCATATCAGCCACCAAAACTACAGATCCATTTGCTGGATCTAAGAAGACAACCTTTGTAGACCATGGGAAAGCTCATGCTGACCAACCTCAAAAAAGTGCTTACAATTTTCCAAATTGTAGAAGCCATCTGAATACTAGTGATGAAACAAATAATGAAATTAATCCTAGACCATCGGATTTTCCTCAAAATCCTAAGCTCCTAAGATTGCAACTAATAAATGATCAGTTGCAGGTTGATCTAAGAAAAGTCGAAAGAGAAGCTGCTAATGCCAAGATGGCAAGAAATATAGCCTTCTTAAATATATCTATACCCACTCCCCAAGCTTCTGGTTCAGGAAAGAGCGAGAATGAGTTGTTGAGCAAGAATTTTGAGAAGAGAATTCCTAAAGGTGAGGATGGTGGTAACCAAGGTGGTGGTCATAAAAACTTCAGCTCTTATTCTAAGGATGAAGAGGGAAGCACTGGCAAAGATAAACAGAAAGGTAGTGGTGATAAGGGTACATAGGGGGGTGATAAGAAAGATATTGAGCAACACAGTACCCCAGAAGTGGATGTGGTGGAGGAGCACCCCAAATTGATAGATATAGACAATTGTGTTTTGGCAATATTCAAGGATATCCTAATCCAATTCTAGATAATGCATGAAAGCATCTCCCAAAATTCATTGGTAATGATTCTTTTAGTGGGGAAGACCATTTGAAAGCTTTTCAAGGCTTTGTTGAATACTTTGAAATATGGGATGATGATGTAGAAATGAAATAATTTATGTAGTCACTAGTTGAAGATGCTAGGGATTGGTATAGAGGGTTACCTAATGCTAGTATTGACTCCAAGGATTATTTTTGCAGAGTTTTTAGGGAACAATACGATGATCAGACTAACACTAGATTTAAATTAAATGATTTTAATAACATTACCAAGGAGCATAATGAACTGGTTATTGAGTTTAATGCTCATTTCCGAAAGGCTATGACAAGAGTTCCTGCATATTTGAGACCTAATGAGAGTACATGTTTAGTTGTGTATTGTAATGCTTATGATGCTAAAATGTGTTATTTATTAAGAGATAAAGATCCTCAAAATTTGAGGAAAGCATATAAGATGGCGGTGAACATTGAATATAATAGAAGAGCTTCTAGTAAAGTAGGGAGAAGGGAAGATCCTAAAAATTTTAAAGGTACCAAGAATCAAAGTGAAAATTTTGCTAAACCTACTGTTGTTGATGAAAAGATAGATCAAATCCTTACCCTGTTGCAGAAACAAGTAAAAAATGACAAGCCTCATTTTCAAAGAAATGATAGGCCTCCCAAGCTATAGGATTATCCCTATAATACCAATTGGAATAATGGAAAACCTCTACAAGGAAACTAGAGAAACAATCAAATTTTTCCTGATCCTTTACAAAAACATTCATTGAATGCCATAGAAAATTTACCTTGGTGTGAAGTATGCAAAATGCCTCACTCTTCACAACAGTGTGCAGTAGCAAAAAATATGGTAGAATCTCAAGATGATTAGGGAGATGCTCAACCTCCCCAAGGTCAGGGTACAATGACAAATGTATTATTAGAACCAGTTGATCTGGCCTATGAATATTATACCTCAGATGATGAGCCTTGTGGCATGGATGTTGATTTTCAGAGAAAACAAAATGATGTACACCATCAACAAGTGTTCCCGAATGAAGGAGACAATTATGATTGTTTTGTGAATGAAATGGAAGTGGATAACATTATTTTAAGAAGACCTTCCGATGAAGAAATTGAAAAATACACTGTTGACTTAGTTGCAAAGGTAGGGAATAACATACAATTGAGAAACAAAACTATTCCAGGTGATTCAGGTAAGCCTTGCAGCCTGTTCATAAAAGAAAAGGATGTAATTGGAACAAATGTCAATTTGGAGGCTAAGAATGTCATTTCAAAGCCTAAGGAAATAAGGGAGGCCCGGATATGGGCAAAGAAATTTGATACAACCAAGACAAAGAATGAATTTGTACCTTAGAACATCAAGGACAACAAGAAACACTCCTCTAATGATGAAGTTCTCAAAGAAAAAGAAAAGGTAATTTCTGAAATCACAAATTTTCCTGAATTACCAAAGTACAATTCAATAGATATGTTTCAAGTACTTTCACAAGTTAGGGTTACTATTCCTTTCTTGGAAATGATGTGTATAGATGAACATAAGGATAAGACTATTGCACTTATTAATAGTATTCCTACAATTGGAAAAGGTAAAGTGGTTTTTGATCAAGTGAAATCAAAAGAGGATCAAGAAAAGCAAAAAAGTGTGGAAGAAAATATTATAGAAAGTCCCCAAATATAATTAGGCATCACTATTACTCCTAATCCCAACCATGTCAATCATTTTTTATTAAGTCTGATTATTGATGGGAAAATATTGAGAAATTGCATGATCGATTCAGGAGCATCTAACAATGTGATGCCAGTAAAAATAATGCATGCAATGGGATTAAAAGTGGATAGTACATATGGTAAATTCTATGCAATGGATTCTAGGGAAGTACCTGTTATAGGTATTATAAATAGTGTTCCATATAGACTAGCAGTATTTCTTGAGAAAGAGTTACACATGAGTGTTATAGTGGTGGATATTCCACCTACTTATGGCATGTTGTTATCCTGGTCTTGGAGTGCTTCGATGGGGGAAAACATACAATGTGATTTGTCTTTTGCTACATTTTCTATTGAAAAGAAATATGTTAAGGTAGGCAGGAAAAAAGAGCCCCTCACATGATTGAAAATGTGGAAGAATCACCATAACCTATTAGAATTAACTTTGTGGAAATTGATCTAGAAAAATTCCGAATTGAGGAAGATAAAACAGAAGAAATTCAATCTGCACCTATTGAAAATGAAGTATTGAAGATGCCATCAGATGGTGATTTATGGATAATGCATTTTAATGAAGCTTGTTCCAAAGATGGATCAAGAGTATGAATTTTCTTTACTTCCCCATGAGGTAAAAAATTTAAATATTCTTTCCTGTTGCAATTTTCTTGCATAAACAATGTTGCTAAGTATGAAGCTCTCATACTCAATTTGAAGATAGCTTCAAAGCATGGTATTAAAGAATTAAAATTTTTGGGAGATTCTGAGTTAGTTGTGTTCCAGATTAGATCCCACTTTGCAGCTAAAGATAAAAGACTTAGGCAGTACAGAAATGCAGTATAGGATACTATAGAGGGATTTAGTGCTTTTGGTATAGAATGGATTGAAAGAGGACAAAATGCTAAAGCTGACTTGTTAGCAAATATAGCTGTCAAACTGGATGATGTCACTTTTGGTGGCATCTCACAAATAGAAGTATAGACTAGGCCTACAACACCTGATAATATTTGTAACTAGCAAGTGTTTGATGATGACACAGACATATTGAAATTCTTGCATTGTGTGGATCAGTATGAGAGCCAAGAAATTGATGGGAAGGAAACCTTGTTTGGGAATGAATTGATTCAACTCAAAACCAACACCATCCCTAGGGGCTTTCTCAACTTGAAAGAGTTTTTGATGTCCTAGATATGTCAAATACTAAGAAAGCACCTACTCATAAAGAGGACCTAGAAGAAATAAACTTAGGAACAGAAGGTGCTCCTAGACAGGTGTATATTGGAAGGAAAATGAAGCCACATGTTAGAAGCATGTTGATTACCCTACTTAGAAAATATAGACATGTTTTTTCTCAGTCATATGAATACCTTAAAGCATATAGGGAGGACTTATTCCAACATGAGATCCCATTGAAACCTGATATGAAGCCTTTCAAGAAAAAACAAAGACCGATTAACCCTACCCTGCAACCCAAAATGCAGGAAGAACTTGCTAAGCTAAGGGAGGCAGGAATCATCAAACCAATTAGACACTCATCTTGGGTCTCTAACTTGGTACCTGTTAGAAAGAAAAATGGAGATATCAGGTTATGTGTTGATTCTAGAAACTTGAATGTTGCTTCTTTAAAAGATAATTACCCATTGCCTAATATGGAGGCTATGTTACAAAAGGTTACAAGATGTGAATTGTTATCTATGATGGATGGATTCTCTTAATATAACCAAGTAATGGTTAAAGATTTTGAGAAATTCAAGACTGCTTTCCCCACACCATGGGGAGCATATGTATATGTAAGAATGCCATTTGGATTAATAAATATTGGAGCAACTTTTCAGAGGGATATGGATCTAGCCTTTGCTGATTTCATTGATTTGTTCCTTTCCATTTACCAAGATGATCTTACTGCCCATAGAAAAAGTGAGGAGGATCATTGTCCTCACTTAGAGAAATTTTTTATCAAAGCTTAGGAATATGGGATATATTTAAATCCTAGGAAGTGTGATTTTGGGGTAAAAGAAGGAAAATTTTTGGGACATCTGGCTTCAAAAAGATGGGGCATGGATTGATCCAGAAAGGGTTACTGCTATTGATAGAATTACATAGCCAAGAAATGTAAAAGGCATCCAATATTTCTCTGGACAAATAAATTTTCTAAGAAGATTTATCACAAATTTTGTTGAGATTGTCTGCCCAATATCAAAGATGTTGAAGAAGGGAGAAAACATAATATGGATAGGAGAACCATCCAAGGCTTTCTAGGCTATCAAATATGCAATTAAGCAGGCCCCTATCTTCAAGTCACTGGATTATTCAAAACCATTCCAATTGTTTACTTTTGCTTCTTTTCACACTATAGCTGGTGTGTTGTTGCAAAAAATAAATGATGGATTTGAGCAGCCAATTGCATTCTTTAGTAAATCATTGCAGGCTATAGAATTGAAACATGACATATCTGAAAAGTAGGCATATGCCCTAGTAAAGGCAATTAATAATTTCAAACCTTATCTAATGGGAGCAACTGTTGTGGCATATGTACCAATGACAAAAGTTAAAGATATATTCACCTAGCAAGAGACTACATGAAGAAGATGTAGATGGATAAATAGAATCCAAGAGTTTAACATTGATATACATATTACCAGGCTTGTAAGAGGTCAGGTTCTAGCTAAATTAATGGCTGAGGAAAATCTGGAGGTAAATCAAATAAATTAGATAGAGCAACAGAACATTGTGCCTATTTGTGATATGCAAAATTGTGGTTCATATAGGAGGATTGTTGAGTACTTACAGATGATGTAATGCCCTGAAGGTATGCCCCTTACTAAGAAAAGAAATCTCAAACTACAAGCAATTATTTATGTCACTATTGAGGGTGAGCTCTGGTGGAGGAACTCTGAAGGTATTATACTCAGATGTGTGGATGGAGACCAAGTTGAAGATATACCGATAGAAATACATAAAGGAGCTTGTGGAGTCCATTATATGGCTAATAAAATGGCTCATAAAATTCTAAGAGCAGGATACTGGTGGCCTATGGTGTTCAAGGATGCCCATATATATGTAAAAAAATGTGATGCCTATCAGAGGTTTGCTGGAAAGTTAAAGTTTTTTGGCAGTTTTTTGTTAAGACCAGTGTATGTTTCAGCTCCTTTCAAGCAATGGGGTATTGAGTTCATAGGGGAGATATCTGAAAAATTCAGTGGAGGACATGCATGGATATTGGTGACAACTGATTACATTACTAAATGGATTGAAGAAATCCCAGCCAGAATGGCTACAAGTAAAGTTGTTGATTTTTTTACTTATAATATTTTGAGTCGATTTGGGGTACCTGAAAGAATTGTTTCAGACAATGCTATGTGTTTCAGATCTGAAGAGTTTGTTAATTTTTGTGATCAATATGGTATAACTGTTTCATATTCTTTCCCTTATCACCCCCAAGGGAATGGACAGGCAGAGTCTAGTAATAAGAGTTTGATGAAGATCCTCAAATGCATGATTGAGAAGAACAAAAGGGCTTGGGATTCAAAATTAGAATTGGCACTATGGGATGATAGAACAACTTTCAAGAAGGCAATTGGTCATTCACCTTTTAACCTATTCTATGGGATGGAAGCATGTATCCCACAAAACAACCTTATAAAGATGTATGAATTTTTCCAAGAATATGATGATGATATATGTGATGAGATGTAGCATAGAATGGATGAATTAAGTCAATTGGATGAAACTAGAAGAGAAGCTCATAAGAGAAATGAAAAATTACAGCTTCAAGTAAAGCATATTTATGACAAAAGGGTAGTTGAGAGAAAATTTGATATTGGAGCAATGGTGTTGCTCCGGAATGCAAGATTAGAAGATAAGGGAAAGCATGGAAAATTTGATCCGCTTTGGGTAGGCCCATATATAATTATGGATACACATGGAGAAGACTCATATTTTTTACAGTCACTTTTGGGTGAAGTTCTAGAATTGCCAGTACATGGACAATTCTTGAAATACTACTTCTCTTGAAGTAGCTCTTTTTCCATGTACATTGTACAGTCCTATAAGTAGTGTATATAGGTGTCTTTCTTTCCGTTTTTTTGTTTTTTGTCTCCTTGACTTGTCCGGACAGGTCCTTGGTTTTTGGTTCTCTCTGTATCTGGCTGTAAAACCAGAGATTCTAGAATCTTGCTATGCCCACAGGGGGAATACATCCCCAGTCGGAGCCACTGGTGAGCTTTTAATTTTTTCCCCTTGTAGGTATATTTTTTCCTCAGCTCTGAGTGGTTGGGTCATGGGTTTTCTTTTCGAGCGTTGACTTGTTATTGACGGTGGTTAGTCACTTAAGTGGTCTTTTATCCCTTTCGGTCGTGACTTTACCGGCCCCGTTTACCCATCCTTTCGGTCTTTTACATCATGACTACATTATATTTTCAGTGTGTCGAGCTATTGAATTATTTTAGATTAAATCTCTAAATAATATTTTTGACCTTGAGGGTCATTTCCACATCCACCTAGTCGGTCCCTTTCTTTATGAATAAAATTTTCAGATGTGCAGATTGTGTGGCCATCGAATGAAGTGATTTTAATCTTGACCGTTGCTCGCAAACCTCGCAAGGTTTTTTCTAATGTCACAAATATGTTGTGAGGCATGCGAGATGCTGCCATCTATCACGTTTGATGGTGGGGACCAGTTTTTCTTGCTGACCAATGATGGAGGCCGACGTCGACAGTTGTTTTTGTACCAATGCATCATGGTCATTCCTCATTGACCTTGCGCAATTAAAACTGCAGTTTCAATAATGTTGCAAGGTGTGTGATTTGGTGATGCGTGGACTCTGATGTTGTGCACTGGTAACAAAGGTGGGGCCCGTTCCGTACTAATGTGGTGCCTGGTAGGTGAATATTTTGTTTGTTTGGTGACTGGAGGGTGGATGTGGCATTTTCAAACAATTTTGACGAAATCTGAGTCGTTCTCCTAGCTAACATTGTGTTTGATCAATAGCTCATATTTAAAATAAACTGGTATTGTACTATAGCTATTTTATCTCACACGAGTGAATAGTAATGGTCGAGTTCAACTCTATCTGCATAATTAAATGCTAAAATTTTTGAATGACTATTTCCATGTTGTATCTCTACATTGAGGAAGAATTGCTTGGTATTAAGTGAAGCAAGTTGTTGTTACGATTTCTCAATTTCGCTGCCTTGTATGTTCTGCGAGTGAAATCATAAGTAGCACATACGCCATTTCTTGTAATCTTAGAAGATTGTATGGTTGCTTGTTGAACAATTCATGATTGTTTCTTGTTCTGTTCTTGAAGAATTGTTTTAATAGATTTTCTTTTATAGCTCATCTAGTTAATTGTTGAAGACTCTAGAATCGTGAGGTAATTTTTTGTTAAGACAATAGGGAGAAAATTTTAATTACTTGCCACCTAAAATAAGCAAACCCTAGCTTGAATTATCATTTGTCTAGTATAAATGGCACCCAAGGCCTGAAGTTCTGGTTCTGAAACCACTACCATTCTATATCCCAAGATATTATTGATTTGTTACAACCATCTACTAACAAGAAGCAGGAGGGAAAGGTTTTTTTCTATGGGCCTCGACTCTTGAAAGGATTTACAAACAAGCAATGTGCAATTCAAGATGTCAAGCTTCCATACACTGGGTGGCAATTGTTCTCCAACTAGTTCGGGAACAGGAATTTTTCCATCCCTTTGTGTAATTCATGGAGGTTGGACTTGGGTAAACTGGTGGTGCCTAATGTTTATATGGATGTAGATCTTTTAAAGGATATTGCTGCTAGATATGACCTTGTGGCCTGAATTGTCAAAACACATGCTGGGGTGCAAATGACTAAGATAACCAGAGAAGAAATTGTAAAGATTTTTAAATTACATGAATGGAGTCAGGATATGGTTCTTGACAACTTTGAGGTTTTCAGACAAGAGTATAGAAATACTAGGGGTTTGTTCAGAACATCCCTTTTGATACCTCATTTGGTTGTCTCGAGAAGAGGACAAAATCAAAAGAAGGTAGTAATTGGCAGGAATGAGGCTGAACCTTTTCCTATGGACTATTTCTCCAATTATTTCAAGAAGATTGTTTGTGCTTTATGTCATGTTCTGGGAGTCATCTTAAAGAAAATCTTGCCTACCGATATTATGTATATGGCAATAAATCTCCAACACCCGATTTTTAATATAGTATATGATTTTCCACTTAGTTGGCAGAGAAGATGCACATGGGTCTGGCAGCCCTAAAGGAGGGGAAGAATTGGGTTGGATTCAGATGGTATTCCTTGTTAATCCAAATGTTTCTGTATAGGGGTCAAGTTGTGTTCGAAAAAGATATGGAATTAAAGAAGAAAGAAGGAAACATTTAAATGCTTGTCCAATATTGGACTAGGATTCTTGACATGAATGATCATAAGTTTGACTATGTAACTTTCCATAATGTCTTTGGATCTAAATTAAGGAAGGCTTTGGTTCATGACCCCCCAAGGATCCCAAGATAAATTCATGACTTCTTGAGGCCAATGGAGAGAAGGTCTAAATTAAACATAATGCACAATTGGGGAGACATTATCCCCTATCATAATATCATAGTTTTCATGGTTTTTGGCAATAATTTCAATCCAAGGGTTCTTCCAAGGGAGGTGCCCCTTAGAATTGGATTCTTGGAAATTATGAGGCAATTGGGAGGCACTCAAGAACTACACTTGCTAGCTGAATAGAAGAAAGGTTCCTTCTTCCCTGAATATACAACATTTACTGATTTTGTTATGGAAAAGGTAGGATGGAAGGTGTTGCACATATTACTTGGGCCTTATAGGCTAAGGACTGTGCACCCTAGGAATCATGATCCTGAGGGTTTTATCTCTCAAATGAAAGAAAAAAATTGGACAAAAACATTTTTCCACAACTTCTACTTTCCTGAGGACATCATCAAGAATATTTTTGATTTAGAATTACAAGATGAGAGAAAGCAACTATACATTGCCTACTCTAAAATGGTAAAAAGTAAGTAGGAGAAAATACCTAGTTTCAATCCCATACCTGATGCTAAAGATGAGTTTAGCAGGGCAATGTATGCTATTGATAATTTTGAGAGCTTGGTTGGGGTTTTGAAAGATGAAAGGGTTGTGGAAGAAAAGGGAAAATCACAAACCATCGAGGAGTACCTTGAAGTAAAGTTAGAGGAGAGGCCTACTTATTAGCTCCAAAAGAAGATAAGGGTTTTTTCTAGAACAAAGGGAAGTAGGACTGAAGATGTTGCTAAAAATATTGCACCATCTTCCTGAGGGCAGTTAGTTCCAAATGTTGTTGATTTGGATTCTCCTCCAATTTTTTCAAAGCAGGCTTGCCCACCATCACCAAAGAGGCAAAAGGTTGAAAGAGTAAAGATGGTTGATTGTGATGGTGATGAGGATGATGACATTATTGTGACTCCGGATGAAATGCATCCTGAGATTCCATTGGACCTAGTTGACACTGCGACAGGTTTAGGTGCAGTTACTTTGAGGTTAGGAAAAGATGAAATCAAAGTAATAACAAGCAATGATGACTTAAGAATAGAAGCCTGCACAGAGTTCATAATGGATGACTCTTTTATTCAAACTGGTTCTTTTAAATATTTTGTGTGGAGAGCACATACTGCATTATATGCTGAGAGGGTGGCACATGAGAGAAGTCTGCATCCAAAACTCCCAAAGAAGGTAATTCAAGCTAAGGTTAGGGAAAAAAATGAGAGACAAATTCAAAGAAATAACACTAGAGTAGGGTCGGGAATTGGTACAAAAAAGTGGAGTATTGCTACTCCCTGAATGGGATATCATTGATGTTGTGGTGTTTGACACAATAAGAAGGGCTAATAAGACACTTCTTGCTACTGGAGAGGAGGCTACATTGGCACTCAAAGTATTAGCCTTTAGTGAGGAATGAGATGCTTTGGCAATCTGGTCCCTATCCACTGGCTCTAAAAATCCAATTGTTGTAGAACCATCTGACTTCAGTGGTCACTTGGTTGTGAGGAGAGTTGTTGACACCCCAACATTGGAAGCTGTCGATATGGTCGTGAATGTTGCCAAATTCACTAGAGAAATTTTTGAAGATTTGACCAAGGACTGGGATACTCTGAGAGGCCAATATAATGAAATTATTATTGAATATAATAACAGTCAACAAAAGGTAGCAAAGTTAGAAACCGAATTGGCTTTATTGAGGCAAAAAATGGATAGCATGAGGTCTCAAAAGCAAGCCAGTTCTAGCCACATTGTTTCCAACCCACCATAGAGCAGTCTCAACCTCCTACACAAGCACAATCTTTGGCTATTGTTCCATATAATATGGGACAAGTTCCTATTGCAATTGAGAGGGCTAATAGCCCTGGAGGGGGACTTTCTAGGGAGAAAATGATTCATCAAGTTGAAGAATATAAGGAGATGGTAAAGAAAATCCGGGATGTAGTAGGGAGAAGCAATTTAGTGATAGTGGACACTATTTTGAAATAATTAAACAAAAGGGTCCAGAGTAAGCTAAATAGTGTTCATGCAAATTATGTCCTAATGTTGCAAGCACTAAAAATGTTTCCAAAGGATGAAGAATTGGCCATCCCATTGCTAAAAAAATGGAGCCCTAGAATGGAGAAGTTGAAATTCATGGCAATAGGGGCAAAACAACATGGTGATAAATATCCTACTACTATAGCAAAATATCAATTGGTCAAGGGAATTGTTGAGCATAAGTTTTAGGGATTTTCCACCCCTATGGAATCCAAGATTAAATTGTTGAAAGATGTGTATGATGGGAAGGACCTAACCCCATTGCCTCATATTTTACATAGTCAGGATGAAGTCAAACCCCTACAGGTTTGGAAGGAGAAAATGAATAATATGATGATGTCTCAAACACATGAGATATGCAAAAATGTTGACATCCACATGCTAGAGAATACATTGGAAAAGTTGTCTTTTGTGGAGGAAAACAAGTAGGATCTGGTAAGACAGGGTTAGGAAATGGGAGGGATGTTGAAGGTATTT